>CM030361.1:168302444-168717444 GCA_017893485.1 Hemerocallis citrina | reverse complement strand
GCGGGAGAAGGATGAAAAGAAACACGGAGGTTTTGGGACAGGACATCTTTGCGACCGAATCGAATGGTCGGGTGAGGAACTTGAAGAAGATAAAGATGCTGAAGTTCTTGAAAAAGGATCTGAGAAGCCTACGGGAATGTCAACCGATGGTGAAAGTAGTGAAGCCGGAGGTGCTGTTCGCTTGTTTGCGGATAAATTCCTTACCAAGACGAAAATATTGGCTGATACGATGGTTGATCTAATGTCAATGGTTCGAGATGCGCCAGCAGAGATCATGTCTGATCCGAATGTCAAGAATATGGTTGACAAGGCTCAAGTACTATTGGGTTGTACAGACAATGTACCAGTAGAAAATGAAAATTTGGCAGATCAGCAAGCTGGTAGCACACAGAACATGTACGATTCCTTCTGGGCTCAGGATGATGTATTTGATCAGTTGAAGGTGCTTGAGGAAGCAGCTGTTAAATGTTTCGCGTTAAATAAAGAAGTGGCCGCTAAAACAGATCGGCCAGACATGAGTGTATTGGGACATAATGAGCCAAGTTTCAGCCTTGGATTAACACAACTGAAAGGTGACGATGATACGGGAGCTGAGCAGGTTCAAGATCCCTTGTTGCAGGTTGATAAATAATGAATTATATTTTTTTCCTTTTCAACTTTTCCTATACGAAAAGTTATTTTAATTGAAAGACTTGTGTATTTTGTAGGCACACAATAAGAGCACTGAGAAGGAGGAAGGAAAAACAGCACAGGTCATACCTTACAAATGTTATCTTTTTTGCTACGTTTAATGTATGTACTTGCTAATTAATTACTATGCAGTTGCTATTTTGTTTTGATTTTCTATCCAGTTGCTATGCAATTGCTAATTACTTGCTAAGCAGTTGCTATTTTGTTTTGAGTTTTTATGCAGTTGATATGCAGTTGCTAATTAACTGCTATGCAGTTGCTATTTATAGTTATTACAGTTGCTATTTATAATTATTACAGTTGCTATTTATAGTTATTACAGTTGCTATTTTGTTTTGATTTTGTTTACTATGCAGTTGCTATTTATAACTATTAATTACTATGCAGTTGCTATTTACTTTAAAAATTGAGTTTCTAAATAATTGCTATGCAGTTGCTATTTTGTTTTGATTTTCTATCTAGTTGTTATGCAACTGCCAATTAATTACTATGCAGTTGCTATTTTGTTTTGAGTTTTTATGCAGTTGATATGCAGTTGCTAATTAACTGCTATGCAGTTGCTATTTATAGTTATTACAGTTGCTATTTATAGTTATTACACTTGCTATTTATAGTTATTACAGTTGCTATTTACAGTTATGCAGTTGCTAATTAACTGCTATGCAGTTGCTATTTATAGTTATGCAGTTGCTATTTATAGTTATTACAGTTGCTATTTATAGTTATTACAGTTGCTATTTACTTGAAATATAGTTATTAATTTGCTATTTACTTGAAATAGTTATTACACTTTTTTAGAGTCTATGCAGTTGCTAATTAATTGCTATGCACTTGCTATTTACATGAAATATTGAGTTTCTAATTTGATAATATTCAGTTGCAGTCTAATTCTTATGCAATTGCTCATTACATTAAAATGTCATAGATTAAAGTGATGATAATGTATGTTTGTCAATATTAAAAATATTCTTATTCTGGAATAAAATTTAATTTTTTTATTATGAAAATACAAAAATATATAATGAATGTTTTTCATTAGTATACAAAAGAACCATAATGTTTTTTTCCTTTTTTTTGTGTTTAGGAATTGATGGAGGAGAAAACAAATTATTGTCAACAAAATGTTGAATGGGCGAAAAAAGCTGTTAGAAAACCTCGAAATCCTGTTAGAAAACGTCGATTTCCTAGTCAGGTATTGGTATTGCAGTTGCTAATTATAATCATTACAGTTGCTGTATAATCATGCTGCATTTGCTTATGGGAGTAGTATTTCTGTTTAAAGGTTGATCGAGATGTGGATCTAGAATATAAAAAGCGTCAGATAAACATGGGAAGTGGCAAGGTATTTGGATTGTTGTTTTGAAGATTTAATTCAATTGTTGTGCAATTTTTTGAATAATGTTAACTAGAATATTTGTTACCAACACTTCATAGGAGACCGAGACGCATACTCCGACTGATATAGGGGAATACTTGATTGTGAAAGGTCCAGAAGAGGGTGTGGAGATCAATAAGGCGAAGAAGAATTCTGATATTTTGAAAGGCAAAAACCCTATTGAGACTGCACACCACATGGTACGCCGAAAACAAACAGAAAAAAAGAAGACTGAAAAATTAATTTCCCCGTACGTCCGTAGGGAAGTGGCGTTGACCGACGGATGGACTGATGCTGAAAAGAAGATTGGGTACTGGGTGATGAACAATGCTGATGCTGATATGTAAGTTTTTCTTTGTTTTGCTAATTAATTGCTAAGCATTTGCTATTTTGTTTTGAGTTTCTATGCAGTTGATATGCAGTTGCTAATTAATTGCTATGCAATTGCTAATTAATTAGTTACTAGGCAGTTGCTATTTTGTTTTGAGTTTCTATGCAGTTGATATGTAATTGCTTATTAATCGCTATGCAATTGCTATTTACTTGAAAAATTGAGTTTAATAAATAGTTGCTATGCAGTTGCTATGCAGTTGCTAATTAATTGCTCTGCAGTTGCTGTTTTGTTTTGAGAGTCTATGCAGTTGCTAATTAATTGCTAAGCAGTTGCTAATTAATTGCTAAGCAGTTTCTAAATAGTTTTTATGAAATTCTAAGGATTTTTATAGCTGACTTATTATTTATTGATGTAGGATGGAGATCTTATTTTACACCGGACAGTATCAGCTCAGTAGAGAACAAATGATTTCACTTTTGCCATCTGTTTATGTGGAAGCATCAGTTATTGATATTTGGAGTATAATACTCAATCAAAAGGAGATGTCTCGGTCGAAAGGTTCACCATGTAGATTCTTCGCATCTACATACCTAACTGTGAGTCTGACTAAAATTATTTATTTATTTATTTATTTATTTATTTTTATTTTTCATTTATTATTATTATTATTATTTTTGCATTCTTTTGTTTGTTTCACCACTATTTTCGGCCTAACATAATTTACGGTTAGGCATACACTGCTGTGAACCCTGTTAAAGAATGGAGTATGAATAGACGATGCGAGAAGTTCTTCGAGCGACTTGATGAGGAAATCGTTGATACGAAGTGGATGAAATTGGGCAGCATTGACATCGTAAGTTTGATGGTTATTAATTTTTTTAATGTTAGGCATATCTTACAATTTGTGACGTAAAAAGAATGTGTTGCTATTTAGTTAATTTGAAATTGCTATTTTGCGTATGCAGTTTGTGTTTCCAATAATACATGCAAGTCATTTCTACATGATGGTATATGACTTGAAGAATATGTCCATTGATCTTATTGATAACTCCTCGGCGATGGATACTGGTGAATTGAAGACGAAATATGGCGATGTTCCAGGATCACTGGTACGAACATTATGATAATTGCAAACCTAAATTTATAACTTTGTGAGTTACATTTAGTTAATATTGTTTTTAAACATTCTTGCAGAGCCAATTGTTTAATCTCTTTTTGGAGTCAAAAGGAAAAATTAAGGAGTCCATGGAACTGCAGAATGTAAATATACGGAGGCTGAGTATGCCTTGGAGGGACGACAAAAACAAGGAGGATTGTGGAGTGTTTCTGATGCACCACATGGAGACATATCATGGCGGGGGAGAAAAAAATTGGAATAGTGGCTTAAAGAAGAACAATAAGAGACAGCTTAATGTATTGAGGATTAAGTACTGTGCTGCCATATTGAAATCTGACGTTAATACCTTAAAACATCAAGTTGATGCAGCATCAAACCTCCACTATCAGCAGCAATGCGTGGATGGGCCAATAGATTTGGGGCCCATTCTGCTTAATTACAAGCCGCCAACGGTCTGAGTGTCGTTAGATTATAGTAGTCAGATGTATGATTCTTTTGTATACTAATGAATGATATTGAAATTGCAAAATAGTATGATTCTTTTGTATACTAATGAATGATGTTGTTTTTGATCGATATAGGCTCATTTTACACGTCGTGATTGGTTTATTTAATTTCATGATCATTATGACTGCAAATTGTATTCCACAATAAGAATATTTTTGATATTTACAAACCTACTTCATAATTACTTTAATTTTAAATAGCAACTGTAACAACTATAAATAGCAACTGTAATAACTATAAATAACAACTGTAATAACTATAAGTAGCAACTGTAATAATTATAAAATAGCAACTGTGATAACTATAAATAGCAACTGTAATAACTATAAATAGCAACTGAAATAACTATAAATAGCAACTGATATAATTATACAGCATTCTTGGCCACTAAAACTGCAACTGTAATAATTATAAATAGCAACTGTATTGAACGAAATGGTGAATGATTCTGCAGTTGCTATTATTTTTACAAACCTACATCATAATTACTTTAATTTTAAATAGCAACTATAATAACTATAAATAGCAACTGTAATAACTATAAATAGCAACTGTAATAACTATAAATAGCAACTGAAATAATTATACAGCAATACCTGGCCACTTAAACTGCAACTGTAACAATTACAAATAGCAACTGTAATAAACAGTAACTGTATGGAACGAAATGGTGAATGAATGATTCTGCAGTTGCTATTATTTTGGGAATAAATATTTTCAATTCAAAAATAGCAACTGCATAGAAACTCAAATCAAAATAGCAACTGCATAGCAATTGCATAGCAACTGCATATCAATTAATTAGAAACTCAATATTTCAAGTAAATAACAACTGCATAGCAATTAATTAGCAACTGCATAGCAACTACATAGAAACTTATGTTGTTTATTTCGAACTTAAAAAGAAACTGTAATAATTATAAATAGTAACTGTAATAAACAGTAACTGCGACTATAATAACTATAAAATAGCAACTGTACTAACTATAAATAGCAACTGTAATAACTATAAATAGCAACTGTAATAACTATAAATAGCAACTGTAATAACTATAAATAGCAACTGTAATATTTATACAACAATACCTGACCACTTAAGCAGCAACTGTAATAATTATAAATAGCAACTGTAATAAACAGTAACTGTATATAGCAACTGCATAGCAACTACAAACTCAAAACTGTATAGCAATTAATTAAAACTGTATAAACTTAAAACTATAAACTCAAAACTGTATATAGCAACTGTAAACTCAAAACAAAATAGCAACTGCATAGCAATTAGACGAACTTATGTTGTTTATTTCGAACTCAAAGTAACTATATAATTAACGTTACAAATTTGATATTAAAATGGCAACACCATAGAAACAAAATATCAAATAATTAACAGTAACCTATGAACATAGATTGAATTCAAAATAGCAACTGCATAAAATCATTCGACTCCGATGTCTTCTTCAACGACAACTGTTCGGTCAGGACAATTTCTAGCATCATGTCTAACTTTTTTCATGCATATGCTGCACGTACGCAACGGTTTCTTGTTGCGCTCAATCACAGCTTCTTGACGAGAAACAAGTCTACTACCACTTCCTTTGGTGCTGACCTTGGTTGGTGGATGCACCGAGACTTGTTCAGGAGCAGGAGCTCCGAAATGCGTTTCGAACATCCTATTCTTGGTAGACGGACCAGCTTGTGTCTCTTCGGTGGAATTAAGCAGGGCCATTTGTTCTTTGATGCAGCGGTGGAAACTCGACATCTTTGCGATGTTACCATCAATAAGACCAATACACGAGTAAAAATCTGAAATTAAATTATTCATGATAGACTTTTGCTCATCAATGCTTGCGCAGTCGTTAAGGACATTGTGGTCAAGTTGGTGTATTGGCTTCGATTCAGCTGTTTTAGTCCATCGGTCGATAACATACTTATCAGGTATAGCTTCAAGTTTTTGATCTTTGAACACCCAGAAAATATGCCGACATAGTAAGCCCATCATTGTAAACTTCTTGCAGGTGCATGTCACATCCTCAGCAGTGTTGTTGTGTGTGACAGTTGCTATATCGCTACTATCACTACTTATTTCATATGTAGAACTTAGGGAGCCTTTTGTGATACTGACAATGCTATAATCATAACATGCAGAGACGATCTCCTTTTGCGTTTCTTTGAAAATTGTTGACGTGTATACCTTGCTAGCATGCCTCTCGATCAACAACTGGGTGATGGGAATGGAGACAGATAAGGTGTTCTTGTTGTTCAACTTGTCGTATTCATTTCGCTGTTTCTCTAAAGCCCCTTCAAAAAACATGAAAAACTCAATCAAGTTTGATCGAGGGTTGAAGTGTATTTTGAAGAAATTGTTTTCGCTCTCAGACATTGATGTAGTTCGTAGCAAGCCGCTCATAGGACAGTCCCTAAAATATGCTGGGATCCAAAACTCTCGTATCTGAAACATTGACTTCAACCAATTGTCGTCTTGAACTCCGTATTCGGTCATTAATGTAACCCACTTAGCTTCAAATTCTGGTGGCTCAATGAGGCTTGTCCAAACAATCGACCTCAACATCGATTTGAAAGTGTCGTCATCTTTCACTTTATTTGGTAGCCTCAAAGGCAACTTCTGCATGATGTGCCACATGCACAGGCGTCGCCTGACACCAGGAAATACGCGTTCAAGTGCAATCTTCAATGCAGGGTCTTGGTCTGTAATAATCATTGAGGGGCAATGACCCATGCAATCTTTAAATTTCTCAAGCACCCAAGTGTAAGAATCGACATCTTCCTTAGTGAGCAACGCAGCAGCAAAAGTTATACATCCGCCGTGGTTGTCTTTTCCCGTGAACGGAGTGAAGATCATGTTATACCAATGGATATATAAAAATTAGCATAAACTTGATTGTGGACATATTTTTTTTAAAAAAATCTACGAGTATCCTGTTTTGTTTGACATAAATAACTATAAATAGCAACTGTAATAACTATAAATAGCAACTGTAATAACTATAAATAGCAACTGCATAGAAGCTATTTGGGAATAAATATTTTCAATTCAAAATAGCAACTGCATAGAAGCTCAAACACAAAAGAGCAACTGCATAGCAATTGATTAGCAACTGCAAAGCAACAGCATAGCAACTGCATAATACATTCAGTTGCTATATAGTGAATTCACATCATGTAGTACAGAAATTTGCGAAATGAGAAACAAGCACTAATAATATTGTTTCCAACTAATATATGTAATATTTGTGGCTACTTAAAATCAGAAAACAAACGCATGCTCGTACCTATTAGTTGAATAAGTAGCATCAAAGCTCAGAACATCACCGAAAACGGCATAATTTCTCCGGCATATTGAGTCAGCCCAAAAGACACGTGTCAGCTGGTCTTTCTCGTTGACATCGTACTCCAAAACAAAGGCTGGACTTATTTCTTTTTTCCTGAAAAGCCTGTCCAAAGCCATTTGAGCATTAACACCAAGCGCATATGCCTTAAGGTCGCGCGAGAAATTTTTGAACTCAACACTTGTGCATCCGATATTGGAGTAAGATCCAACAACCTCTTTGAATAACCTGTAAGACTTCATCGGACCTATATTTGCTCTAGCACAATTAAGAATGAAATTCTGGTGACCGGAATTTAATGTTTTATTCGCGTCGAGGAATTGTCTCTGAACCAATGGCACTAACGGGTGAGAATGATGCTCGACGAATTTAGAGACAATGTAGTTCGAATTTGTTTCGTGTTTTAAAAGCATAAGAGCCTTGCAGTCTAGCCGTTTCGACACCCGACGCCTCTTGATTTTTGGCTTATCAATCGGATCATTCTCCTCTACAATATTCTCCTCGACAATATCATTATTGAGATGGTTGTTTGAAACATCGGACTTAACGGTATTCTTATTTCCCTGCCTGTTACAATAAAGCCACTTGTGTGTAATTAAACCACGTTTTCTCTTGTCGCCACCCCGCCGAACATCAAAACCACAAGCTGCGGCATATTCTGTATAAAACTTTATCCCGTCATTCATATTAGCAAATTGCTTGCCGACAAAAGGCTTCAAGTCACTGTCGCAATGAGGTATATGGCGTTCAGTTAATCCGGGCGATATCGACAAGGTACAACCCTGGACTGGAATAATTTTATTTCCAACTACAAAATCAATAAAAACGTTGTTATGACATTTATATCAAATAAGATTTTAAAAAAAAATTATAAATCTTGCTAATCAGTATTTGCGAATTTTCATTATTTGCTATGTATCTTGCTGTTCAGTATTTGCTATTTTCAATTCCAGTAATTTTTTTGTTTTCTAATAAAAGAGTTGCTATGCAGTTGCTATTTTCTAAATAGTTGCTATGCAGTTGCTATTTGCAATTCCACTTAAACAGCAACTGTAATAATTATAAATAGCAACTGTAATAATTATAAATAGCAACTGTAATAACTATAAATAGCAACTGTAATAACTATAAATAGCAACTGTAATAACTCTAAATAGCAACTGTAATAACTATAAATAGCAACTGTGATAATTATAAATAGCAACTGTAAATAGCAACTGCAAATATTGATAGTTTCGAAGATGGATGTGTTATTTCTTTCGAATATAAACGATTTCATGAATTAAAATAACTATAACACATTGCTTTGTTTATTATCTTGTAATTGATGATTCTTATACAGTACTGTATATTATGTTTCTAAATAGTTGCTATGCAGTTGCTATTTTCAATTCCACTTAAACAGCAACTGTAATAATTATAAATAGCAACTGTAATAATTATAAATAGCAACTGTAATAACTCTAAATAGCAACTGTAATAACTATAAATAGCAACTGTAAATAGCAACTGCAAATATTGATAGTTTCAAAGATGGATGTGTTATTTCTTTCGAATATAAACGATTTCATGAATTAAAATAACTATAACACATTGCTTTGTTTATTATCTTGTAATTGATGATTCTTATACAGTACTGTATATTATGTTTCTATTTATAAAATATAAATCTGCAAACAACAAGAAAAAAAGGAGGTATATAATGACCTGATCGACGTTCTATAGAACAAGAAATACAATAATCAGAAACATTAAAACATAGTAGAATGAAAACCTGGTGTATCCACATTCTCCGGATTCATTGGAGGAGACGGGAACGGTGTTTGGATATTATTCGGATTGTCTACGCCGGAAGTTTGGGCAGTAGGGTTAACGTCGTCGTAATCGGACGTGTTCATCATCCTGATGAAGAATGTGGTTCGGTTGCAAATATAATAAAAACGGCAAAAAATATTGATCGAAAAATCTGTCTAATATTGACCGCATAATATATTCATTCCTTTTATTATGCGGTCCCCAACGCTTAATTAAAGGGATTGACATCTAAAATCAAAAATTAATTAATCTAATTAATTATAACGGATAAGATCCAGACCGTTAATATTAGTCAGATGAATGGCTGGGATAGGCCCTTAGGTTCTCACCCCAGGGAATGGTTCTCACCCGAACCTTTCTCTCTCTCTCTCTCTCTCTATATATATATATATATATATATATATATATATATATATATATATAAGAGAGAGAGAGAGAGAGAGAGAGAGAGAGAGAGAGATGATTAAATAAATAAATGAGTTGTTTTGGGGGGATTTGAATTTGAGTTTGGGGGAAAAACTTTAGGGGGAAAAATGTGTTTTGTGAGCTTAGATCTGGGCCTTTGATTTTGGGGGATTGAAGGAGAGACACTTGATAGCTTTCTTTGTGCTTTATTTTATATATATATATATATATATATATATATATATATATATATATATATATATATATATATATACTAGATTTGCCCGTGGGCACGTGCCTACGGCATGTTTTCGGAATGATACAACATATGAAAATTACTATAAACAGTAAAACAACAATTATGTAGCTCAAGTTTGAATAATATGACAATAATTAGTTGTAAATAAAAGTCCATGTTTCCATTAGTATATGTTGAAAAATAATTATAAATGTGGGTATAAAATCCAACTTCTTAGAACTTTGAGGGTGGAAAATGATGAAATTTAACTATTGAAGATATATTTGTTATTTTTAATGTAACATGAACAATAAAAAAAACATAAAAAGTATGAAAATTTACAAACCTGAAATATGAAAATCTAAATTTCTTAGTAAATCAAGAGAGAATGAGATATATATAGAGAGAGAGAAAGAGAGAAATAATTAAATAAATAAATGAGTTTTTTTTTTGGGGGGGGGGGGGGGATTTGAATTTGAGTTTTGGGGTTTGAAATTTTGGAGGGAAAAATGTGTTTTGTGAGGTTAAATTTGGGCCTTTGTTTTTGAGAGGATTAAATGAGAGCCACTTGATAGCTTTCTTTGTGTTTTATTATATAGATATATATTAGGTTTGCCCGTTGACACGTGCCTACGACATGTCTTCGGAATGGTGCACCTGGTTTGATTATATAAAATAGTTTTGGAGGTCCAGCAAATTAATTAAAGTAACAAACAGGTAGAGGAAGCAGTAAATCTACCTTTAAGCTCAATCATCGCCTTCTTGATCATTAGTTTGAACTTACATAGAATGTATATAGTTTGTTAGAAAGATTGCATAGAGTTTTTTTTAACTTCAACATCACTTTTAGATACTTGTAATCGTTATGCAAGAACATTACCATATAGGTTTTACACAGCTTACTCTAATCCCAAAACCACTATGAGCATGTCTAAATACAATGGTAATGCAAGTGCAGGTGTAAAGGTATCTACAATACCAATAATCTAAATATTTGTTTGTCTGAGACTCATTTTGCAATTAAAATACCTCTTATTATTATTTCAACCAAAATGAAATACATGAAGTTCTCAAAACTCTAATCCAAGCTAATCATTTCTTTTATCTCCACTTTGTCTCCCCATTGCACCTTTATAAAAATAATTAAAATGGATAAATAATAAATTTACTTTAGCTGTATTTCTTGAGTTGAGAGTTCGCACCATTCACTGGTAAACTCCAGTCATCCCAATCCTATATATCCAAACATACACTAAAAGTTCTTATATGTTATATTATCTATGGTTTCTAATAACCAGTATAGGGAACACTTCACGATAGTATTTTCACTTGTACTAAAGAAATTAATGTTGCATATTTACCAAGTTATTTTGGGTTGCTGGTCAGTTTACCTGTCCTGCTATGGTTTGGAAGCCCACCAAATAATTCATTTTTCACTTGCGTACACCTTAATTCAAAACCAATAAAAAACTCATCAAATAAATCACTATATTAAAAAATTTTAAACCCTAAAAATAAAACAATCATACCTCTCTGAACTTGTCATGCCCCGCGTCCCAAAAATACGGAATACGAGCGCGTGACAAAGCCCAGCGAATGATTTTCATCATTCATGAGCTGTAGGATCGACCCAGCATCATAACAAGAATATAACAAAATGTACACAACCACGTATGCATGAATAATTTATTAATCAATAGAAAACAATTGAAACAAAATAATAATATCCCAAATAGTTTTCAAATCTGGATCAAAAGATAAAACTCAGGACTATAAGCCCGTTAAAAGATTCAAGTAACAAGGAAATAAATAAATCAAAAACAAAATATTTAAAGCATGTTTTTTCTCCAAGCGAAGCCTAGAACGTCTGATCACCAATTCCAGCAGGCAATTCGTCTTCAAAGTCTGTATATATAAATATAAAAAAAAGAAAAATAGAGAAAACAAGACAAACGTCCTCAGTGCAAGTTAGGGCCGCAAGCAATACAAGCAAGAGTATGAAAACAAGTGCAAGAAATATGGAACAAGATTTGGAATCAAGAATGTATAACATAATATAATAGAGATGCAACAAGTAGTGGGATTCAAGAAACTAGTTAGCAAGATGGAAGAATCAAGTGACAAGGTTGGGTAACAAATACTAGTAGTAGAACAAGTGGCTAGTGAATATGTAATAGTATCAAGCATCAAGTAACAAGTATCACGTATAAATCTCAAGTAACAAGTCTCAAGTAACAAGTCTCAAGTAGGGTATCAAGTGGTACAAGTGACAAGTTAATTTAAAGTCTAATGTTTAGTTATATCTAGGTAGCACTTCATGCATCCATATTTTTACTACATGGTTTCTACATACAATCAGTTACGTTTAGGCCTAGTGGTGGAGTCTATAGGGCGGTGTACTCAGGTATCAAGTATCAAGCAAGCCATGCTCATGAATCGAGTAATCATATAACTAGTTCATGTGTCAAGTCATAACAAGACAAATCATGAATTAAATATATATTAGTTCATGAATCAAATAATATATTAGTTCATGAATCGAATAATAATATACCAGTTCATGAATCAAATAATATACTAGTTCATGAATCGAATAATAACATACTAGTTCATGAGTCAAATAATATACTATTTCATGAATCGAATAATAATATAACTAGTTCATGGAGCATGTATCAAGTGGGAAATACGGGCCCCCTTCCGAGTACACTAATCTATATTGTCCACTACTATGGTCTTTCCCTTAAACCCCGGCTTATTATTTATAATTATCATCAAACAGGAATGAAAGTGTGCGAAACAGGTCAAGTAAACATGATCAAGAACATGGAACAAGTTTAAGATAATTATATAGTATATTCGAGGGTCAACACAATTTAAAATTATTAAGAACTACGAGAATTCCAATTCTGGACAGCATGACGTTGCTGCCCTAAAACTGCGATTCCCGTTGTTACAAGATAGCAAATGTGGATCCGTCAGAAGACCTAGAAACTAGACTCTTGCCCGGTTCCAACGCATATAATTAGGACACATTAAAGTTGTAGCAATTGATGTCAAAATAGCAAACTATACAGTATTTGTGTTCAGCCAGAATTTATAAAACTGAGTTTATACATATGAAACAGGATTGAAACTTCATTAATTAATTCTAAGAAAATTAGGGAATTTTTTCTATGGTGTCTAGTATCATCATGCAAAATTTCAAGTCATTTACTTACTAGTAGCATAGTTAAAATAATTGTAAACCAAAGTGATGCAGCAGTTTTTATGAATCTGCAATTACAGACACAGCAGTAGTCAAACTACGATATCTCCTAAACTGTAACTCGTAATTCAAAAATTCTGAATGTTATTGGTAACTGGACACTTGGAGCTACATTTCATATTCAGGACTCAAGTTCAGATTATGGTTTTATCGAGGTCAAAATAGCAAGCCAAGACAGGACAGAAACCAAATAAAACTCTCTTTGTATGAAATGAATCAAAATTTTACTGGTTGTGAACAAGTGTATCAACGAAGGGTTGTGACTCTTAGATCATGTAATAGATAAGGTGAAACATGAGATCATCAACAATAAACAAAGAAGAGTCACATTTACAATCTACTTGCAGTATTTTCAAGCAAAAGCTTGTACTAGAAAACGAAATGTACAAGAATATACTTGCCTTAGAGTGTAGACGATGAATCCGACAGTGGAATAACGGGAATGGATCCCGGGCAGCAAACTCAATACACGGATCACGAACCAAATACGAACACACGATCACGATCGCAACCACGAACACAAGCACGAATCTCGATGATCAAGAGGACGATCAAAATGAGATCGACGGCTAGGATCTAATCGTATGATCAAGAGGAGATCGACGGTCCACATCCAATAAGCATGATGATCAAGATCCAACGGACAGCCAGAATCAAACCATCAAGATCAAGATCAACAGATCAAGATCTGATCAAACGGACGGCCTACGTCCAAAGATGACCCAAACTCAAACAAACAGCAACCCGATCAATGGCTCACTAACTTGGCTCCGATGGCAGAGGCGGCCAGGGGACACGACGACGGCGGCCAGGGGACACAGCGGCGGCCAAGGGGACACGGCGGCGGCCAAGGGGACACGACGGGAGCACTGCCGTCGGCTGAAGGCGACGTGGCTGCAGGAGGGCTTGCGTGGTGCACAGCGGGATCGCGATGCTGCAGTCACAACTGGCTGCTGTTGCTATGGGGCGCTGAGAGGAGTTCGACAATGGGAGGTCGGCTGGCAATGCTCTGGCTGATGCAGGTGGCGCGGCAGAAGGAGGGGGGACCAGGGGATGCGCTGCTGCCTTGATGAGCGCGATGCAAGAGAAAGAGATCGGGAGACGGCACGAGGAAGAGGGAGAGACGAGGATGGCGAGGAGCGGAAGAGAGTCTTGGAGGAGGATGGGATAGAGGTGAGAGGCAACTGGAGGTTTGTTGTGTGAGGGGGAGGTGAACGGGTAGAGGAAGAAGGAAAAGCGGCCGGTAGGTTAAAACAGTGATAGGGTTTTTAGGGTTAATTTAGGCTAATTAGGGTTTAAATAGTATAGGGTTTAGGTATTTGGGTAGAAAATCCAATAGGAAATTGGGTTATAAAAACCAAGAAAGAAAAATAACTAATAAAATATAATTTGCATTATAATATAAAATTTATTTTGAAATGACCACAATTGCGATTAACAAATAGAAATGAGTTTTTAACTAGCGACCGAAAGTAATAATAATAATAATAATAATAATAATAATAATAATAATAATAATAATAATAATAATAATAATAATAATAATGTCAATAATAATAATAATAATAATAATAATAATAATAATAATAATAATAATAATAATAATAATGTCAAAATGCAAATTCGGTTTTAATAGATTATTAAAATGGTCCAAACAATATATAGTATAAGAAGTAGATCAAATGGGAATAGAAATTGGGGTTACAATATACCATTATTTGAAATAAATAAAATTTTCGATAGAAAATATTTTAATAGAGAATCCAAATGAATTTAACACAAGGGAAATTATAATTAATCGAATTACATAAAATATTCGGAAAATATTTATTTACGAAAACGGGGGTTACAGAACTTAGATCCCAAGCACATTTTTATTTTCTTAATTTTTTGAATAGGAGGGGGGGGGAATGTGTTTTGTGTTGTTAGATCTGAGTCTTTAATTTGAACGAGAGCCACTTGATAGCTTTCTTTGTGTTTTATTATATATATATATATATATATATAGAGAGAGAGAGAGAGAGAGAGAGAGAGAGAGAGAGAGAGAGAGAGAGAGTCCCCTTTCGTTGTGCACTAGGCCGCCGCGTGCACTCGTGTGCACTCGACCTTCTCGCCTTCGTATTAACGATCTGAATAGTTCACATTGATCTAGACATCCAAATTAGTCTAAATATGTAAAATCAAATCATTTGAAATTTATTTGTCCATCCATCATGTAACTATAAAAAAAAAAGATTTTCAGTCATACAATTTTGTAACACTTCAATGGATGGGAAAATAAATTTCAAATGATTTGATTTACATATTTAGAATAATTTAGATGTGTAGATCAATGTGAACGGTTCGGATCGTCAATACGAAGGCGTGAATGCCAAGTGCACACGGAGGCCTAGTGCACAACGGAAGGTGACTATATATATATATATATATATATATATATATATATATATATATATATATATATATATATATATATATATATATATATATATATGAGTTTTGCTTAATTGAAAACGGGTTTGTTTTCAACGGGTTGGAAAACAACAATATGAGCCATTGGATTGCTCTTGATCGTGATCAACGGCTCAGATCTGCTCAGATCTCTTATTAAGAGTGGGAGGGTATTTTGAGTAGTTCACGCCAAAAATGCTTCAGACTTAGCGTTATTTGGCGTGAACCTTTTTTTGTCGAAAAAAACATCTAAGTTGTTTGAAAAAAAATTCAATCTAAACAACAACCTAGGTATGTACAAGTGTTTTTCCAAACACTTGTATATACTCATATCGCCATCTTCCTCACTTCTTCGACAACTCTCTCTCTTTCGCAACTGGAGCTTGAGAAACCCATTTCCCAAACCCTAGCTCTCTCTCTCGATCTGAAAACCCTAGCTCTCTCTTGCTCGTTGGTTCTCACTCAATCTCTCCCTCTTCTCACACTCTTGCATTCTTCCTTTGAAGATCCCGAATACAAAAAAAATTCTAACCCATACGAAATCTCCCCAACCCTAAAATCCTAATCCTAAATAAATTAGCCAAACCCTACTCCCTTTCCTTTGTCTACAGCAGCGCGCAAGCACCTCCTCTATCTCCTTTCCAAAAACCCACATTGTGAAAAGTATTAACTTTTTTCTATTTTAGTAGATCTAGCTAGGTTAATTGATGAAATTTTTTATTCAATGTTTTAGTGTACAATTTGTATATTATGCGTAGCTAATTATAGATTAGCTAATTATAGTGTTATTGTCGATGTAGATGTAGTATTAGTTGTTGATGTTCGTTGTTAGTAATAGCACAAAAAGAGATCCAACAATTCCGCAATTTTGCGAGTACGTCGGACTCACCACGCACAAGCCAACGCAACTTGTAGAAGTGTGTTTGGATTCACGGTTTGAAGTATACGACCGCGTATCGCTTTCGACTATTTTTCGTGAGTGAAAGCGATACATCAGCGTGTATTGCAAACCGCGAGTCAAAACTCACCTCTACAAGTTTTGTTGGCTCATGTGTGGTGCGTCCGTCCTACTCCCAAAATTTTGGAATTTTTTGATCTCGTTCATGCGGTTTTCTACCATATATCAAATAACAACAACAATTAATGTTTGAATTTGTAACGAGCGACTTTTCACTAGGAAACCGTTGAACCGACATCCAAAAAATATGAAATTTTGTGAGCAGGTCGGGCTAACCACTCGCAACCCAACGCAACTTGTAGTTGCCACTTCCGACCCATGGTTTGCGAGCTACGTCAATGTATCGCATTGTTGTCATTTTTCATGAGTGAAAGCGATACACGGCCGTATCTTACAAACCGTGGGTCAGAACTCGCTTGTACAAGTTGCATTGGCTTGTGTGCGGGTAGCCCGACCCAATCACAAAGTTTTGTTTTTTTTAATGTCGTTTGTGCAGTTTTTTCTTGAATTTTGTTATGTTTTGAGCGAGTTTTCAATAGACAATCCACTCGAAAAATCCGAAATTTTGCAAGTAGGACGGTCTCACCACTCACAAGCTAAAGTAACTCGTAGTTGCGAGTTCTCACCCACGGTTTGCTATATGCGTCCGTGTATCGCATTCCCCTCTTTTTCAAGAGTAAAAGCGAGACACGGCCGTATCTTGCAAACCGTGGATCGGAACTCGCTTCTACAAGTTCCGTTTCCTTGTGTGCGGCAAGCCGGACCCAATCGCAAAGTTTCATATTTTTTGAACGTTGTTTGTGAGGTTTTCTCACGTATTCTGTTAACAAATTATTTTATATATGATGTGTGTATTAATTTTAAAAAATATTATTTTTTCAGATGAACAACGATACGGAAAGTTTGGCTGCCGGCGATAATTTTTTGCAGGTAGAACCAATCATTGATTCTTTGCGGTTAGTCTAAGAACACCTAAAACCAAAGTTAAGTATGACGTTTCCTACTTTAGTTGAGCCCGAAAATTTCTATACGTCATATGCTCGATATGGGGGTTTTGCAATGCGTAAGGGTGGGAATAAATTAAAGGAAGGAGTGGAAGTAGATAAGTCATATATGTGTAATAAAGCCGGGTCGTCGTCGAGTCAACATAGTGATGGTAGATGGGGAACACCTGTACAACGGGTTGCAAGATTTGCACTCATGTAAAACTGAATGAAGCAAGTAATACGTGGGTGTTGTATTCATTTCATGAAGCACACAACCACGAATTCACCTCACCCGGTAGAAGACATCTTTTTGCCCCGAAACCGTTCCGTGTCAAATACGGATAAAAGAATAACAGATCAATTCAACCAAGCTAATATCCAGGCATGTCAACAAATGCTCTTTTTCGAAAGTGCTAGTGGTGATCACGATCAAGTAGGATTTACCGAAAAAGATATTAGAAATTTACTTAGAGACTCGCAAAGAAGCATTGAAAGGATACGATTCAAAAATGCTAATTGATTTTTTCGAATTTAAGAAACAGATAGATCCTTCATTTTTTTATGACATTCAAGTAGATTCCGAAGGGCGGTTGTCACATTGTATATGGGTTGATGATATTTCTATGATGAATTACAAAAAATTTGGCGATGTACTTTGCTTTGATGCCACGTACAATATGAACCAGTACGGAATGTTATTTGTTCCTTTGTTGGAGTGAATCAACATTGACAATCGACCTTCTTAGGTGGTGGGTTTATTCCAAATGAGACGGCCTCTGCGTTTGAATGGTTCTTTGAAAATTGGTTAGGTATAATGAATCGTACTTCATCCGGCATCGTCACCAATCAAGACCGTGGGATCTCTTCCGCAGTGAAGAAAGTTTTCCCGCAGCATCGGTTTTGTATTTGTCACATATTGGATATGTTACCGCAGGAAGTGCGTATGTCGAACGATGTCGACAAGTTTTAGGAATCATTGAAGACTGTCATCTACGATTCTGAATATGTACATGAATTTGTAGAGAATTGGAATTTATTGATTTTAATAACAAATGGATGAACGATCTATTTGATATCCATAAAAAATTGGCACCCATCTATGCTAAAGATTCATTTTAGGCCGGCATGTTGAGTAGCCAACGGGTTGATTCATCGCATTCTGCCTTGAAGCATCATACAGAAAAGAAATATTCCATACATAAATTTGCTGTCATCTTCAACTGTTTTTTGGGAAGGCAAAGACACGATGAACTCAAAGAAAATCATCGTAATCATGAGAAGAGACCGAAGTTGAAGAGCGAATGGGCTTTGGAGGTACAAATGACGCGAACATACACTTTGAATTTTTTTTACAAATTCCAAGATGAAGTTACAAAAAGCTTCATGTATAATGTGGCATTCGTTTCTTGAGATACCGGATAGTTCAAACTTCCATGTGATACTTTGTGGAGAATCAGAACCGGCTCGCCTTCTTCAGTTATGCAAACTCCTTACAATTATTACATATTCTTGTCACTTCTTCGACTATGTTGGAATTCCTTGCAGGCATATCTTAGCGGTTCATCGGTTCAGCCATCGCACTTCTCTTCCGAATGTATATATTAAAAGAAGATGGACCCGGAATGTGATGAGAAGAAGTTATACATCCATTTTTATGTGTATTATTTTTTTTGTAGTGAAGTCTGTGGTTGAAGTTAACCTAGTTTATTTCACAATTATTTCAAAATTTTAATGTTATGGCATCTTTGATTTCTGTGGTGAACACATCTATTGACATCACATGTAACGTAAGAAAACCATCTTTCTCTGTAATACTTTGAGATATTTCTCAATATGCTATATATATTCTATTCATGTGATCCATTTTTTTTATTCCCAACAACTATCGTTCTGGATTGAAACACGTGATTCGAACTAGTTCACATGTATTATCTAATAGATTCAATCGTTTATACAGAAATCATCCTAACCCTACCATAACCTAGGCTCATAACCCTTCACTAACTCATAACCCTACCATAACCCTACCCAGAACATTACACTAATCCGTAACCCTACCATAACCCTACCAAAATTATGAATGCTTGGATTTACCACCTAGCTTACCCTAACCCTATCCTAACCTTCGTCAACACTAACCTTAAGTTTGCCCTAACCCTAACCAAACCTGTGGTTGAAATATTATGGGTTTGGGTGGTATGGTTTGGGGTTAGGTGTTAAACTGAATAGGTATACACTTTCTAGAAGAAATTACATATGAGAGTAAAAAAAAATTGGTTTTTACAAAAAAGAAAATCATCTTTTATTTTCTGTTAGATATTTAAGCATTTAACCTTAACGATTGTATATTGTTCACTTAAGTGGCAAAAAAGGGAAATTAATAAAATATAGAGACGATATACAAGCAAATGAATGACTTTTGTGTAGAGTTCAAGAGATATTGTTCGTAAAGAGTGGAGAGACAGTTGTAAGAAGCAAAAAAAACAATTTCCAATTTAATCATATAACCGCGACAACGGCTTAGGTAGGAAAAATAAATTTGGGTTTTTTATGAGTTGTTGCTCCTTTTGTCTTGGCCAAGGCAGAGTGCAACAAAAAAAGTCTAATTTTTTTCATATAACCTAGGCTGTTGTTGGCGACAACGGCCTACATAGAAAAAAAATTGGATTTTGGATGAGTTGCTGCTCCTTTTGGCTTGGCCAAGACAGAGAACAACACAAAAAAATCCAAATTTTTTCATATAACCTAGGCCGTTGTTGGCGACAACGGCATAGGTAGAAAAAAAAATTAGATTTTGGATGAGTTGTTGCTCCTTTTGGCTTGGCCAAGACAGAGAGCAACCAAAAAAATCCAATTTTTTTCTTCATATAACTTAGGCCATTGTTGGCGACAACGGTTTAGGTTAAAAAAAATGAAATTTTTTATGACATACTGCTCCTATTGGCTTGCCGAAGACAGAGAGCAACTCGTACAAGTCCAAATTTTTCATATAACCTAGACCGTTGTTGGAAACATTGGCCTTAGTTTTAAAAAAATGGATTTTTGATGCGCTTTTGCTCCTTATGGCTTGGCCAACACAGAGAGCAACTTAAAAAAAAATTCAATTTTTTACATATAACTTAGGCCATTGTTGGAGATAACGGTCTAGGTGAAATTACATATATCGCCTCAATTTACTGATAAAACCTTGGCCGTTGTCTTCAACAATGGCCTAAGTAAAAAAAATAAAAAATTATGACAAGTTAACACAGCAGCTACAGCTGCTACACTACATTCTCAAAAAAATTGCTATACACAATCTCATCAACAACAAAAAAACAATAACATTTGAATCCTACCAACATGTACAATTAATAACAAAACTAACACCAATAACAACAAAAAAATCATCAACACAACAACAACAAAATTAACAATCAACACAAAATAACAACAACAACAACAACAACAACAACAAGTTCTATCAATTACAATTAACAACAACAAAAAAATTAACGAGGAAAAAAATAGTATCGGGAAACACTCAACCACCGGGCGTGTAAGTTTGTGGTGCTCGCCTCTTCTGAGCAGGTTGTCGCTGCCGGATTGGGGATGACGCCGCGACAAGTTCTACTTCTTCTCCCTCCTCTTGTCTGTCTCTAACAATACTTTCTTAATGCTCTTCTTCTTGAGGTGTAGATGGAGCATGATATGGTCGTTGTTGTCAAGGGCCAGATAGCCTACCCCTCACACTCTTATGTCGTTGTGTACGTATGGATTTATCCAAATAACGGTTCAAAGCTTCACCCTCTCCTAAAACTTCTAAATTGCCCTGATATGAAGAGAGTATCTTCTGAGCGAACTTCTTCATAGGTTAGGTAGCATTACTTTTGAGTAACTGCGCGCATTCTTTTGCTGTGTCCCATGTATTATCGATTTAAAACACAATAAGTATATTAAACACAGTACGGTTTGTAATAAATTTAATCATTTAAAAATAAGAAAATTTCAATAAAATTTAATCTTTATACTCACCAATGTACGTATAGATGACGCCTTCGGTTGGAACATGGATTGTGAACTAGAATATGCAGGTGGTGGTTCAATATCTCTCTCCTCAATTGGTAGTTGAATACCAGCAAGTAGTTCTGTATTCGGAGAGATGTAAAAACGTGCAATCCTCTTGTACCAATCCATGTACTTCATTTGCTGCGTGCCATCGTACGGGGGAACTTCATCAGTTACGAGTTCAAATCATCGCTCATTCCAATCTGCAACATGAGTACAGTTGAAATCTATCCAATCATGGGTAGGCATACGACCGGTACCCCTAACAGTGTGTAACTCAAAGTTGTATAGGTTTATGCATCGTTCGGGTACATTTTGTTGAAGACCGAATTGCCGAAAGATTTTGTCCGGCCGCGGATGCTCCACTATACTAAAGTTGATGAGTGGAGCCGTCATCTTCCACAACTGCGATCCGGTCGTACATATCGATGGTAGTCTTCCCACTCGATCGGGTGTATACGACACCCAAATCATGAACTCTTCTCGTAGTTGGTCGAGCTCGTCTCTGTAGTAAGTTAGTACACCTTTTGGGTTGTCTCTATAACTTTGTCTACCTAGCCCAATATACACCTAAAGGTGCTAACATATCCACAGTTGGTGTTTCGGCCATCCAACCGTCCGCCTGGTCTCGTAATTTGGGGACGACCCAAGTGTAGACGCTCCCATAACCAAATCTGTAACAAGACCATCGGACCGGTCATCTTGGTTCCATCTAATGCTACCGAACACCACTTCCTATACAATGTTGCTAACGTGCAGCTTCCCCAGCTGTACCAGCCAGTTAAGCCTAGCTCGGCGAGCAATTGTAGATACATAAATGGTACGGTATCTTCGGATGAGTTAGGCAAGATAACCCCACCAAGCATCGTTAGAATGTTCGCTCTGGTATAACACTGCACTTCGTGGTCGGTCGATGGATCGTTCAATCTCCCATCAAAATTTTCCTTCAACCAAGCTAGTCGGATTGATTGTTCCACAAAAATAGTCCTATCTTCCTCGTCCTCCTCATCAAACTCTGTACCGAGGAGTTCATTACACAGCTCTCTCTTATCAAAGTTTATATTACCCGTCACGTCCATCCCATTCATTAGAAAACCAGAGATCATAGTTATATCCTGTAGCGTCACCATCATCTCTCCGACCGGTAGATGGAAAGTGTGCGTCTCCGGCCTCCATCGCTCGATGAGTGCTACAAGAAGTGCTCGGTCGAGTTTCACCTGATCCATCATACGGATTCCGTAGAAACCAGCCTGGACTAGGTACTCGACAGTACGTGGATGCACGATCATATTCTCGTGAGTGCGAAAATTACACCTCCGTACCGTCCCACCCCACACTACCTCAGATCTATGACGGTCTTGTAAAGTGAGTTCATCTTTATATAATGGTCCTGGACCTCGTTTTGCTGCCAAAGATGATGCAACAACCTACACCAACACATTGTGAAATTATTATTAGTGTAATAACAATACAAAATTCACAATAAAAATTAATAGTTCTCTTACTTCTGTGGAATGTTCGCCCCAACCACTAACAGATGGCCTTCCGGTTCTCCTCATTCTAATCATTTCTCTGTAAGAAAGTTCGCATATATAAAACAATTTTTTCACAAAAAATGGCATATATATAGATACAAAACAAAATACGTGAGAAAACCATACAAATGACTTTCAAAAAATACCAAACTTTGTGATTGGGTCTAAATTGCTGCACACAAGCCAACACAACTTGTAGAAGCGAGTTTGGACTCACGATCTTCAAGATACGGCTGTTATCGCTTTCACTCTTGAAAACAGAGTGAAATAGGATCCACAGACGCATATAGCAAACCGGGGGTGAGAACTCACAACTACAAGTTTCTTTGGCTTGTGAGTAGCGAAAACGACCTACTCGCAAAATACAAAACATTACGATTGGATCGGGCTCCCTGCACACAAGCCAACACAACTTGTAGAAGCGAGTTCCGATCCCACGGTTTGAAAGATACGGCCGTGTATCGCTTTTACTCTTGAAAAAAAAGTGATACATTGACGTATCTCACAAACCGTGGGTCGGAACTCGCAACTACAAGTTGCATTGGGTTGTGAATGGTTAGTCCGACCTACTAGCACAGTTTCGTATTTTTTGGACTTCGTTGCGCGGTTTTCTAGTAAGACTGTACTAAAAATGTTTCGACGTATATAGAAGTTCTTCCATTTACGAGACAAAACAACACAAACGAGATGCAATAATTTCGAAATTTGGCCATTACGTCTGGCACACCAAACACAAGCCAACGCAACTTGCAGAGGTGAGTTCCGACTCTCGGTTTGTAATATACGACTGTGTATCGCTTTATTTCCACTTTATTGAATAAAAGTGATAAACTGACATATCTTGCAAACCGTGAGTCAGAAATCGCCTATACAAGTTGCGTTGCCTTGTGCGTGGTGAGTCCGACGTACTCGTAAAATTTGAAAATTTTTGGATCTCGTTTGTTTGCTTTTCCTATATTCTACAACTACAACTAACCCTACATCTACAAAAATGTCACCAAAATATATACAACACACATGGTACAAAATTTGTAGACTTCTACGCATAATACAAAAAATCAACCAAAAAATTTGAAAATAAATTCAATAAATTAACTTAGTTCATTCTACTAAATTGTGAAAAGGTGAATACCTAGTCCAGAGAGAGAGAGAGAGAGAGAGAGAGAGAGAGAGAGAGAGTGTGTTTTCGAAGATGTGAGGAGCCGCTGTTGTAAACGAAGAAGTTGTAGACTCTAGGGTTTCGAAGAATTTGTGCTAGGGTTCGGATGATTTGGGATTTCGGGTCGGGTTTGAGTTTCGGGTATTCGGGAGAGGGAGTGAGAGATAGAGAGGCTTCGAGATGAGGGGGAGATCGAGAAGAGGAGGTCGGAGTAGAGCTAGGTTTGGGAAATGGGTTTCGTGAGCTCTAGTTGCGAGAGGGAGAGAATTGTCGAAGAAGTGAAGAAGATAGTGATCTGAGTATGTACAAGTGTTTTGAAAAACACTAGTATATACCTAGCCCATTGTTGGAAACAATGGCCTATTGTTATTATTATTTTAAAAAAAGGTTCACGCCAAATAACGCTAAGTCTGAAGCTTTTTTGGCGTGAACTACCCAAAATACCCCTCCGCTCTTAATAGGAGATCTGACCAGATTTGAGCAGCAGCGATCTGAGCCGTTGATCACGATCAAGAGCGATTCAATGGCCCAGATCGCTGTTTTCCAACCCGTTGAAAACAAACCCATTTTCAATTGAGCAAAACTCTCTCTCTATATATATAACAATAATAATAACAATAGTAATAATAATAATTATTATTATTGTTATATACACACACTATTATACACTATTATATAAATTTGGCAGCCTAAATGACAATCATTGATGTAGAACCTATGATCATTTTTGTTAAAGTTGTCCTTTAGGTTGCCAAAAAAGAAAATGACAAACTAAATGGCTAGTACAATGGAGCGGATGCGATAAAAGCATCCACACTCGTTATTGCCAAATTTTGAAAAATGATAATATGAGATTTATTTGCAGTGGTCATTTGCCAAAATTTGAGGAAAAAAAATTATAGAACGGAACATGTTGTTCCGTCCGAGATGTATTTTTGTAATTTTTTGAAGGATTAAAATGGTATTAATTTTTAAATAGTCATTAGTTATTTAATTAGTTATTAAATTTGCCCTTAAACATGATTAAATTAACAAACCAAGTTAAATTAACACTATAATCAATGATTATCAACATCATTTGGCCGGTCACAAGTGGATGGGGACATGTTGTCCCGTTTGAGCATTTTTTGGGTTCGGATGGGACAATGTCCTGTCTGATCCAAATTTTCTTTTTTCTTTTTAAATTTGGGACGGAACATGTTGTTCTGTCCGATATTTTTTATAAAAAAAAATTATTAAAAAATTCAGGGACAAACCATCATGTGTCGTCGGATAGCTTTTTTTTTATAAAAAATGGGATGAAACATGTTCCGTCCTTTATATTTTAAGAATTCACAAAAACCATCTCAAATATAAGAAGCCACTGTTCCAAATTTCTCAAAATTATGTTGCTCTCATTTTGCCAAATTCTCCATATTATGAGAAAGTGATCATGCACTCATTTCCTATTTTGTCATAATATAAGAAATGAGGAATAGTCGCTTCTCATATTTGAGAAATAGATTTGGCAATCGCTAAATATAGGGGACGGTACATAATGTTTCGTCTCGTATTTTTTTAAATTTTTTAAAGGGATCAGATGCATCTTTTGTTTCGTCTAAGTGGGATTTTTAAAAAATAAAAATAAAAATTGATCGGAGCAGATGGTACATCATGTACCGTCCGAAAAAAATTTTAAAAACAAAAAATTGTATCGGACGGGAGATATTGTCCCGCCCGACACCAAAAATTCATGGACGGGACAACATGCCCCGTTCCAACAAATGATCCCATTAAATCATGGGTAAAGTATTAATTTAATGGTATAGTTTTTAATTTAATCATGGTTTAGTATTAATTTAATAACTAATTAAATCACTAATACCATATAATAACTAATACCATTTTAATTTTCCTAAAAATTACCAAAAACCTCTCGACGGAACAACATGTTCCATCCGTTAAACTTTTTTTTATTATTTTCTCATATTTTGGCAAATGACCACTGTAAAGAAACTCTCTTTCATATTGTCATTTCTCAATTTTCCATTTTTCCAAATTTGACAAAAACCAGTGTGGATGCTCCAAGGTGATTAAAATGCTAGTTGATATCTATTGTTTTCTCAATGGGCACAATCGTAAATCTTAGTAAGTTCAGTATTTTTTTTTTGGAAAGCATGTTGGTTTGAATAAACAATACCGCACACTCAGACTTCTGCAAATGGAAGTGGGTTCTATGCCATTCAAATACCTTGGTACTGTAATTAGTTTGTCCCACATCCCACTATTATTTACAGTGATGTGGTGGAGAGAGTTCGTAAACGTCTATTTAGTTGGAAGGCTAAGACTCCCGCATCCCCACTATTTGATTGGACACTCTATTGAATAGTCTGATGAGTTATGACTAAAAAATTGGCTAGTAAACCCCACTCACTATTGTTTAGATGGTTATCTACTAAGTATAAGCTCATTTATCTATGTGGGATATTCAATGTCTGAAACAATGTTTGTGGCTCTGGCGTACTTTCTGCGCTGGTAAGGACTTAATTTGCAATTGTCTTCGTTAGGAAGTAGGTAGCGGGATGGAGATAGATGCTTCTCTGATCCTTAGAACTTTTGTGTTCTCCTGAATAGAATGAGCATCACTGATTTTGTTGAGTAGTTGAGTTCTTCAATGAGAGTTGCCAATTTTATCATACCATATAAAGAATGGATTTCAGCTGTGTTGCAGTCTAGCCTGCCACGTTTGATAGCTAATATTGTGCCACAAATGCTAATTCCGGTGAATCAAGTCGTTGATCACCTCCATTACTATGATTCTTGTTAACAGTCACCTTAACGACTTTGTATTCAGCTGTTAGTGGAAGAAATTGTGAGGAGCCAAGTTTTCAAAATAGTTTGATCCAAAAACTGAAAGTTGCACCAAAAGTTATTGTCTGGTTGTGTGGGATGGAATTCATACTATGTCAAAGCTGGTTCGTTGTGGAATGCATGTGGTGCCTACTTGTCTTGTGATGTTGGAGATGAAACAATTGAACATTTCCTCTATGGTTGAATTCTCATCGTCAAGTTTGGAGCATTCTCGTGCAATATATGGACATTGTATCAACATGACATCATTCCCTGATTATGGTCAATGCTGGAGGGGAATTTGTTTGGTTTGGGTGCTAAAAAACAGTTATTGCAATCTTTAATCATTACCACCTTGCGGTATGTTTGAAAAGCTTGATGCATAGTCTATTGTGAGGAGTGTGCACCTCCCACACACTATGGTTTCTAGTGCGGTTTCAGACGTTGTTGAAAGGTGGGATGTTCTTGGTAATTTTTCTGCTTCAGTGGGTTC
Source organism: Hemerocallis citrina (assembly GCA_017893485.1). Lineage (NCBI taxonomy): Eukaryota > Viridiplantae > Streptophyta > Magnoliopsida > Asparagales > Asphodelaceae > Hemerocallis > Hemerocallis citrina. Next base: position 168,689,887 of record CM030361.1, on the reverse strand, counting down.
CTACAATAAGGTCCAATGGATGGGTCTCAAAGTGATCTTCGTTCCTTGCCGTGTGCAGGAGCCTCTTGATCAAATGAGTTGCACCGCCTCAAGAATCTATTAAACTCAACTTTGATGGGTCATTGGAAAGAATAATGTCTGCTACGGTCTTGTTCATCGAGACTTGCATGGTTGGCCGCTGCAGGATGATGGGAATCTGGTTGTGTCAACATCCATCAACGTTACCAAAAGAAGATGTTTGTGGATGGCTTTTAGGGTCTTTCATCTTCTATCTCACGAGGATCCTACTCTTATTAAGGGAGACAGGATGCTCGTTATCGATCATATCTGTGTAAGATGCGTTCACAACCCTATTTTTCATGATGACTACTCATGCTTGAAGGTATCTATACAATATATAATGCTAAACCACTTTTGTCTAGGATTTTTCTTATTTTTTTCTTTTTAAAATAAAAATAGGTAAGCAAATGTAGGAGGCAACTACCCGCTTTTTCTCCATCCAAATTTTGAAATGAAATTCTATATACCTTAATCAAACCATAAAAAATCGTGCAATAATGTATATATGTTATTAGATGATTTTTTCAAAAATAATTTTATTATTTTTCTCATTAAATTTTTTTTATGCATTATTGCACATGGTTATACTATCTATACAATATATTATGTGCTAAGACCACTTTTGATCTAAATATTTTTTTCTCCAATTTTCTTTTCAAAAAAAAAGAAAAAGAAGCTCAAATGTAGGAAGTAACAAGCAATGTCATAAAAAACCTGATATCCAAAACCGACCCGAACCCAACATTGGATTGAAACCATTCTGATCTATTGCGCATAGGGTCTAAGTCCTAAAAATAGGACACATTCAAATTTTTCAGGTCGGGTCTGTAATACCCCAGGTTTTCAACGAACAGTCGACTGGTATGCACGGGATTTGAGAAAATTGAGAAGGATTTGAGAAATATAGTCCCACATGGGAAGTTTACGAAAACTAATTTGAGTATAAATATAATTAGCCAATGATCAAGAGTCACCAATCTGGTTAACCACCTTTTGAGAGGCAGCCTGTGGTGGGCAGTTGTACTACATAGTATCTAATTTGTGTTCTAAAAATATTAAAATCGTCTGAGTATTGGGGCGGGGTGTTACAAATGGTATCAGAGCCGACTTTCTACACCAGGGTGTATTTGATACACTGCAGGGTGCATTTGCGTGTCGAGGGTCGGCAAACCTATTCACGGAATGTATCAGGTGTATTTGCACGTCGAGGGTCTTGAAGGCCTATTCGTGGAGCACACAAAATTCACGGAGCATGCAGGGTGCTAGAAAGGTGGATCCTACACTAGATGCGTGTCCCGTACTCAGCGAGGATGCTGATTTCTAAAGGTGGGGTGTATGTAATACCCCAAGTTTTCAACGAACAGTCGACTGGTAGTATTAGCAGTTGACTGGTATGCGCGGGATTTGAGAAAATTGAGAAGGATTTGAGAAATATAGTCCCACATGGGAAGTTTACGAAAACTAATTTGAGTATAAATATAATTAGCCAATGATCAAGAGTCACCAATCTGGTTAACCACCTTTTGAGAGGCAGCCTGTGGTGGGCAGTTGTACTACATAGTATCTAATTTGTGTTCTAAAAATATTAAAATCGTCTGAGTATTGGGGCGGGGCGTTACAGGGTCTGAGTCCGCTCAAAATGGACCCGACCCAAACCAGGACAATAAAAAATAGAAACATAAAAAAAATCCTAACCTCCTAATTTAAAAACAGAAACCCTAATCTCCCAAAAAGACACAGCAGGGAGAAAAGACGAAGCAGCATCCCTGACCTCCCTCTCCTCTCCAACTCCACCGATGCCGCCAGCTGCCCAACGTCGTCAACCCCGCTCCCCACTCCCCGTACACCGCTACCTGAACTGTAACACCCTAGTTTTCATTTATAAAATATTCTTGTGATTTTACGTGTTTTGCACGTATAATTTCATTTGTATAATTATTCGTATAAAATATTTTGTATTTGTTCTCCCTTAATTTTTCAAAAATTAATTTCTTCTAAAGCCTATTGAAATCTAAAGCCCAAAATTGTCTTCTTAGCCCACTGTATTAATAAATTATTTAATTATTTGAGCCCATGGACTTTTAGCCCAATAGTGAGCCCATTTTAAATTCTCCTTTAATTAACCCAACTTGTGTGGTAGACTAATTTAATAAACAATTAATAATAAGTACATGAATAAAATTTTGTGGGGGTACTAGTTTGCATTGCACTTGCACGTGCATGCAATAGGGTGTGCATTGCACACCTTACACCCTAGGCCGGATGGAATCAAGGGTGAGGGAGAGATGGGAGTAGTGGTGAGGTGGTTAACTCATTCATGGGTGGTTATAGCAACTTCCAAACTAATCCTAGCTCTTAATCTCCAACTAGTTGATCTAATCCTAGCCATTCAATCCACTTAAAATCTTGTATAAATACCCCCCTTTTTTCTAAGTTACTATTGCACCTATTTTTCATTATAAGAGAGACTTATACTAGAAAGTAAAAGATTGAGAGTTTGAGAGTGTGCTATTGTGTGTGTGTGCATTTTGGGGGCCGGCCAAATCAACAAGAAGAAGAGGGTGCTTGGGTTCCATCAAGCACAAGGAGGCGAAGGCAAAGTGCGGCTCGATCTAGAAGGAGAAGGATCGCTCTTTGTTCAAGGAGATTTATAGTAGTTCTTTCTTTGTTTTCTTAAAATAGGTGGGTGTTTCTCAAGACTTCTAATGTAGATACCATGCTAGGTTTTGTGCTAATCATGCAAGAATGAATAAGAGAAATTATTGCTCTTTGATAATACTAGGATTAGAGTAAAAATGGAAAATAAGTGAAATCGCATGAAATGAATGAGTGAACTTGATTGAATGACATGATTGATGTTGTGATATTGATCTAGCATGCTAAATTAGAATAAATGTTTATTCATGTAGAAGAATTGTGGTTATGGGAAAAGTGCAAATTTGAGAAGTTGCATTTGTGTAAAAATTACTAAACATAAGAAACTCTATATTATTAAGATTAGCTAGTAAACTATGCATGTTGTGGTTGTTAAATGAACTCTAAAGCTGTGTGTTAGTTTTCGGGGAAATAAACATATTGTAATCTAAACCAAGTTTTTGTGTGTTAATCAAAAAGAAAGAAGAAATGATCCCAACCTTCGATTTTTGTTGCTGATCAGTCGACCGAATAGGCGTACATAGTCGACTGTCCTAAACATTTAGTTCTTTGAGTGGTAATTCTCGCAGAAAAATCGACCATATACGTTAAACAGTCGACTACCCCGTCCTTTTTATTTTCAAAGTCTTAAAACATCACAGAACAGCCGACTGGTCTTGTTAACAGTCGACTGCACTGATCCTTTTCGAGTTTTTCTAAATCTTTACGGAACAGCCGACCAGCCAAGCTTTAACAGTCAACTATTCCAACTATTTATTTTTTTGTCTTTTGAATTCTTACTGAGCAGTCGACCGACTATACTCTGAGAGTCGACTATTCCGACTATTTGGTTCCTCATATTTTTAAATTGTCTCTTGATAAAAATAAATGCACTGGTCAGAAGAGTTTGAAAAGAGGTTTGATAATGAAAAGAATGATGATTGAATGTAACAAATTAGACAGTGATTTTATTTGGTCTTATGCATGAAAATTGCACATGAAAGTGAAGTTAAGTATCTTGATGAATTATGAAAAGTCTTATGAATATGAATACACAAATGCTATGGACATAAAATGAGATTTTTGAACTAGAGGGTAGCTAAAATCCTATTACCGGCAATTGAATTAATTAAAACTGTTAAGTTGAATTATTAAGATGAAAGACCAGGTTGGTCTTGTTGTTGATTAAGATCGGTATAGAGAAAAAAGTTAACTCTAGGGGTTGATTTTTCTTCATGATTCAATTAAACTAAGGATTAGATACATAGTGAAGATGTGATGAAAGTAAGAGAAAAACATTGAGTATGAGGGCCATTGGATTGGCGGCATGAGAGTATTCACAGGATGTCCCATGATGCGTCATGATAGGGCATGGATACTGCTCCAGAGTACCGTCCCGGTGGCGATGCTCGTGAGGTGTTTGACGACTGTGGGTGGTGTCATGTCTATGGTAGGAGCTGAATTACCACAGGATGCCTGCATAATGAGTCATGTGACAGTGCGTTGGGATTCCCTCCAGGGCGCCTAGACATGAGTTCGTAAGTCAGAAAATATCTAGGATACTTACCGTAATTACAGTAGTAGATTAAGTCATGACGAGGGATTGAACCCTACAAGATGAAGAACGATTAAGGGCTTGCCTTCGGACCTATGTAATATGGGATGCATAGAATCTGAACAAGTGCGCATTAGTGTCATATACCATAATAATTGTATTAAGGACTAAGTGCCCATTCACAACACGACATCAATAGGATAGTCCCTTTAGCTTTGCTTGTGAACAAGTTTGTGGTTTGCTAAGTATTGAGAATCGTTATACTGTTTCCGGTATGGAGAGGATGGCTGTGTATAATATTTCGTCAGTTGAATGAACTGATGTGCCCACAGTTTTACATGCAGGGTAAAGATGTTTGATAAATAAAAGTTTACATGCTGCTCAAGATTGATTTAAATGTTGTTTCTTGTAATTTATTGTAAAACTAGGTTTGCTCGTTGACACGTGCCTACGGCACGTCTTCGAAACAGTGCACATTGTTTGATCATATAAAATAATTTTGGAGATCCAGCAAATTAATTGAAGTAGCAAACATAGAGCAAAAAAACATATTATATGATTTTTTGAAATTCTTTTTGAATTATTTTTAGAGTTTTGAATTATTTTTATTTTTTTTAAAATTTTAAATTTTTAAAATTTTTTATTTTTTTAATAGAAGAGGGAGGGAGAGAAAGAGAGAAAAAAATAATTAAATAAATATAGGAGTTGTTTTGGGTGGGGGATTTGAATTTGAGTTTTGGAGGGAAACTTTTGGGGGAAAATATGTTTTGTGAGGTTAGATCTGGACCTTTGATTTTTGGGAGGATTGAAGGAGAGCCACTGGATAGCTTTCTTTGTGTTTTATTATATAGATTGCTTCCGCTGTAAAAATGTAAAGGTGTAATGTAACTCTGATGTAAGAAATATTTTATTTCCTTGTAAAATTGTACGAAAGAAGTGTAAAGATCCTGCGGAACTTCGAATTCAGTTGTATTTTGGAATTCGGGGTGTTACATGAACCCGACGGGTATTATTTATTAACAGGACCCGGACATGTTTCTCAAGGATCGGGTATTGGTTCAATATTTGGAATCATAGAGTAGTGGGTCCGGGTCAGGTAGTGTAGGACCCAACCCAACCGACTCGATAACAGTGCTAGAGGTAACCCCCACATAAATTATATTTGTAAATCAAACCTAAAAATATTGCAATTTTGTATACATTTTATTAGATGAATCTTTTCAATTTTTTTCTAATTTTCTCATTTTTGAAAATTTTGTACAATATTGCACAGGATTATACTAGTGAATATTGATTGGATACAACCTATTTATCAAGAGGGAAATATGCGTGTGGACCGTGCTACAAAGAGTCAAAGCATTCTGTGGGTTAACATCTCCAACCCCGAGTTTTTTTTTCTTTTGGCTGAGAAAGATGTTAGAGGGATCTCCCAATCGAGAGATGCACTTCTTTTGTAGTCGTTTAGCGCATCCACACTCATTTGCTAAAATGGCAAAATGGCAAAAGAAATAGTAAATGAGCGCTACAGTCGTTTGCTATTTTGCCAAATTTTGAAAATTGAGGAACAATGGCTTCTCATATTTGAGAAAGAATTTGAGAATTCTTAAATTACAGAGGACGGAACATGTTGTTCTGTCCAAATATTTTTATTTTTATTAATAGTATCGGACGATACAACATGTACCAGCCTGCAATTTTTTATTTTAATTTATTAATTTTTAAAGTATCGGACGGAACAACTTGTTTCATCAAAAAAAAAAATTAAAAAATAAAATAAAAATAGGATCAGACGGGACACCTGTCCAAAGAGAAAAATTCTCAAACGGGACAACATGTCCCGTTCGAAGACTTTGACTAGCCGAACCTTGATTTTAGTGTTAATTAAACTTGATTATAGTATTAAATCATATTTTAGTATTAATTTAGTAATTAATTAAATCACCAGTAACTATTTAAAAATTAATAACATTTTAATCCTTTTAAAAATTAAAAAAATATCTTTCGGAATGAACAAGATCCTTTTAAAAATTACAACCATATCCAACCATACGCGACTTGTATCTGCATCACAGTCTAGGAAATAAGTATGCATGCGGAATTGTCTCTTCGACCTTATTGCAGATTAGCAGGCTAATAATCACAATGTCACCTTTTAATCTGCTTTCACCTCTTCTCTTTGTGACTTTCAGTACACAGTTCATGCACATATAGATAACAGCGAATCTTAACATGTTAAGAACCCCAATTTCTATAGCATGGTTTAGAACGTTATGGTATTATTCTGTATATAAACAAATCGAAACACATTGAAAATGTGCAACCGAATGCGTGAATGAATGCCAAACAAATAGGGGCGAAGAGAAGTCCTTTGTGACTGAAATGAAAGCAAATCTACCTCAAACCACCCAAGTTACTACTACATAGAATTTTTTCCGCTAAGCACTAATAAATTCAATTAACATTATAAACTTACAAAGTCATATTCTCAAGAAAGATAGAACAAAGATATCATCAAAGATTCAAAAGCAACAAAAATAAACTATATGATGTTGTTGGTTTTTGGGGTGTGGGGGCCACTTTTTGAAAATATTTAGCGACCTGACTCACTTTCGAAAATATTTAGCCAACAGACTCAGTTTTCGACATGTCAGCATTAACCGTTATTGGACATAACGACATAGGTTAATACGATGTCATTGTTTTCAATAGCGGCATTTCTTAAAAAAAAACTCGCGTGCCTCTATCTGGAGTAATGACATCAGTTAACTTATTCTCAATCGTGTACTCTATGTGACTTGAAAAAATACAAGTGTGAAAAAATTCTATAGATTATGCCGCTATTCCCAACAACGGCATTCTCATTACAGATGCCGTTGTTAGGGATAGCGACATCAGTTATAGTATTTTTTTTCATATATAGATGATGTCACTATTTATATGTAAAAAATCCTGTAACTGATGCTACTATTCCTAACAACGGCATCTGTAATGAGAATGTCATTGTTTGGAATAGCGGCATCATCTATAAGATTTTTTTACACTTGCAACTTATTCTAAGTGACATAGAGTACACGATTGAGAATAAGTTAACTGATATCGTTACTCCAAACAGCGGCACTCAAAAAAAATAAGTTAGAGATACCGCTATTAGAAACAACGGCGTAGAATTAACCTATGCTGTCATTTCCAATAACGGTTAATGCTGACGTGTCCAAAACTGAGTCAGTTGGCTAAATATTTTCGAAAGTGGGTCAAATCGGTAAATATTTTCAAAAAGTGGGTCAATACGGCATAAAAATCCTTATTCTATAAAAATAGGAGTACGAGTAAATAAAAAAAATAAGGGTAAAATTGAAAATCTCATAGAAAATTAAGGGTAATGCTACATCTGCTACCAAATCTACTACTTTTCTCTTTACTATCTTAGGTGGCACACTACTATTGGATGTTTCTACCACATACTCTATAATAGCCTCTACTAATAGTATACCACCTAAGGTAGTAAAGAAAAATATAGTAGATTTGGTAGTAGGTATAGCATTAGCCGAAAATTAATGGGTTTTTAATACATATACCCTCTAACAAATTTGCTAATATCATATATATGTAGCGCCCCGAATTTCTAATATAATATCTTAGAAAATACGTGGCACAATTCCCAGCATCAACTTCAAATGTAATATTAAACAAAGTCAACACCAATAAAAATTTCAACTTTCATTTCAGTAATCATTTTCATGGCATAGCGGAATACAATATACCTTAATCACAATTCTCTTTTCTTTACAACACTTTCTTTTACAATTACATAAGTCATTACATCACTTGAACTCAAGCATCCAAATCCGAGCTATAAGAAATTACCCGTAAAATATGAGGCTAGAGATAACCCTAACCCCCCAAACTAAAGGGGTTAGCCATAAAGGTGTGAGTGACATAAAAACAAACAACATAAGTTAAGCATAGATTCATAAACAACATGTAATAAACAATAATACATAAAATGTGACGTAGTAAGGAAACATGAAAACATCAAGTGAAACTAACTAAGTGTCAAGTGTAGAACACAGGAAACCACATGCATAAAACCTAGTCAAGAAAATCCAAGTCTATATGCTGACTCTCAATGTGTACTTTGTCGGAGTCTATGCATCCCACTCTACATAGGTCCGGTACAAGCCTTTAACGTCTCCACATTATAAGGTTTAATTCCCCGCTATGCAACTAATCCTAACACGATGACTACTACGAGATAAAGATAAACTGTGAGTATTAGCCCATGCCCCGATAATTCCGGAGGTCAATCTCTATCCACAGATAATTCCGGAGACTATTTCACTCACACCTGGGAATCTTCGAGAATACCCCACACCGCAAGCAATGACACCTCATCACACGAATACCACATGTGCATCGCCTCGACCCCGATAATTTCGAAGATCAATCCCACACCGCAGGTAATTCTGGAGACTATTTCACTCATACCTGGATAATTTCAGGGATTATCTCACACCGCAAGCCATACTGAGGTCCATAACCTATGTTCTCGTTCATCATATCACCACTAGTGCATGTCCTTATCATTTTTTGGTTATTTAATTACTTGACGAATCTCCTAGAGTTGGTGTACCCTACCGGACTTAACTCAAACAACTGATCAACTAAATGCCTCAACAGGCCCAAACATAAATATCTCAACTGCCGGTATACTAAGGTCACACGCACCCTCTAGAGACTCACAGTCAAATATCCAAACCAATCTCCCAATATGAATTGCTCAGTCAAAACAACTTGAAAGCATATGTTCAGTAGAAGATAAAGTATAGAATAGTAAGTTATAGATTAAAACATTTAGAGAATAAATCATTTGAAAGAACATTCAAAAATATAAAGATACATCAGTACCAGTCGACTATAGACAAGCGTAAGTCGACTGTCTAGAAAGAGAATTCCATGGTTTTTAAGAAAATAATTCTAAGTATAGCAGTCGACTGTAAAGGGTATAGGTCGACTGTCCAGAGAGAAAAATTACAATAACTTCGAGAAAATAATTCTAAGTGGTACCAGTCGACTGTAAAAGTCATCAGTCGACTGTCCAGAACGAGATTTTAAGAAAAACTAGAGAACATTGCAGCTGGGTCGTGTCGGTCGACTGAGAAGTCATACCAGTCGACTGTCGACCTACAGACTGCATACTTTTGGTTGTGCACATTTCAACCGATACGTAGTTTTACTTTCTGAAAATGATTTCTACGAAAATCTTATTTCTTATATGATCAAATACAACTTGTAGGACATATAATAGTCCATAAAACTGAATCAAAACTACTTGAATTTATAAAAATAGAGATTTTGTTGATTTCTTTCGATTAAAACATGGATTGTGCATATAGTCAAAATAGAGTTTCTTAAATTTTTTTTATTGATCACTGAAATAGTTTCGTATTCAGATCCAAACCATAAAAATATCAAAATCTCAAAGAAAATCCCCAATTTGGGTATATTTCCTCAACTCAACTAAATTTCCAATTTCGATTTTCGTGTCATGATCTCTTGATTCATACTTTTTCTTTCAAATTTCTCAAAACTGAATTACTACTACAACTCACAACTATAATCAATTCGTAATATCACCATATCAAATTTGTGTTCAACAAATACTCAAAAATAATAAAAGTCTCATCTTTATTAGGTTTATGCATAAAATCCACCATATTCAATCAATCCAACATTAATCCAAAGAGATGGACTACCCATGATCTCCAATAGGTCATTCATCAATCTCGAATTACCCACATACAATTTTATTTACAAACAACTAGGGTTTCACAAGATCCAATTTTTCATCCATCCATCCAACTCATAACGTACATATTCATACTCAAACCCTAAACATGCTTTCTAGTAGATGAAATTCAACATCCAAGATCAATCAAAATATTCATATCATTCGCATACAACATACACAAATCAAAAGAAAATAAAAAAGTCACTCACATACAACATGCACAAAAGAAAATAAAACACAACAAATCACTCACCTCGAATGAAGAAAATCTGATAAGAAAACCTTTCTTTTGCGAAATCCAAGATCCCCTCCTTAAATCTCCAAAAAATAATAAAACCCTTGTGTTGTGCAGTGAAAGACGGCTGCACTTCTTTTAAATAAGCCGGAATTGAGGATTTTAGGGTTTTAAATATATTTGCAAAATAACCCCTTGAAAATATAACTTTACATAAATAGATCCCTATACTTGGAAACTTGATATAAACCACTTAAATTGAGATTTAAAAAGTAAAATAGACACCTTATTTCCAGCCGGCACTGTTTGAAAAGTCCAAAAAATAGTTTTGCACTTTCACCCCTCAAAATAACAATTTTGCAAAAAGATTCTTCTTTTTCTTAATAGATCCAATAAATATCAGAAAAATCTAGAAAAATTACAATTAAATTCCAAATAATAAATGATGATTTTTCATGAAGAAATTTTGTCTTTTTAACTTCTCAAGAAAATATTTGCACGTGTAAAAAAATAATTCTTCAGAAAATATTTATTAAATCTCCCAAAAATTCATTTTAATTCATTTATAAACCTTTAAAATTATATTTAAAAATACGGGGTACTACAATATACCCCTCATAAATGTATATTTTCATACTTACCCCTCACAATATCGTTTCATTTCATATTGACCCCTCACAATATGGTTTCATTTCATATTTAGCCTTATGGTAGATATTTTTAATTTAACCCTTGTTTAACCCTTACTAAAGGAATAAAAATCAAATAAAAAGTAATTAAGAATTTGAGCAAAAATTAAGGGCAATTAATGAAAAAATATTACGATATCTTTAGAACTACAATATTTATGGTAAATTTGGAGAATAAATGTGAGGAAGAAACATAAATTTACAAAGAAACAATAAGTTTGTATGTTTCTTAGAAACCATGAAGAAATTTTGGGAAAGAGTTAATGCATTTCGATTAAGTTTATTGCTGATTTGGTCTACAAGCAGGACAAAGAAAGAAGTTAGAATGGTAGAGAGGATGATCTCAGTTATTTTCAATCAAATTCATTAAGAAAGAACTGAATATTCCACACTCGTGATATGTTTTTTAACTAGAGGGTAATTAATAAGTGGAACACACATTTTTAGGGGTAAATATGAAAATGCATATTTGTTAAGGGTATATGTGATATTCACATATTTGTTAGGAGCACACATATTAAAAGTCCAAATTATTGATGGACATTTAAGAATGATAAGACATTTATATTCAAAATGTAAAGTGACTTATATTTTTTTTTATATAAAAAAGCCAAAATGACTTATATTTTGAAACGGAGAGAGGATTAAGTATAGATTGCTTTTTAGCACCTGATTTTGAATGTTATCTATAAGAATGTTCCAAAACTTACCAAATTTGTTGAGGGGAAAGTAAAAAACATAATCCCATCATGAGCCATAATAGCTACGATATTATGTAATGGAGGTTAATTTTTCACTGTTACTAAGTAGCTATGGAGGAGTGTTAGGGAATTAAGCACAGCAGGGATAAGTGGTACAAAAGCAATAATAAATTACAACAAATCAACAAAGCAAGTAGATCAAACCAAGCACACAAAATACATAATTTTTCTGGTTCAGACAAACCTAATTTGGGGTAGAAATAACCAGATATTATTCAACTAGAGAAGATACAAGAGTTACAATCACTCTCACAAAGAATCTATCTATTTCTCAAGTCTCACAAGAAGATACTCTGTTGTTTACAATAGAAAACTCTCAGATGAAGTACTTGATGCTTTTGGCACATCTCTCAATGATTGAGAGGATATTACAATATTATATAGAGATCTAAAGAAATCTATGTTGTAGTCTTGATACAATCACCGTCCAATATGCAGTGAAGAAAAAGCCACATGATTGGAGTCGTACAATTTGATTTGGAGGAGAATTTGGGTTCAAATAGATTCACTCAGAACTCGACCCAAAACTACTACCATTGCTACTTGCGGTCTACTGCAAACATTGCAGTTGACTGCAAACATTGCAGTCGAACCAACCACCCAGGTTGCAGTCTGACTGCTATTACTGTCAACTATTTTTAAGCTTACAACAGTAACCCTTCTTGCTCCAATATTCGCTTTAAACCTCTTTCTGCTCCACCGTCTTCTATTCACATCGAACCTAATATGCAAGACATAAACCGAACAATGAAAAAGGAAATCGTGACAATGAAAGTTCAAATTTAGATTTTGTGGCTTTAGAATCAACAACAGAACATCTCGAGAAGGCAAGATCGATTTGGGTAATGCCCTTATAATAAAAGTTTTTTGGAAGAAGATATGAAGCCATACTAAGAGCATCCACAGCCGTGCAAGCTAAAAAATTGCAAAATGAATCAAATGAAATAGTATTTTGTGGTTTTACTGCAGTCATGAAATGCTAAAAAATAGCAAAGGAGAGCAAAAATTGATCGGACATCCGAAATTTTTGTTTTAATTTTTTATAACTTTTTTGGTCAGAATAGTTTTTTTTTATAATATTTTTTTTGTAGACGAAACACGATGTTTCGTCAGAGAGAATTTTTTTTTTAACGCTTTTGCACAGGTTCAAAAGCCTCGGATGTTTCGTCTGGGTTTTCGGGCTTTTTTCGTTAATTTAGGCTATATTCGGGGCTTTTGGATTTATGAATTGACCATATTGCCCCTTGTGTTGGTTCCATGTATTTAGCAAAGTCTCTCTCAAGTGTAACAACCCGAAAAGCACTCTTCTTTAATCTCTCATCTCACTCACTATTTTTATTATCTCACTGATTCATCTCATCAATCTCAGAAATTCACACCGACCCAAACATTTTAGCACAATTCCTTTACATTAGCCAATTGTCTTCAATAAAAATTTATTGGTCGAATGAAATCAAAGTATGAACATCGGCCAGTTCAGGGAAACTCAAGCAACGAAGTAGAAGCAGAGATTGCGAGTGTTGACTCCATGGATCAATCCGATTGGAAACGGGTAGTAGACGATTGCATTCATATTTATAAACATATTACTGTCCATCATAAGGATGGATTTTGTCAATTTACGGGAAATTGGACGGAGCCAACCAAAATCTACAAAAAATACTGATGTCGTATCCCACTAATTAAGATATTAGTCGAGCAGGCCGGCTGGTACCATTTCATGAATATTGATACAGAGAAGTCGTCTATGGGTCTTGTCGAGACATTGGTAGAGAGATGGTAGGACACGACCCACACTTTCCACCTACAGTGCGGTGAGTTGGTGTAGCGCCCCGATCCCCGTTATCGGACATCCGTGACACTCACCAGAATCTTTGCCTTCAAATGCATCTCAACACAGTAATAACACGGAAATTTAAATTTTTTTATTTCCAAATAAAGTCATTACATCATTGATTACAACCAATATCTTGTTCTTGACAAGAATACAAATTACATAAACTTAGTACATCTTATCACAACATACGTCACTCCTTCTGTAAAGTTAACAACTTCTCTCTCTCTGAATGGCAGTCGACGGCTCCCTGCCGAAGCTCTGCTTAACGGTCAATCTGCTTCCCTGGGACTTACTCCTCGGCTTGAGTCTTCTGCTGCGCGACTCTGATATCACTTGCACCTGCTCGAGAGGTAGAGCCGGTACCTAAAAGGTAGGGAACGTCAGTACTTCGACTGACGCAATACTGATAATAACAGCGATCCTCCAAACTGGCAATCACAAGCCATCTTGAATGGAAAAAGAAACATGCCTCCAAAATTATGTAGTGCTCGTGTATGCCATGATCTAACAACTAAATGCACCAATCACATGCTTATTCTAAAGCAAGCAAGACTTGAAAATCTGGATCCGCATGCATCCCATACTACATGCGTTCCAGACCCAAGCATGGCCTAATCTAATGCACAAACAAGAATGCACACGATGCACCTACTCTAATGCAATAAAGTTAGGAACGTATGCATCCCATACTATATACTTTCCCAAAATCAACTTCGATGGAAACGTATACATCCCATACTACATACTTTCCAAGGAGTTCGTCTTTTCTGATTGTAGGGTTCAATCCCTTCGCCATGCATCCTATCCTTGTACTCATCTAGTTTCCAATAGATTGTCCTTCATCCAAGGAGGTTGCAGCTGGTCGGTCTAGTTCCGCCACTACAGTGCCTAAGTGGTAGCCGTCACTTGGTACCCCTAAAAACCCTGTCACGCCTCGCTTCCCAAAAACATGGAATATGACCGCGTAACAAAAGTCCAGCGAATGAATATAATCATCCTTAAGCTGTTCAGGAAATCTTTACAACATGTCACAGTATAATCAGAGTCGGAAGCCAGAAAAATCAACCACATGCACTTATGAACCAAATACCAACAAGAATACTTGAAATAAAACACCTTAATCTCAAATATTCATGATCTGAATTACACAATAATCTTGGGTCACATTGCCCAAATACAAGGAATAATACAAGTTCAAAATACAATATTGTCCAAAATAAGTAACAGGAATAGCAATAGCAAAATTCAGCCTCTAGCCTCTCATCTTGCCAATACCTTTAGGAACCTGTCCTCCAAAATCTGCAATACAACGAATGCAGAAAAAAGGAAAAGAGAAAACACAGTACCCGTCAATGGCAAGTCCGGGTCACTAATAGAATAGGATACTGATATGGCTAAAAATAGGGGTTTAATCGAGACCGTCCAAATTGGGCACGAATCCTGAAGTTCAGGGGTAAAACGGTAATTTTACCTACAAACGGGTCTGAAGCGGGTACTGGGTCTCCTTCTCACAGATCCGATAACCCGCAAACGGATCCACCTCAGCTGGGTGGGGGTTTCAACCCACAACAAACCCGGTCCAGCATGATAGAATTAGGGTTTCTGATTAATATTAATCAACGGCCCTGATTCATATCTATCCTTTCACTGGGGATTAGGGATTACATTCCTTATCTATACACAGGAATTACATGCCTAATCTGTTCCCTAAGACGCCTATAAATACCCCCCATCCATCTCCATTAAGAGGTAATCAATCTTTTGCTAGTTAAACGCTCTTTCATAATCATTTCTGGTTACTGACTTGAGCGTCGGAGGGTGCGTTGCCGGGAACAACCCCGGTGTTTCGCACTTTTTACAGGTGTACGGCGGGAGCGACGATCAAACCCCGACGGAACAGGTATACAGGTTTACTATTCAGTTTCCCTAAGAATCCACAAATACTATCTGTTTGCCCCCACACCAAATTTAGCGGCAACAGATTGGCGCCGTCTGTGGGAACCTAACGAATAGAAACCTCTCATCTTCCTGGTGAACAGATCTCCAGCCATGCCTCCGAGGAAAGTCAGATCAAGGGGGTCCAACCGAGGACCCAACCCTGATCAGCAGCAAGAGGTCCTCCCTAATCCCGCTCAATAACAAGGGCAACTTCCCCCTACCGCGGAAGACCCGCTCCAATAAGACCTTCCTCCCCCTAATCAGACACCCCCGAAAGGTCCTAACCCTCAAAAACAGCCTCTTCACCAGGAGCACGTCTCTATCCACAACGCCTCTACGGACTCTATGGCTTCCCATCACCCCCGAGCCTCTGGTCGCCACAATACCTCCCTCAACCGCCAGAAAGATGACGATCTCCGCCGCCACCTGAATGAAAAGCGGGCCCGAGAGGGAACCTCCCGCCAACACCATCCGGGCGAGCGGTCTCCTTGCCACCGGTACTACAGGTCCCCCGTTCGCAGAGGGAGGAAAGAGTCTCCCGAGCATTACCGAAGAAGGCCCTCCCCCACAGGTCGGCAACAGCCCAGGAACAATGAGGCACCAATAACCCGTGTCGAGTTCCAGCAGTTCCAAGCGACCGTCCTGCAGGCTCTCAACCTCCGTCAAAACCCAAATGAGCCAAAGGCCCCATCACCTCCTCCAGTCCGGAGCCCTCGCCGATCTCCTCATCCCGTCCGAAGCCCTCGCCGACGGTCCCCATCTCCTCGTCCTGCTCCTAGCAACTCCCGGCGTACCCCAAGTCCTCGTCGCTCCCGAAGTTACCATCTCCGTAGCCCTCGCTCTCTCTCATACGAAGACGAGTCTAGGGGTTCGGCTGATTACCGTCGGAGGGATGACACCATGCACCGTCGTCTTCATGAAGTAGAGAGGCGCCTGGGCCAGATAGACCGAGAAGAGGAGCTTAGGGGGAGGACCTTACGTCCTAGCCGCCCCCTTTCTTCCGAACCATAGTGGATGTGCCTGTCCCGTTCGGCTTCAAACCTCCCCAATTTGAGACTTACACCGGGGAGACCGATCCAGTAGATCACATCGAAAGCTTTAAGACTTTGATGCTCCTCCATCAAGCTTCCGATGCCCTCCTCTGCAAAACCTTCCCCGCAACTCTCAAAGGACCAGCTCGAGAATGGTACTCTCGCCTCGCCCCCTCCTCAATATTCTCCTTCGAGCAGTTCAAAACCCTCTTCGTCACACATTTCTTAAGCAGCTGTAGAGCTGAGAAAACCAGCATCTCCCTATTGCACCTCCACCAAAAGAAGGGGGAGAAACTGAGAGACTATGTGAAGAGGTTCACAGCTGAAGCCAGGACCATAGCGTCCCTCGACCAGTCGGTTGCTACGGCAGCATTTCAATCTAATGTCCTCAATTCTAACCTCCGCTCCTCCCTCGCCAAGAAGCCTCCACATAACTTTTCCGACCTTCTCCTTCGCAGCGAAAAGTACATCCGGGCCGAAGAGGCTGAGCAACAACCCAACTGGGAGGGATCTTCCTCCGGGTTTAAGAGAAAAGGAACAGAAGAAGAAGGGGCTAAGAAGCTCCAGAAGGATAATGCCGGCCAGCGCCGACCTCCCCCTAGATTCGAGAAGCTCACTCCCCTCACCACTAACATCTCAACTATTCTGATGGAAGTCGAAAAGGAGGAGATCTTACCTCCAGCTCCAAGGATGAATACCCCCGCCAAGAGAAGGGATAAAGAAAAATGGTGCCGTTATCACCGGGACCATGGGCATGACACAAATGATTGCCGTGCTCTGAAAAACGAGATCGAAGCCTTTATCCAGAGGGGGCAGTTGACGAAGTTTGTAAGAAAGGACCGAGCCGAACTTCCTTCCCAGCCTCGGGGGGCTAACAAGCGTCCGGAACGAGAAGAGACGCCAGACTTTGAGGAAGAGCGAGTCCTCCACCTCATCCATGGGGGTCCAATGGGGGGCTCCTCGAACTCCTCTCGGAAAGCATTTATAAGAGAGGTCAACTCAGTCCGAACCACCCCTCCTCCCAAAGGCCTCGGGGTGCCCGTCACCTTCTCTGACGAAGCTCTTGAGGGTGTCCGCACCCCTCATTGTGACGCACTCGTCATCAGTCTCCACATGGCCAACTTCAAAGTGGAGAGGATCTTAGTAGACAACGGCAGCTCCGTCAACATCCTCTTCCTCGACGCTTTTAAAGGCCTAAAGCTCTCGCGGGACAGACTCAAGCCCGCCGGTTACACGCTCCACGGGTTCACGGGAGTGCCAGTGACTATTGAAGGGGTGATTACCCTCGACGTAACTGCTGGCAAAACTCCTACTACCCGGACGGAGTCGATGGACTTCATGGTCGTAGATGTCCCAGCAGCCTACAATGTCATTTTGGGTCGGCCCGGTCTGGCCGCCCTTGAAGCCGTCCCTTCCGCCTATCATCTCAAAATGAAATTCCCCACTCGAGCTGGAGTAGGAGAAGTTAGGGGCAATCAAGAGCAGGCCCGCAAGTGTTATATGACCTCTACCCTCGGACCCGTCCTCTCCTTAGAAACACTGGAAATCCCCCAAGATGCCGCTCGGCCGACTTCCGAGCCGGTGGACGAGTTGGAGGAGGTACTCTTCTCTGAGCAGGAGTCGACCCGCAAGTTCTTTGTTAGCAAGACCCTCCCGTCCGCCCTATACTCAGATATTGTAAAATGCATCCGAACCAATCAAGACCTCTTCGCATGGTCAGCAGCAGATATGCTCGGTATCTCCGAAGAACTCTTGGTCCACTGCCTGAGCGTTGATCCGGGGTCCAAACCGGTTCAGCAGAAGAGGCGCAAGTTCGCCCCCGAGCGTCAGCTTGCTATCAAAGAGGAGGTGGACAAGCTGTTGAAGGCCCGATTCATACAGGAGGTAAACTATCCTGAGTGGTTGTCAAACGTAGTAATGGTGAAGAAGTCCAACGGGACTTGGAGGATTTGTATTGATTTCACCGACCTCAACAAGGCCTGCCCCAAAGATCCCTTCCCTCTGCCGAGTATTGACACTCTGATTGACGCAACCTCGGGACATGAGCTCCTCAGCTTCACGGATGCTTTCTCAGGTTACAATCAGATAAGAATGTTCCCCCCGGATATCCCGAAAACCTCGTTCGTGACCGACCAGGGGCTCTATTGCTATAGAGTCATGCCGTTCGGTCTAAAGAATGCGGGGGCAACATACCAGCGCCTCGCCAACAAGGTTTTCCAGGCTCAGATCGGCCGGAACATGGAAGTATACGTTGACGACATGCTTGTGAAAAGCATCCGAGGCGCTGATCATGTGGCTGACCTCCAAGAAGCATTTGACGTTCTCAGAAAGCACAATATGAGACTTAACCCGAACAAGTGTGCGTTCGGCGTCTCATCAGGGAAGTTCCTCGGCTTCATGGTTAGCCAACGAGGAATAGAAGCAAACCCGGAGAAGAACAAGGCCATACTAGACATGGCCCCTCCTAGAAATGTCAAGGAAGTTCAGAGATTGACTGGTCGCCTAGCCGCCATAGGGCGCTTTCTGTCGAAGTCCGGGGAGAAGTGCCTCCCGTTCTTCAAAGCCCTCAGGGGGGCTAAAGGATTCGAGTGGGGGCAGCAGCAACAAGACTCCTTCGACCAGCTTAAAGCTTACCTCGTCAATCCACCTCTTCTCAGCAAACCAGTACCTGGCGAACCGCTCTACCTCTACCTGGCAGCTTTCGAACAGACGCTTAGTGCGGTCTTAGTCAGAGAAGAAGAAAGGGCTCAGAAGCCCATCTACTACGTCAGCAAGGTGCTTCGGGACGCCGAGCTCCGGTACCCGAAGATTGAGAAAATGGCCTATGCCCTGGTAATGGCCGCATGAAAGCTTTGCCCTTACTTTCAGTCCCATTCGGTGGTCGTTCTTACCGACCAGCCGCTGAAACAGGTTCTTCACAAGCCCGAGACTTCCGGTCGCATTATGAAGTGGTCGATCGAGCTGAGCCAACATGATATAACTTATCAGCCTCAGACCGCGATCAAGGCACAGGCACTAGCCGAATTCATAGTTGAAACTACTATCCCCGAGTCCAGCCAAACAGTGAAGGGACCACCCGTCTGGTCGGTCTATGTCGACGGGTCCTCTTGCAACGAGGGAAGCGGGGCAGGGGTCATCCTGGCAGGCCTGGATGACTTTATCCTCTAATACTCCCTCCGCATAAACTTCAAAGCCTCGAACAACGAAGTTGAATACGAGGCGCTCATAGCCGGCCTTGGAATGGCCCAAAATGAAGGGGCACAACGCCTGCGGATCTTCAGCGACTCTCAGTTGGTCGTCAATCAGGTCCTCGGCGAGTATGAAGCCCATGATGACAGGATGGTTAAATACTTGGCGAAAGTCAAAAGTCTCATGGCACTGTTTGAAGAGGCCCTCATCCAAAGAATCCCCAGAGAAGAAAATGCTCAGGCCGATGCCCTATCCAAATTAGCCTCCTCTTCCCTTCAAGGCCTCGAACAGACTGTTTTGATAGAAGTCCTCCTGAAGCCGAGCATAGAGGACGATGCACTCGACTTTGTTGAAACATTGCCTGTCCTCCTCGAAGACAATTGGATGAAACCTCTCGTCGAATTTCTAAGAGACGGATTCCTCCCCCAGGATTCGAAGGAAGCACGAAGAATAAGAGCTCGAGCCGAGCGTTATACATTAATCGAAGGCATCCTATATAAATGCTCCTTCACCCAGGTAGATGGTCGGCCTTACCTAAGGTGCCTCTCCCCCCGGCAAGCTGACTACGCCCTGTAAGAACTTCATGAGGGCATTGGCGGGGCTCATTCTGGCTCCAGAGCCCTAGCGCGCAAAGTGTTGAACTACGGGTATTACTGGCCCACTCTCCTACGGGACGCCGAACGACACGTTCGGCAATGCAGCTCCTGCCAAAAGTATTCCGACATCCGATGCCTTCCACAAGCACCACTCACCTCCCTATCAAGTCCGATCCCCTTCGCAATGTGGGGGATGGACTTACTGGGGCCATTTCCGCCAGCTCCCGGACAGTTAAAGTTCCTAGTCGTGGCAGTCGACTATTTCTTAAAATGGATAGAGGCCGAGCCCCTGGCTACAATCACCGAGCATAAGGTCGTTCAATTCTTCTGGGAAAATGTGATCTGCCGATTCGGCATTCCCCGGGTCATAGTTACAGATAATGGAACACAGTTCACTGGGGCTGCCTTCCGAGCCTTATGTGAGGACCTCGCTATACAACACCGCTTCTCCTTCGTCTCTCATCCTCAGTCAAATGGCCAGTCCGAAAATGCCAACCGACAGATCCTCTCAGGCATCAAGAAGATACTAGACAAGTGCTCCAAGGGCATGTAGGTTGATCAGCTGCCCAACGTGCTGTGGAACTACCGCACCACAAAGCGGACCCCAACAGGCGAGAGTCCGTTCAATCTCACCTACGGGTCCGAGGCCACCATTCCCCTAGAAGTCGGAATACCCTCTCCTCGTTTGATTGCTTTTGAGGAAGAGCAGAACGCTAGAGAGCTCAGAGCAAGTCTAGACTTGATAGACGAAATCCGAGAAAGAGCTGCCATACGGCAACAAAGCTACCGGAGAAGGATTGAGCAAGCATGCAACAAAAGAGTCCGCCCAACGGACCTCAAAGAAGGGGACCTAGTCCTCCAAAAATTGGCCATCTCGTTCCCCGGACAGAAAAGCAAATTGGCCCCGAATTGGGAGGGATCCTACAAGATCTCCAAAGTGATCCGCCCCGGTGCATACAAGCTAGAAGATCTCGAAGGCAGAGAAATTCCCAGGACTTGGAATGCCGACCATCTTTTGAAATACCAAGAGAAAGCAACGACGCCTCTCTAAGTAACTCGAGATGTCGAACCATTCCCTTCCTGTTACTAGTAGTGATTTTTCCTTTATTTTTCATTGTAATAACGGCTAGCAACTTTAGAAGCAGCCGATCATTGGATATTAATAAATAAAGTTTTTCGTATTTTTGACACTATTACATCTCTCTGCTTTTAACTCCTCAATCTCACGATGGTTCGGAGTCCAGCACTCGGCTCGACTCTTCTTCCTCGGCTCGCCCATAGACGAGCCGGAAGTAGATCGCCGTTCGAAATTGCTCCTGCAGTCGTTGAATGGTTCGGAGTCCAACATTTGGCTCGATTCGACTTCGCAAGTTCGCTCCTAAGAGATCTAGAAGTAGCTCGCCATTCGGAATTGATCCCACAACCCATAAATTAATCTCACGATGGTTCGGAGTCCAGCACTCGGCTTGACTCTTCTTCCTCGGCTCGCTCATAGACGAGCCAGAAGTAGATCGCCGTTCGAAATTGCTCCTGCAGCCGTTGAATGGTTCGGAGTCCAACACTTGGCTCGATCCTACGTCGCAAGTTCGCTCCTAAGCGATCTAGAAGTAGCTCGCCATTCGGAACTGCTCCCACAACCCATAAATTAATCTCACGATGGTTCGGAGTCCAGCACTCGGCTCGACTCTTCTTCCTCGGCTCGCCCATAGACGAGCCGGAAGTAGATCGCCGTTTGAAATTGCTCCTGTAGCCATTGAATGGTTCGGAGTCCAACACTTGGCTCGATCCTACTTCGCAAGTTCGCTCCTAAGCGATCTAGAAGTAGCTCGCCATTCGGAACTGCTCCCACAACCCATAAATTAATCTCACGATGGTTCGGAGTCCAGCACTCGGCTCGACTCTTCTTCCTCGGCTCGCCCATAGACGAGCCGGAAGTAGATCGCCGTTCGAAATTGCTCCTGCAGCCGTTGAATGGTTCGGAGTCCAACACTTGGCTCGATCCTACTTCGCAAGTTCGCTCCTAAGCGATCTAGAAGTAGCTCGCCATTCGGAACTGCTCCCACAACCCATAAATTAATCTCACGATGGTTCGGAGTCCAGCACTCGGCTCGACTCTTCTTCCTCGGCTCGCCCACAGACGAGCCGGAAGTAGATCGCCATTCGAAATTGCTCCTGCAGCCGTTGAATGGTTCGGAGTCCAACACTTGGCTCGATTCTACTTCGCAAGTTCGCTCCTAAGCGATCTAGAAGTAGCTCGCCATTCGGAACTGCTCCCACAACCCTTAAACTAATGTAACGATCAGATCTCTCCTATGGCACGACATTATCTCACCGGCTCGCCCTCAAACGGTCCGGGGTTGGACGGCCATCCCGACCTGCCCCCACGACTGTCGAGCCGAGCGGACGAGGTACCGACCCTCGTATATGGCGAAAAAACCCCCTAAGACGAAACCACCGTCAGATCATCTCAGAAAGTGTGCTAGGGCGTGATAAGCGGATCTAATTCAGCCACGTGTCCACAAAACGACAAGATAGCATTTTCTTGGGAACTGGACCTGCCTCGAGATTCGTGCAACCATCTAACGGCTCTAATCGTTTCACTTCGCTCGGTGAAAGTCACTTCGGTCATCAAGCTACGATCAGGCCACGTGGCCACAGCTTGGAAACAGCTGCACCTTAGTGACCGAACCGAGCCGCACCTGAAGGGGCCAAGGTGCTCGACGAAGCGAACACTCGCCTCACGGTTCATTTCGAGCCTACCCTAGCTAGCGCAGTTACAGCACAATGAGAAGACAGCAGAAAACAGATCGGATAAATCAACTCCAATTTTATTAAAAACTTGACAAGATTACAAAAGGATTACAACAAAAAAAAGTTCGAAAAACAGCCCGGAGGACGGTTCTAAAAGACATCCAAGGATATGACACGACCCGTTTACTGCCTCCGAGGAAGAGGTACGCTCCGGTTCAGCGACACCTTGGGTCGGCGCTTCTTGACCCCCGAGCTCGTCTCCAGACCAACGAATCGAGACACCTCCTCGCTGCTGACCCTGACAGTCGCTCCAACCAAAGCACCACTTGAAGACACCGCTACGCCACTTTGCGCGTCGGCTGCTGACCTACCTACGATAGGAGTCCGGCTCGCCGCTTGATAGAACGTGATCCCTCGCTCAATCTCTTCGCGAGTGCACGAGGTGCTCCGGACGTTAGCCCTCACCGGCTGAGGCTTGAGCCGAGCAACCTCTTCCTCCAGTTCGACGATCCGATCCTTCAATGTGTCATCCTTTACTATCACTTTAAACCGAGGAAGCTTTGCCGAACCAGGGTACTCGGCGCTGTCGGATATAATACGGCGCAAGTGGGTCACCTCGATGCTCTTGTCGACCGTCACCCTTTGCAACTGTTCTACCTTCCTGGCGAAGTCGCCTCGTTCGGCCGAAACCCGAGCCAACTCTTCTTCCTTAGCTGACAGTTCGGCCTCGACTATCCGTAGATGGTGCAGTTCGGCCAACGCCTCACTATGCCTAATCTCCAAGTTGTAAAGTATCTTCCTCGTCAGGTGAACCTCACCCTCGAGACGATCCTCCCGAGATCGCTTAAACAACTCGGCTCGGCGCCGATCAGCCGAGGTGATAAGAGTTTGCTCGGCAATCTGAAATGAGAAAGGGATAGCATTGAAGTACTATATTGCCGAACCAAACACTTAGACAAAATTTCGAAGTCAAAACATTTTTCATTCATTAAAAAGCGGTGGCCAGTCCGCAAAAGGCATTACAATGCTCGGAAGAAAACAAAACGAAAACTACAAAAAATTTCACGAGGGGATCAGGGGTCCACCTGTGTCGCCGCTTCGTCCACGGGCGCATTAACAGACGGCCCTTCGATCCTCCCCTCGACCTGGCCGTCCGCCACAGGTGGCTCGGTCTCCTCCTCCTCGTCTTCACCTTCGGCCTCGTCGCCTTCGCCTTCCTCCCCCTCATCGCCTGAAGGCGACCTTGGCTACAGTCGGTAGCCGACCCGCTCGAAGCCAGGGATCCGATCTTGGACATGATCGAGTGCCCTCTGATAAGACAGCTCCATGTTCTCGGCCATGTGCTTCTTCGCCTCGGCCTCGGCCTCCTTCTCCACCTCGGCCCTGATCTTTGTCGCCAAGGCCTCCTTCTCCGCCTTCTCTTCGGCCAAGGACTTCAGCGCCGTAGCCAGCTCCTCGGCGGCCTTGGCGGCCTTGGCAGACTCCGCGTCGATACGCCCCTTGGCTTTCTCCAGGTCGGCGACAAGGTCGGCCACCCGGACTTCCAGGGCCTCGGTTCGCCTCTGCTCGGCCTCAAGTTCCTTGACCGCCCTAACCTTTGCCGCCCTGTCTTTGTCGCTGGCGGCCCTCAGCTCCTTCTCCTGCTTGGCGAACGACTCGAGAAGGTGGCCGAAGTGGCAGGTTGCCTGCAAAAACAACAGTCAGGACAATATGCAGACCGGGCAGAAAACTTGAACGAATCTGCAGAAGGAAAACTTACCGACACGAGCGACCGAGCCACCTCATAGGTGTCGTCCCCGACCGTCCCCGCTTTCAGCGCGGCTCTGTCCTTCGGCGTCGCCAAATGCTTGACGACCTGAACCGACATCTGCGAGTTGCCGAGGAACCCGTCGTGGTTCTTCACCCGCTAGTTCGGCACAAAAAGCTACTTGTGCTGCTCGGTCAGGATTTCTTCGGCCGCTTTAGTCAACGGCGGAGCCTCAAGCGACAGCGCCGCGTTGATGTCAAAGACCCCCTCAATCACGCCAGGGGCCACAGGGGCCGAAGGCTCCTCGGCAACAACAATCTCCGAGGGCGCCTCAGTAGTCGGAGGGGGCGGAGTGATGGTCGAGGCGACCGTGGGCTGCGGAGTCGACGAGGCAGTCGCGGCCGCCCTCTTCCTCTTCCTACCCCCGGCCAATTTCGACCTATCGACCATCATGGAGTTAAAATCAATCTTCATTGCTTCTGCATCGGACACAACCAAAAAAAAAAAAAAAAGAGACGAGTTAGCGAGACGAACTAAAGACTTGAAAGAAAAACGGAAATAAGTGAGATGTCAGGAGCGTACTCGGGTCGATGGGGCTAAAGCCGGACCCGAACAGCACCTCCTCCGTCAACTCCCTCCAACTCAACAGGGGAAGGGCCATGATCTTCCTCGCCACCTCCTCCTCGGCCTCAGATAGTACGGGGTCGGCTCTGGCGAATTTCGGCACCTCCACTTTCCACCGGGTCGGAATGTTCAGCATCGCCTCACCCCTAACTATAAAATACCTCAATTTCCAACCCTTAATCGAGTCGGGGTTCTCTACGATCCTAACACCCTTCCTCGGTCCCAAGTAGTACCGGTGCTCCGTCTTGTGCTGCCGGTTTATGCGATACATCCCTCGGAAGACTGTTAGGTCCGGCTCTACTTCGGCTCGGTAGCACTGAAGCAAGAAAGCGTTCACGTGACGCCATGTGTTCGGCATGAATTGGGTCGGCGCAAGGCAGAACCAGCCGAGGATCTGAAGGACGAAAGGATACAGCGGGAAACGTAGCCCGACATTCAAGGAGTCGAAGTCGAACATACACATATCCGACGACGGCAGCTTGGAATTCGCTTGCATCCCGGGACCGGGGAGTATTAGTTTATACTCCGGAGGGATGGCGAAGGCCTTTCTGATCCGAAGAAGATCCTTCTCGGATAACACCGAAATGAGCTCGTCGGCTTCGGTGGGAAGAGCCGGGTTAGGTTCCTCGACGATCTTCGACTTCCCGTAGATCGCCTTCTCCAGAAGGTCGCCCTCGTACTGCCTGACCCCCGAATGCCCAAACAGGACAGATGGATATCGTCCCATCTCGGGGGCTTTCTTCGGGTTCTCCACAATCACCGCCACTACGGGGGATTGGGTCTCCACCCTCCTCTTCTTCTCGCGTCTCGCCTCTGTAACCGACGGTTCGACGACCTGCTTCCCCTTCCTCCGAGCTTCCGCCCTTCTCCTCTCCTTGGCGCCATCATCGCCCGAAGACGAGGCCCCACTCCCCGAGTTCACTCTTGACATCTCTAGAAAAAGGCAAAGATTAAGTAAACTGACCTTTGAAGTGACGTTCACGGTCGGAATACGCTCGCCGGAAATCGCCTGGCCCACGCGACAGCTAACAGCACCGCCTTGGAGCGAGAGTCACCGCTAGCAGAGAACTTAGAGAACAAAAGTGAAGTCTTGAGAGTAAAGAGTAAGAAATGAGCTTAGGAGTGGGGGTGAAAACTTATAACCCCTGAAATGTTGGGTCTCCTTGGGAAACGTAAAAAGCCCACTAAGAAGCCAAAGCGACAAGCGGAGAGTTGCGATGTTACGAGAAGCAAAAAACTCTTCAAAACACTAAGTCCACGACTCGGCCACCGGTCTGCCAAGCCGAGCTATCGAACAGCCCGGCTGAGCAACCGAGCTACTACGCTCCTTCAAAACACCCAACTCAGCGCCTCGGCCAACAGCACTGTGTCTCCGAGCCGAGGTGCCGAGGTACTGACCCTCGTATATGGAGAAAAATCATCCCGAGGCGAAGTTACCGTCGGATCTCCCCAAAATTCGCGACAGAATCAGATGGACGGTTCAGATTGCGCCACGCCCACAAGACGACAAGATAACATTTTCTCGTGATCTGAACCCCATCCTCGTGATGCGCGCCAAGATGAACGGCCCAGATCCGCCCATGTGTACCATCCAAGCTGCCTGCCATCGGCCTGCTCAACCGAGCTACCGAACAGCCGAGCCACTGGGCACGGAGGGGCAGAATCTTCGAGCAACACTTCCTCCAAAACACCCAACTCAGCGCCTCGGCCAACAGCACTGAGTCTCCGAGCCGAGGTGCCGAGGTACTGACCCTCGTATATGGCAAAAAATCATACCGACCCATGTCAGCCATTGGATCTTGTGAAAAAGCGTGCTCGTCATGATGGACGGTCCAGATTTGGCCACGTCCACTAAACGACAAGATAGCGTTTTATGGAGATCCACGCTGAAATGGACGGCCCAGATGATGCCACGTACCTCGAATCCTTCGAGCCGAACCGCTGACCCACCGAGCCGAAGCGCTGGCTCTCCGAGCCGAGGTGCCGAGGTACCGACCCTCGTATATGGCAAAAAATCATACCGACCCATGTCAGCCGTTGGATCTTGTGAAAAAGCGCGCTCGTCATGATGGACGGCCCAGATTTGGCCACGTCCACTAAACGACAAGATAGCGTTTTATGGAGATCCATGCTGAAATGGACAGCCCAGATGATGCCACGTACCTCGGATCCTCCGAGCCGAACAGCTGACCCACCGAGCCGAAGCGCTGACCTTCCGAGCCGAGGCGCTGGCCCTCCGAGCCGAGGTGCCGAGGCACCGACCCTCGTATACGGCAAAAAAGCCTGCCGAGGAACAGGGGCCGTTTGATCATTCAGAAATTCGCGCCTCCGCTTTGATCGACGGTCCAGATGCAGCCACGTCATAAATAGGTATTTAAAAATCGATTTTTATTTATTTAAATCGTTTTATTTATTTAAAAATTGCGAAAAATTGCTAAAAATTCGGGAAAATTAGCTAAAAATTCTGGGAGATAATTAAAAATTTGGGGGGATATTTTTGAACCCCCTAACGAACAATTATTGTCTAGAATATACGGCTAAGACCCCCGAACGACTAGCTAACGCATCGCAAAATTAGATAAATAGCCCGAAAAGATAGATAAAAACTTGATACACCACATGGCTTCAAGAAAGAAGAAGGAATTACCTTACCACCCACTTCGGGATTCAAAAACACCCATTCGGACTCCGACACAACTCCACTAGCCACTAAAACAGTCAAACTACTCCTCAAAGACTGATTGTCCTCAGCCTTTAGGAGTAGGGGGCTCGTGATATGGCTAAAAATAGGGGTTTAATCGAGACCGTCCAAATTGGGCACGAATCCTGAAGTTCAGGGGTAAAACGGTAATTTTACCTACAAACGGGTCTGAAGCGGGTACTGGGTCTCCTTCTCACAGATCCGATAACCCGCAAACGGATCCACCTCAGCTGGGTGCGGGTTTCAACCCGCAACAAACCCGGTCTAGCATGATAGAATTAGGGTTTCTGATTAATATTAATCAACGGCCCTGATTCATATCTATCCTTTCACTAGGGATTAGGGATTACATTCCTTATCTATACACAGGAATTACATGCCTAATATGTTCCCTAAGACGCCTATAAATACCCCCCATCCATCTCCATTAAGAGGTAATCAATCTTTTGCTAGTTAAACGCTCTTTCATAATCATTTCTGGTTACTGACTTGAGCGTCGGAGGGTGCGTCGCCGGGAACAACCCCGGTGTTTCGCACTTTTTGCAGGTGTACGGCGGGAGCGACGATCAAACCCCGACGGAACAGGTATACAGGTTTACTATTCAGTTTCCCTAAGAATCCACAAATACTATCTGTTTGCCCCCACACCAAATTTAGCGGCAACAGATACAAGCACATGGACACTATCTAACCACAGGATATACTAACAGGTAAGGGTAACATATGTCAAATATAAAGTCAACAAGTAAACAGGTAGCATGTATAATTATCAGGTAATCAGGTAATCAGGTAAATATGTATCAAGTATCGGGAAAACAGGTAACAGGAATATCAGGATAATCAGGTAACAGGTATACAGGTAACAGGTAATCATGTATTAATATCTTGTATTATTACTATCTAGGTAACACTTCATGTGCCATCTTTTTATTACATGGTTGTTACAGTCAATGCAGTTTCGCTTTAGATTTCGTAGTGGACCATAGCAGGGCAGTATACTCAGGTACAGGAAACAGTAATCCAAATCATATACCAAATTCCAAATAATCCAAATCATATACCAAATTCCAAATAGTCCAAATCATATAACAAATTCCAAATATGGAAATACGGGCCCCCTTCCGAGTACACATTTCTGAATTATCCACTACTAGATCATTCCCTTAAACCCCGACTTGTTTCTTTTATTATTAAGATCATAAACAGGCATGAGAGTGTACTAAATAATGTCAAACTAACAGGTTATAATCAGGTTTAGACTCAGGGAATTAGATCAGCAAGTATAGGTACCAAACATTCACAAATACGGGCAAAATAGTGTATGTTTGTAATCGGGACAGCAAGACCAGTCTGTACTAAAACAGTGATCCAAAGATCTACAGGCATGCAAATCATTATCCGTTGAAGGATCTGGAAACTAGACTTCCACACGCTTCTAACGGATATAATAAAGATACACACTAGTTCATAACATCTCAGCTTAAAAGTCATTTCAACACAGATTTCCGGTACAGCCAGAAAACAGAGGAATGACTTAAACCACATGAAAACAGCATACAAAGTCATTAATTAAACCCACAAAAATTCTGGGGTAATCCCCTATAAGTATATTCTCAAAATATAAATTTTCATATTTTTCCAGAAAGTATAGATATGTTTTCAAAAATTGAAAGTAACACATAACACAGTTTTGATGGATCTGGAATTCTTCAACACCGCTGTACAAAATGGAACACATCTTGCAAACAGTGCATCAAAATCCACTTCCGCCAAAACGGGATGAAAGTAGATAAAATTACCCAACTTTCATATCTCACATGAAATATTCATACAGTAATTAGAAATAAGGTGAACACGGCATTCAACATACAATCACACGCAGTTTACAGCAAAAGCTATCTATTGGAAAGGATGTAAGGCATCACTCAAAACTCATCTTTTAATTACCACAAAAATCAGAGAACTACCTAACATCATGGTGAAACATTGGACAAAATCTTGTGGCATGAAATTATGTCTAACTTGGATCTTGAAAATAAATTGGTGATAAAATCTACCCTGAAATGAATCTGGGAACTACCGGCATACAGTTACTAAAATAATCATAAATAATTCATACGAACTCCAAACAGGGTGAAACCAGTGGGATTAGATATTAGATTCAATTCTCTACAAATTACTCAGAAATAGCCATGTTGAGATTCAGACTCTAATTCAGGTAAAAACAACAATCAATCCAGTTCAATCCAAATTTCCAGATTTCTCAACTAATCTTCAAAACGTCCTAACTTCCTCAAAAATCATCCAAACTCTTCTGCGTTGAATCCGATCACCTAACCGATTGATTTCCCATGTCCACCTATGGACTAAAGCATGTGTGTTCACCCCTGATCGGGTTATGAACTTATATATACCAAAACACAAAACTCCCGTGCATAGGGACGTGAGCACCTCGGGAGGTCAAATCCTCCTAGCCTCCCGTACCTTACTCCAGCAAAACTTTGGAAATTAACAGATCAAGATACGAGCCGAGGATTTATCCATGAGTACCGAAAACGTATCCCTACGACTGGAAGGTACAACACCGACTATGGCTTACTAGGACTAATGCAATTTTCCAAACCCCTTAATATGTCATTCTAACTCCTGCCTTACCCTATCATTCTGGGTAAAGATAAAATTTCTTCCACACTTACCTATCAACCTCTGACCCTGGCGATACCTAGGGATGGCAAGTGGGCCGGGTCAACCGGCGACCCTCCCGTTGAACCCGGCCCGTGAAAGCATTTGGCGTGTTCTGGTCGAACCCGTAAATAGTAACGGGTCGACCCGGGTTACGTAAATAGCGATTCGAACTCATACAACCCAGGCCGCAAACCCATTATTGTTCACCCAACCCGTATGCCAACCCGCGGGTCGCGACCCGTTGGACCCGTTCGGGTCGAACGTTCGACCCGTCACGGGTCGACCGTTGACCCGCGGGTCCCTGGGACTTACTCCTCCTCTTCCCGTAAGCCACCAATTGTCCCAATTAGTGAACCCGCCCAAGAGTACCATGATCCTCCTACCCAACAATGGGGTGCACACGATGAGTTTGTAGGTAACATACAATTAGAAGAAGAAGAACAACAACAACCAACCGAAACCACACAACCCCGTAGTAGTAGGAAAAGTAGAGGAGAAAGTAGTGATTGGCATAAGTTTTACGATTATATCCTGGACGAACAAACTCCTGGTATAGGTTTGAAAGTTTGTAAAACATGTTCTAAAACATACAAATTCAAGAGGAGTGACGGCACCGGTACAATTAGTAAACACATCCAACATAACCATAAAGACCTTCTTGCTAACCTACAAGGCCAACAAAAAATCAACCCTAGGACCGGTCTAGTTGATAGCCACCCTTATGATCCCGATCTTGTTCGTCGGGAAATGGCCCGATTAGTCATAAAGGAAGAGTTACCATTTTCCTATCCCGAGAGTAGAGACTTGAAAATTTTAACCAAACGGCCTTAAACCCTCATTTTAGAAGAATTCCGAGAAATACTTGCAAATCGGATCGTTTTAAAATGTACATCGAAATGAAGGACGCTTTGATTGCAATTTTATGGAGTTTAACTTGTAGAGTTAGTTTAACCTCGGATTGTTGGACGGGTGTCAACAATATTTCAATGATGGGAATAACCTGTCATTAGATCGACAATGATTGTATTCTTCAAAAAAGAATCATATCACTTGCGGCGTTATCGTATCCCCATAGTGACGCTGAAATAGCAAACCGTATTTTAGAAATTTGTGATATTTTTCATATTCGCGATAAAATAATGTGTATTAGTTTTGATAATGCATCTAACAACAATATAGCAATTACTACTTTAAAATCCGTATTAAACTCTCCATCTGAAAATATTTTTCATGTTATATGTGCATGTTATATTTTAAATTTATGTATTCAAGATGCATTAAAAATAGTCGATCCATATATAGTTAAAATTAGAAATTGTGTACATTTCATTGCATTAAGTCCAAGCATATTTCAAGAATGGAAAGCTTGGTGTAGACTTAAAAATGTACCTTTTAGAAGATTTCCAAAGGATGTTAGACACTGATGGAATTCTACTTTTGATTTACTACATGTTGTTACCGAATATAAAGCAGTTGTAAATAATTTTTGTATCGCATTTTATATGCCAAATTTTGAAATGACTCCTGCCGATTGGTATTATGCCGAAGCTTTGTTGAAATATTTAGAACCGTTTAAAACCGCAACTTTAAAATTTTCAAAAACATATGAATCTACTTCTAGTAGCAATTTTATTTCATTAGTTAGCATGATGCAAACATTTAACAAAATGTTAAATGATCCCCATGTTGGTGAGATTGTAAAACCTGCATACAAAATTTTTTTGAAGTATTATTTTCCTCCTCCTACGTTGATTTGTGTTGCTACCGTTATGGATCCTCGTATCAAATTAGAAGGTACGAAGAGTTTGATTGAAATATTTTTTGCATTACTTGGAGAAAATGTAGAAATAGTAATTGATTGCGCTACTTTTTTAACATTAAATAACTTGTATGATTATTATGATAGATGTTTTGCTTCTAGTAGTATAACTTCTATAGTTAGTTCTTCTGGTACTGTTACTGCTAAATCTGGTGTGGGGGCAAACAGATAGTATTTGTGGATTCTTGGGTAACTTTGAATAACAAACCTGTTACCTGTTCCGCCGGAGTTTGACCGTTGCTCCCGCCGTTCACCTGTAAAAAGTACGAGACACCGGGGTTGTTCCCGGCGACGCACCCTCTGACGCTCAAGTCAGTAATCAGAAGTGATTATGAAAGAGCGTAAAATTGGCAAAAGATTGATTACCTCTTAATGGAGATGGATGGGGGGTATTTATAGGTGCTGCTGTGGTCAGATTAGGAATGTAATCCCTGTGGTTAGATAAGGAATGTAATCCCTAATCCCCAGTGAAAGGATAGATATGAATCAGGGCCATTGATTAGGATTAATCAGAAACCCTAATTCTATCCTTTCTGGACCGGGTTCGCTACGGGTTGAAACCCGCACCCAGTTGAAATAGATCCGTTCGCGGGTTATTGGGTTTTTTGGGGAAAAGACCCAGGACCCGCTTCAGACCTATTGGTAGGTGAAATTACCATTTTACCCCCAGGCTTTAAGATTCGTTCCCGATTTGGACGGTTCCAATTTAACCCTATTTTTAGCCATATCACGAGCCCCCCACTCCCGAAGACTGAGCTTGATCAGCCTTTGAGGAGTATTTTTACTGTTTAATTGGCTGGCGAAGTTGTATCGGAGTCCAAATGGAAGGTTTCGAATCTTCGCAGGAGGCAGTATGGTGATTTTCTAAGTTAGTTGCATGCTCCGAGTTGTTCTCGAGCTCTTCTGGTAATCCGATGATTTTTATCTATTTTTTCGGAATATTTACTTAATTTTGCGAAGTGTTGATTCGTCGTTTGGGAGTCTTAATAAATGATCCTAGGCAATAATTACTTAGTCGGGGGTTCAAAAATATTTCCCCGACTTTATAATTATTTTCCAGGTTTTTAAATTAATTTCCCGAATTTTCAACCATTTTTTTCGCAATTTTTAAATAAATAAAACGATTTTAATAAATAAAATACCGAATTATGGCGTGGCGCGATCTGGACCGTTATCCTGAGCGAGTGCGAATTTCTGAAAGATCGGATGGACCAAGTCGCTCGGCAGTAATTTCCTCGCTTTTGTGGGTCGGATGGGCACTTGCTCGGAATCCGAGCGAAGTGGCTCGGTTCTTCCCTCGCGCAAGTGGCTCGGATTAGAAGTCGCTCGGCTTGGAATTCCGAGCGACGTGGAGCAATCCGAGCCGTTGGGTCTTGGCGCGAATCTTGAGGCATGCACGATTCCCAAGAAAACACTATCTTGTCGTTTATTGGACGTGGCGCAATCCGGGCCGTCCATCATCTCCGGCGTGAATTTCGTAATGATCCAACGGTCGGGGACACTCGGCAGCGTTTTTCATCACTTTCGAGGGTCAGATTGGCACTTGCTTTGAATCCGAGTGATATGGCTCGGTTTTACCCTCGCGCAAGTGGCTCGGATCGCTAGTCACTCAGTTCGGAATTCTGAGCGACGTGGAGCGATCTGAGCCATTGGATCTTGGTGCGAATCTCGAGGCGGCACAGTTCCCAAGAAAATGCTATCTTGTCGTTTAGTGGACGTGGCGCAATCTGGGCCGTCTGATCGAAATCTTACGCGAATCTTGAGGGAAAAGTCATTTTTCTCCATTTCGTAGCTCAGATTGGCACTTGCTCGGAATCTGAGCAAAATGGCTCGGTTTTTCCCTCGCGCGGGTGGCTCGGATTGCTAGTCACTCAGTTTGGAATTCCGAGCGATGTGGAGCAATCCGGACCGTTGAATTGCGGCACGAATCTCGATGCTGGCTCAGTTCCCAAGAAAACACTATCTTGTCGCGTAGTGGCACTGGCATGATCTGAGCCGTCTGATCGAAATCTTACGCGAATTTTGAGGGAAAAGTCGTTTTTCTCCAATTCGTAGCTCGGATTGGCACTTGCTCGGAATCCGAGCGAAATGGCTCGGATTGCCTGTCGCTCGGGTGTTGGATCCGAGGGACATGGGGAGATTTAGGCTATTGGATGATGGCACAGATCTTGATGTTGGCTCAGTTCCCAAGAAAACATATCTTGTCATGTAGTGGCGCTGGCAAGATCTGAGCCATCTAATCGAGATCCTACGTGAATTTTGAGGGGAAAGTCGTTTTTCTCCATTTCGTAGCTCGGATTGGCACTTGCTCGGAATCCGAGCGAAATGGCTCAGATCGCCTGTCGCTCGGGTGTTGGATCCGAGGGACATGGGGCGATCTAGGCCGTTGGATGATGGCACAGATCTCGATGCTGGCTCAGTTCCCAAGAAAATACTATCTTGTCGTGTAGTGACGCTGGCAAGATCTGAGCCGTCTGATCGAGATCCTATGCAAATTTTGAGGGGGAAGTCATTTTTCTCCATTTCGTAGCTCGGATTGGCTCTTGCTCGGAATCCGAGCGAAATGGCTCGGATCGCCTGTCGCTCGGGTGTTGGATCCGAGGGACGTGGGGCGATCTAGGCCGTCGGATGTGAAGTGCCGAGCTACTTTACTTGGGTTGAAACGTTGCTTCCTTTCCCAACAGTTGTGGCTCTTCGTTACTTAGCCGTTTGGGCTTTTGTAACGCTTCATTTGAGGCCCAAGAGTTGCGGCCTTACGTTACAAAGCCCAAGAGGCATCTTTTTCACTATAAGTTTTCACCCCCACATCATTTCACCTCATTTCTCACTTTCACTTTCTCACTCTTGGTTTTTAGCGAAGTTTTTGTAGCGCCCCGTTTTCCATATACTGGGAAACCGAGACACGAGCCAGGACCTTTTCATTCAATTAGTCACAATACACAGATACAGGAAAATTTAAAACTTTTTATTGACATAATATTACAGGCCGAGTGTTTCTACTAATACAATAAGTTACATCAGAGTGTACATGAATAAAAGATAATCATTGCTTTTCCACTTGTAGATAATGCCTCGGCTAAAGTCCTTCTGGTTCATGATCTTGTATCCACAACCTATTGAAGTGGGGACGTCAGTATTCACTGACGCTTAAAGGCTGATCATATAGCAGCGAATCTCCAACACAGCATATACAAATAGGGTGAAGTATGTCGGTGTAATTTAAGTGTTCGTGAGTGCAGTGATTAGAATCTAATACATGTCAATCAAACTGGAATACCAAAGCACTGCCAACTAAACTAGAATACTAATGCACTGTCACCTAAACTAGAATACTAATGTACTGTCAACTAAGCTAGGATACTAATGCCATGTCAACTAAACTAGGATGCTCATCTTCTAATGTCAGCAAGTCTCCGAAGCAACATGCAGCCCATACTACATGCGACCCCATCTCAAGCCGTTTCTCCATATATAGGGATTTGAACCCGCATTATGAACTTCTAATTGTACACAACCTGTTCCTGACACCTACACGTGACTAATGAGGTTGCATACGTGGTCAAGTCCCACTAATGCATTTCGCCAGTGGTGTCTATGTTCGCCACTGCGACCCGGCTAACCGGACCTCACTCAAAACAGACGAACCCAATGTATCGGACGTCATTCCAAAATCAAACTATAGGGTCTCGCAAGCGCAGGGTAGCGCGAAGCCTACCCTGTGGCACCCTCTGGGGTCTCGCAAGCGCAGGACTGCACAATGCATCCTGTAGCACCCCCAGCCACGGTACTTCAGAAATTAACAGCACGAGATACGCAACCCGTGTCCTCAACTTGTGAGACGGCACCGTACGTATCCCTTTGACAGGAAGGTGCAACCCAATAACACCACCCAAGATCGGTCCTAAAGAAAGTTTTGGTCGTACAGTGCACCTTACTACCAACTCCCCTTCTTTCTGGCAAAAAGGTTAAGTAATGATTTTATAAGTCACTACCCTAATGATGTCACTATCCTCATGCGATCTCACATAATTTCCAACTTGGATTATTATGGTCCGACTCGTGGTCCCTCGATCCAAGATTCTTGTAATAAAATCTCTCTCACTCATCCCTACCCCTAACTCGGATTCTACCAACACTCTCGGCCCACGGTCAACCTACATCGGTTAAGATCCGTCGATGCCCGAGGTGAGATCTATCCATTTTACTCTATGGGGGTAGGATGTGGTCTTGACGGTCGATGACCCTTAGGGTAATTGAATACCCTAAACTAGCTTTTTATCAAGCTACAACTATTAGAACTTCTCAACCCTTATTACTATGAATGAAGGGTGCTCATATGCTATGGTTCCATTTTAAATTAGAACCTACTCGACTAGGGTCCATGGGTTCTCTTCCTAACCCACATAAACATTGGTACATATCCTCATGCAACTAGGATGCTATACTATGCCGTCCAAGCATGTATGGTTCCTTACTAATATCAACTACAACAAGGTAGTTATAACTACAATTTCAACGTGGCTCTTTCTTATTACTTAGCCCATGGCAATTCAATCATGGCATGCAATTGCAAGCATCAATCTACGACAATTAATCATGGTATATATGACATAACCATCAACTCACAACATTCGTAATTATGAATGCGATTTAGCATGCACTTGTAACAAGTCTTAAGCATGAGTATATAACTAGTATGAACATACAACATTCCAAGGCATGGTAGGCATTTTTAATTTAAATCCTACAACATTCTAAGCATGTACATACACTTAGCATGGTATTCATCATTCCTAACATGGTAGGTATTTTTAATACAAATCCTACAACATTCTAAGCATGAATATTGTTTCTAAACATGATATGTATTTTTAGAATGAATCCTACAACATTCTAAGCATAAATAAATTAATCTAAACATGGTAGGAATTTTAGAATGAATCCTACAACATTCTAAGCATAAATAAATCAATCTAAACATGGTAGGAAATTTTAGAATGAATCCTACAACATTCTAAGCATAAATAAATTAATCTAAACATGGTAGGAAATTTTAGAATGAATCCTACAACATTCTAAGCATAAATAACTAATCTAAACATGGTAGAAAATTTTAGAATGAATCCTACAACATTCTAAGCATAAATAAATTAATCTAATCATGGTAGGTGTTTTTAGAATGAATCCTACAACATTCTAAGCATAAATAAATTAATCTAAACATGGTAGGAAATTTTAGAATGAATCCTACAACATTCTAAGAATAAATAACTAATCTAAACATGGTAGGTATTTTTAGAATGAATCCTACAACATTCTAAGCACAAATAAATTAATCTAAACATGGTAGGTGTTTTTAGAATGAATCCTACAACATTCTAAGCATAAATAAACTAATCTAAACATGGTAGGAATTTTAGAATGAATCCTACAACATTCTAAGCATAAATATCTACAACTATTTTATTTTAACAACTACTACTACTACCATGAGTTTCTACTAAAATACAACATAAATATCTACAACTAAATTACTTTAACATCTACTACTACTATCATGAGTTTCTACTAAAATATAACATAAATATCTACAACTAAATTACTTTAACATCTACTACTACTATCATGAGTTTCCACTAAAATATAACATAAATATCTACAACTAAATTACTTTAACATCTACTACTACTATCATGAGTTTCTACTAACATATAACATAAATATCTACAACTAAATTACTTACTAAAAGTCTTTATTAGCATATGTTTCTTATTATTACTAGTGGACATAAAAGAGATCTTTTTAATCTTTTTACACTAGTGGTTAGCTAGTTTCTTTTTCATACTTTAAGATTATAAAAGGAACTAAACAATAATACAATAAGTAAGAACCCTTCATTTTTGGGTTCAACCAACATATGCTCTCTTTTAGTCCAAGGTTCAATGTAGGTTCTACAACCAAAATGGTTGTATACAAGTTCATGTGCCTTACGCATTAGTTCACATTCAAGTCCTACAACCTTAAGTGGTTGTATGTAAAAGTTCATATGCATGTGTCACTTTTGTCCAAGTAGTTAGTCCTTTTACTAACAACATTCAAAATAAGAAACTTCTACAACCATACTACTTCAAAACAACCATGCCAAAAAGAAAAATAAACAAGGAGGGTAAGAAGAAGAAGAACATCAAAACACCATTCAAATAAACAAACAAACAAACAAACAAACAAACAAACCTAGGAGAAACCCCCACCTTGTTTCTTTTCTTTGATGGAAGAACTAGATTACTCTCCTCCTTAGCTCCTAGAACTCCTACTAACCCTACAAATAAAAACTCTCAAGTTAGCATGGTGATCTCTCTTTCTTTTCCTTTCTTTCTTTCTTTCTTTTTGATCTTTCTAAAATGAGACAAAGGTGGAGGAAGGGGGTATTTATAGGTGGGAAAAAGGGTGGAAAGTGCAAATGTGTATGCACACAATTGCACTAAAGTCCTTCCCCATATTTGGGCCGGTTTCTACTAGTGGAGGGGAGGGTGAGGTGGAGGTATGGTGAGGGTATGGTTCTTTTGGTGAGGTGGAGGGTGATGTGGAGGAGAGAGTGTTCTAGAAGCATTCTTAATCCCTTATGTCTTTGTAACCCTAGGTTTAGCTACACAACAATTTCTAATTATCCATTAGATTGTCATGGCTAAAAGATAACACAATGGTGAAAGAAAAATAAAATAATCAAGTAGTCGAACGCTAATAAAATAATATTATTAATAGTTGATCGGGATATTACAGTTTTTAGCTCTCGAGTGGCACTGCAAGCTGTCGCGGCGAGGCGTTTCGAACTCCGACGATCTTTTTCGGCCATACTAGTCATTTCGAGGTCAGTCCTTCTCCTCATCTTTGTAAATTGGTTAAGATTTCTTCCATGGATGAGACCCCCTCCTCGGACCTAGGCATCAGCCGAGTGGTCAGGCCGAGCAAGGATAAGGGGAAAGAGGTAGTGGAGCCGACCGAAGAGACTACGGTCCGGCCGAGTACGGATGTGGAGGTTGCCGAGCCTCTTCAGGAGGTGTTGGTCCGAGCCAGCAAGGGCAAGGGGGTGGAAACAATAATTGAGCATCCGAAGGCTACAGGGGAGTTGGGTCCGCAGCCGATCATTCTATCGAGCGTTGGTGGTGTGCGGAGCTACTCCGGAGAACTGTTGGAGAAAGTGATGCAGGGCACCGCCAAGTCGATCGAGGAGAATGAGCTGAGGGAAACGTCCGAGGTGGATCAGATCTCTTCGGTGCTGATCGAGGCGGATTTGCATCGGATCTGGAGCGGGTTCCAAATCCCTACGGAGTACGGGCTCCTTCTCCCTGGCCCTGGTTTCCGAGCGTGCACCTTGTCCTCGGCCGACTTATGTGTATTTCCCGCGGACTCCCAGAATGCCGATCTTCGGCTACCGCTGCACCCTTTCGTGGTCGAGGTGTTGCAGTGGTACGGCTTGTGTCCGGCTCAGCTAATGCCGAACACCTGGCAACACGTCATGGCATTCGTTCTTCAATGCCAGGAGGTCGGTGCAGAGCCCAACATGTTCATCCTTCGGAGTCTCTACCAACCCTACCAGCCAAGCAAAAATGAGCAGAGATACTATCTCTTGCCGAGGAAGGGAGTGAAGCTGATCGAGAATCCGGACTCGATCAAGCATTAGAAGGAGAAATACTTCCTCGTCCGAGCTCCCGAGCCATGGGTGATCCCGACGGTATGGTCGAGGGACGGTCTTCCGAAGCGGGCGAAGAAAGAGCCCGTGCTCAGCAACGAGGAGGCGGAAGTCGTGGAAAAGTTGCTCGGTCTTCCGACCCTCAGTTGGAAAGATATCACCGAGGAGGCATTATTCCGAGGGGGTCTCAGTCCGATCAACCCTAGTATGACTCTTCTTTTCTTGTTTTGTCTTTGAAGTTTTGGAAAATTTTTCTAACTTTTTTCACTTGGTTTGTGCAGAATCCTCCGGCATGGACTACAAAGGTTTGATGGGTAAGGCCCGAGCGGCTAGGGAGCAGGAGACGAGGAAGAGAAAGAGGACCGTGTCCGGACCTCAAGGCGGCCGAGAGCCTAAGTTAGCCTCGGTCTCTCTGACCCCCGAGCGACAAGTTGTTGAGGCTAATTTGGTCGAACCTGATCAAAGCATTGTCGTTCCGACCGCCCCACCTGCCTCGGACGCGCCGACCCCAACGGTGCAAATAGACGCTCCAGGATCTTCCCGCGGAGCGTTCAACATCAGTGCGGCCCTGGCTCTTGATGTCCCGCCTCTCACAGCCGAGGTAGAGAAGATTCTGACCGAGGAGCATAAGCGCATCTTCGTCTCCGACTGGCGGGTCATGAAGGTCGATGGGTTCTTGGGGGACGGCAACATTTGCATGCAGGCGGTGAAGCACCTGCCGACCCCCAAAGACCGAGCAGCGCTTAAGGCCAGTGAAGTTGGTGACACAGCGATGCAGATCGCTCGGAACACTATGTCGGTAAGTAGTAGATTACTTTGAGAATTTTTCTAAGTTTTTGCACTCGTTCTTGACTATTTCTTGTGTTTCTTGTAGACCCTCTGCCACTTAAACTATTTGCTCGAGGAATTCACGAGCAAGGAGAAGGAGATGACAGTTCAGAACGACTGGGAACGGTTGGAGCTGTCTAAAGTGATGAAGGAGCTGGAGGCTGAACAGTTGCGTTCTACTTCGCTCGAGGCCGAGGTTGCTGACTTAAAGGCTCAGCTCGCCGAGGCGCTGAGGAGTTCTACTGCCGAGGCTTCCAAGACCGAAACCCTTGAGAAGGAGAGGGCTCGGCTTGAAGGAGAGCTGACTTAGGCTCAGAAGGCGACGGAGGAGGCCCTGACCGAGCAAGCGGCGAAGGTGGCGGCCGCAGAGAAGGCTATTCGGGACGAGGCCGAAGCCCATATGCTGACGAACATGGAGGAGGCGTACGGCCGAGCACTGAAGCATGTCGTCGCTCGGAACCCCGGGTTTGACGTCTCGTCCTATTACTTCTATGACTCCGTGGAGGGTGAGGAAGAGCTGCCCTTGGCCGAGTTCGATCCGAGGCTGGAGGGCGAAGACCCCGAAGGCGAGGGTGGCCCCGAGGGTGCAATCGTGGCTGTGCCGAGCGACGATGAGGTCGACCCCTGACTTTGTCGTTTCTTCTTTTTTTCCGTTCTTCTTCTTCTTTTTGTAATGCCTAACTGCGGACTGGCCACTGCTTTTTGTAAACTTTTGACTTTTAATGAAATGATTTCGTTTTAGCTGAACATTACAAAATTTCGCAAATTTATTCAACTCTTTTTGCTCGGATCGTGTCTTCGAGTGTCGAAGACTTCTTTTGATCTTTCTCCGCTTTTCAGGTCGAGTTTGGTCCGATTACTGAAGTCTCCTATCTCCGTACTGAGTTGGAGAAAACGAAGGAAGCCCTTTCTCGTAGTCGGAATAAGGCGTTTTATGACTTCTTGAAGTTGGAGGACATCAAAGCAACTACGAGAGGATATCTTCGCGAGTTGAGGGAACTGCGGAAGCAATCTCGACAAACTCGTCTCGAAGGCGAGATAAAGTTGCTCCGTAAGGATCTCTTTGATGTCGACCAAAAAAATAGTGAACTACTGGCGGAGGTTCGTTATCTAGAGGTAACGGTGAAAGAGCATTCGGCGGAGGAAGAGGAGTTAACTTCGAAGGTGGGGAAATTGATGTCCGAGCGCGATGAGTTGTCGGCAAGAATTGACAAACTGAGGAGGATCACGATCGACAGAGGCATCGAAGTGACTCATCTTCGTCGTATTGTGGCGGATAGCACTAACGTCGCAGGCTCGTCCAAACTTCCCCGTTTCAAAGCATCGGCGGAAGACGATATTCTGAGAGATAGGATCGTCGAGCTAGAAGAGGAGATCGCAATGCTGAAACCTCAGCCCGTAAAAGCCAATGTTCGCAGTACGTCGTGTACTCACAAAGAGAGCGAAAGAGGTATCTCGTTCTACGAACTTGCGATTCGTTCGCCTGCAGTTAGGCAGAGCCCAGCTAACGCTCAGAGTGGTGTAGCCGTTTCGTCTAGTGGCACCTCGGTTGGGGCCACAGCTAGAATTAGCGGCGAAGGGGGGTCTCGCTTCGCTGGTTTAGAGTCGAGCTCAGAGGTGAGGCGACGCCGCCCTCGTGTGTCTCTGAACCGAAGCGTTCCCCTACCAAAGAAGCGTTAAATAAGTTGTATTATGCTCTTCAAGTTATTGTAAAAATTCGTTGTAGTGTCAGCCTTGTCCGGGCTTTTAATAAAAAAGTTTGTTTTGCTTCTGTTGTTCGAATGTTGCATTGGCTGGTATTAGTTTAAGTATAACTCTTCCAACTTTTGACAACTACTCAAAATCAGAAGCAAACTCCTTTCTTATGGGCGACCCACTTCTGGCTTGTTTGATAGAGCTTGAGAAGTGGAGTCGAGCCAAGAGTTGGACTTTGAACTCGTCGCTAGAGTTTGTTCAACGGTTGTGGGAGCAATTCCGAATGGTGACCCACTCCTAGCTCGCTTAAGAGCGAGCTTGCGGAGTAGAATCGAACCAAGTGTTGGACTCCGAACTTGTCGTTAGAGTTTGTTCAACGGTTGTGGGAGCAATTCCGAATGGTGACCCACTCCTAGCCCGCTTAAGAGCGAGCTTGCGGAGCAGAATCGAACCAAGTGTTGGACTCCGAACTCACCGTTAGAGTTTGTTCAACGGTTGTGGGAGCAATTTCGAATGGTGACCCACTCCAAGGTCGCTTAAGAGTTGCGGAGTAGAATCGAACCAAGTGTTGGACTCCGAACTCGCCGTTAGAGTTTGTTCAACTGTTGTGGGAGCAATTCCGAATGGTGACCCACTCCTAGCTCGCTTAAGAGCGAGCTTGCGGAGTAGAATCGAACCAAGTGTTGGACTCCGAACTCGTCGTTAGAGTTTGTTCAACGGTTGTGGGAGCAATTCCGAATGGTGACCCACTCCTAGCCCACTTAAGAGCGAGCTTGCGGAGCAGAATCGAACCAAGTGTTGGACTCCAAACTCGTCGTTAGAGTCTGTTCAACGGTTGTGGAAGCAATTCCGAATGGTGACCCACTCCTAGCTCGCTTAAGAGCGAGCTTGCGGAGTAGAATCGAACCAAGTGTTGGACTCCGAACTCGTCGTTAGAGTTTGTTCAACGGTTGTGGGAGCAATTCCGAATGGTGACCCACTCCTAGCTCGCTTAAGAGCGAGCTTGCGGAGCAGAATCAAACCAAGTGTTGGACTCCGAACTCGTCGTTAGAGTTTGTTCAACGGTTGTGGAAGCAATTCCGAATGGTGACCCACTCCTAGTCCGCTTAAGAGCGAGCTTGCGGAGTGGGATCGAACCAAGTGTTGGACTCCGAACTCGTCGTTAGAGTGAAGAGTAAAGGCAGAGAGATGCAAGCAATT
This sequence comes from Hemerocallis citrina, assembly GCA_017893485.1. Classification (NCBI taxonomy): domain Eukaryota; kingdom Viridiplantae; phylum Streptophyta; class Magnoliopsida; order Asparagales; family Asphodelaceae; genus Hemerocallis; species Hemerocallis citrina. The sequence continues at coordinate 168,645,834 of CM030361.1, read as the reverse complement.
TTACAAGTAATAATGTGAAAAAACTTTCTTTATTAATGACTAATAGTTGGCTGCTTCTAAAGTTGCGAGCCGTTATTACAAGAGAGAAATAAAGGAAAAAATACAAGTAAAAGGAGAGGAACGGTTCGACATCCCAGAATACTTAGAGAGGCATTAGTGCTCTCTCTTGGTATTTCAAGAGATGGTTGGCATTCCAAGTCCTGGGGATCTCCCTGCCTTCGAGGTCTTCTAGTCTATATGTCCCGGGCCAAACTACTTTGGCGATCTTATAGGGTCCTTCCCAATTTGGAGAAAGTTTGCTCTTCTGACCAGGAAAGGAGATGGCTAACTTTCTGAGGACCAAGTCCCCTTCTTTGAGGTCGGTAGGATGGACTCTCTTATTGCATGCCAACTCGATCCTTCTCCGTTAGCTTTGTTGACGAATGGCAGCTCTTTCACGGATCTCATTAATTAAGTCTAGATTTGCTCGGAGCTCTCTAGCATTTTGTTCTTCTTCATAAGCCATTAGACGAGGAGAGGGTATACCAACTTCTTTGGGGATCATAGCTTCGGACCCATAGGTGAGATTGAATAGGGACTCTCCTATAGGGGTCCGTTTTTTGGTGCGGTAGTTCCACAGCACATTGGGGAGCTGATCGACCCATAAGCCTTTGGATCATTTATCCAACCTCTTCTTAATACCGGAGAGGATTTGTCAGTTAGCATTCTCCACTTGGCCATTCGACTGCGGATGGGAGACGGAGGAGAAATGTTGTTGGATGGCGAGATCTTCACATAGAGCTCAGAAGGCAGCCCCGGTGAACTGGGTTCCGTTGTCTGTAATGAGGACCCGAGGGACACCAAATCGGCAGATTATGTTCTTCCAGAAGAACTGGAGTACCTTGTTCTCAGTAATTGTGGCCAAGGGCTTGGCCTCTATCCACTTTGAGAAGTAGTCGATTGCCATGACTAAGAATTTGAACTGGTCGGGAGCTAGTGGGAAAGGCCCTGGTAAATCCATTCCCCACATTGCGAAAGGGATAGGACTTGATAGGGAAGTGAGTGGAGCTTGTGGAAGGCGACGGATGTTGGAGTACCTCTAACAAGAGCTGCATTGCCGAACGTGCCGTTCGGCGTCTTGTAGGAGAGTGGGCCAGAAATATCCGTAATTCAACACTTTGCGGGCTAAGGATCTGGACCCTGAATGTGCCCCGTCGATGCCTTCGTGAAGTTCCTACAGGGCGTAGTCAGCTTGTTCGAGGGAGAGGCATCTCAAAGAAAGCCTGCCGTCTACCTGTGTGAAGGAGCGCTTGTATAGGATGCCCTCGATAAGTGTGTATCGCTCTGCTCGGGTTCTCACTCGGCGAGCTTCCTTAGGATCCTCGGGAAGGAGCCCATTCCTCAGGAACTCAACGAGGGGTTTCATCCAGTCATCTTAAAGCAGGACAGGTAGAGACTCCATAGAATTGGAAGTTTCGTCTTCTATACTTGGCTTCAGGAGTACCTCAATCAAGACGGTCTGCTCGAGACCTTGGAGGGAGGAGGAGGCTAGCTTGGAGAGGGCATCGGCCTGGGCATTCTCTTCTCGGGGGATTCGTTGGATGATGGCTTCTTCAAATAGGGCCATGAGATTCCTGACCTTGGCTAGGTACTTAACCATTCGGTCATCCCGTGCCTCATATTCCCCTAGGACCTAATTTACGACCAGATGAGAGTCGCTAAAGATCCGGAGGCGCTGCGCCCCTGCATTGCGAGCCATTCCGAGGCCAGCTATGAGTGCTTCATATTCTGCTTCATTGTTCGAGGCCTTGAAGTTGATACGGAGGGAGTATTGGAGGATGAAATCATCTGGGCCGGCCAGAATGACCTCGGCTCCGCTTCCCTAATTACAAGAGGACCCATCCACATAAACCGACCAGACAGGTGGCCCCTTCTTTGCTTGGCTGAACTTGGGAATGGTACTTTCAACTATGAACTCTGCTAGGGCCTGAGCCTTGATCGCGGTCCGAGGCTGATACGTTATATCATGCTGGCTCAGCTCGATAGACCACTTCATAAGCCGACCGGAGGTCTCTGGCTTGTGGAGAACTTGCTTCAGCAGTTGGTCGGTAAGAACGATCACCGAATGGGACTGAAAGTATGGGCGAAGCTTCCTTGCGGCTATGATTAGGGCATATGCCATCTTCTCTATCCTGGGGTAGCGTAGCTTGGCATTCCGAAGTACCTTGCTCACATAGTAGATGGGCTTTTGAGCCCAGTTTTCTTCCCTTACTAAAACGACACTAAGGGTCTGCTCGGAAGCAGCCAAGTAGAGGTATAGGGTTTCGCCTGGAATGGGCTTGCTGAGTAGAGGAGGGTTGACGAGATAAGCCTTCAGCTGGTCGAACGACTCCTGTTGCTGTTGACCCCATTCGAAACCTTTAGCCCCCCTGAGGGCCTTGAAGAAGGGGAGGCACTTCTCCCCGGACTTCGAAAGGAAACACCCTATAGCGGCTAGGCGGCCGGTTATCCTCTGAACTTCCTTAACGTTCTTGGGAGGGGACATGTCTAGGATGGCCTTGATTTTCTCAGGATTAGCTTCGATTCCTCGTTGGCTAACCATGAAGCCGAGGAACTTTCCTAACGAGACTCTGAACGCACACATGTTCGGATTGAGCCTCATGTTTTACTTCTCAATACATCGAACGCCTCCTGTAGGTCGGTCATATGATCGGCCCCTCGGATGCTTTTTACAAGCATGTCGTTAACATATACCTCCATATTCTGGCCGATTTGAGCTTGGAAAACCTTGTTGATGAGGTGCTGATATGTGGCACCTGCATTCTTCAAACCGAAGGGCATGACCCTGTAGCAGTATAGGCCCTGGTCGGTTACGAATGAGGTCTTCGGGATATTCGGGGGAAACATACGAATCTGGTTGTAGCCTGAAAAGGCGTCCATGAAGCTGAGGAGTTCATGGCCCGAAGTGGTGTCAATCAAAGTATCGATACTTGGAAGAGGGAAGGGGTCTTTGGGGCAAGCTTTGTTGAGATCGGTAAAATCGATACAAATCCTCTAGGTCCCATTGGACTTCTTCACCATTACTACATTCGAGAGCCATTCGGGATAGTTTACCTCCTGTATGAACCGGGCCTTCAAGAGCTTGTCCACCTCCTCTTTTATAGCTAGCTGGTGCTCGGGGGCAAACTTGCGCCTCTTCTGCTGGACCGGTTTGGACCCCGGAGCAACACTGAGGTGGTGGACCAAGAGCTCTTTGGAAATTCTGGGCATGTCTGCAGCTAACCAAGCAAAGAGGTCTCGGTTCCTTCGGATGCACTGGACTATGTCGGAGTATAGGGCGGTTGGGAGGGTCTTGCTAACAAAGAACTTTCAGCTTGGATCCTGCTCAAAGAAGAGCACTTCCTCCAACTCATTCACCGGCTCGGACGTTGGTCGGGCAGCATCTTGGGGGATTTCCAGAGTTTCGAGGGAGAGGACTGGACCGAGGGTAGAGGTCATGTAGCACTTACGGGCCATTTCCTGATTGCCTTTTACTTCCCCCACTCCTGCCCGGGTGGGGAATTTCATCTTGAGGTGATAGGCGGAAGGGACGGCTTCAAGGGTAGCTAGGCCGGGCCGACCCAAAATGACATTGTAAGCTGCAGGGACATCCACGACCATAAAGTCCATCGACTCCGTTCAGGTAGTAGGAGTTTTGCCAGCGGTTACGTCAAGGGTGATCACCCCTTCAATAGTCACTGGCACTCCCGTGAACCCATGGAGTGTATAGCCGGCGGGCTTGAGTCTGTGTCTGGATAGTTTGAGGCATTTGAAAGCGGCGAGGAAGAGGATGTTAACGGAGCTTCCATTGTCCACCAGGATCCTCTCCACTTTAAAGTTCGCCATATGGAGATTGATGACGAGTGCGTCACAATGGGAGGTGCGGTCACCTTCAAGATCTTCATCTGAGAATGTGACGGGCACTCCGAGGCCTTTAGGAGGAGGGGTGACGCGAGCCGAATTGACTTCCCTTATGAACGCCTTTCAAGAGGAGTTTGAGGAGCCCCTATTGGGTCCCCATGAATGAGGTGTAGGACACGCTTCTCTTCGAGGTCGGGCATTTCATCGCGTTCAGGATGCTTGTTAGCCCCCCGAGGCGGGAGAGGAGGATCAGTTCGGTCCTTTCTCACAAACCTGTTTAGCTGACACCTCTGGATGAGGGCTTCTATCTCGTTCTTTAAGGCCCGACAATCATTGGTATCGTGGCCATGGTCCCGGTGATAGCGGCACCACTTCTCTTTATCCCTCTTCTTGCCCGGGGTGTTCATTTTTGGTGTAGGAGGTATTACCCCCTCCTTCTCAACTTCCATGAGAATTGTGGAGATGTTGGCGTTAAGGGGAGTGAATTTTTCAAATCTGGGAGGAGGTCGACGCTGGCCGCCATTATCCTTATGGAGCTTCTTGGCCCCTTCCTCTTCTGTTCCCTTTCTCTTAGACCCGGAGGAAGACCCCTCCAAGTTGGGGCGGTGCTTAGCTTCTTCGGCCCGAATATACTTTTCGCTCCGGAGGAGGAGGTCAGAGAAGTTCTGTGGGGGCTTCTTGGCGAGGGAGGAGCGGATGCTGGAGTTGAGGACATTGGATTGAAATGCAGCTGCAGCGACCGACTGGTCGAGGGATGCTATGGACCTGGCTTCCGCTATGAACCTTTTCACATAGTCTCTCAGCTTCTCACCCTTCTTCTGGTTGAGGTAAAGGAGCAAAATGCTGGTCTTCTCAGTTCGGCGGCTACTCACGAAGTGGGTGACGAAGAGGGTCTCGAATTGCTCGAAGGAGAATATTGAGGATGGGGCAAGGCGAGAGTACCATTCTCGAGCCGGACCCTTGAGAGTTGCAGGGAAGGTCTTGCATAGCAGAGCATCGGAAGCTTGCTGGATGAGCATGAGGGTCTTGAAGCTTTCGATGTGATCGACGGGGTCAGTCTCCCCGGAGTATGTCTCGAATTGAGGAAGTTTAAAGCCAATTGGTACCGGGGCCTCCATTATGGTTCGGGAAAAGGAGGTCGACTAGGGCGAAGGGTCCTTCCTCTAAGCTCTTTTTCTCGGTCTAACTGACCCAAGTGCCTCTCCATTTCATGGAGACGGCGGTAGATAGCGTCATCCCTACAACGGTAATCAACCGAGCCTCTAGACTCGTCTTCGTACGAGGGAGAGCGGGGGCTACGACGACGGTAGCTCCTGGAGCGGCGAGGACTTGGCATGTGCCTGGGGGTTGCTAGGAGCTGAGGGAGGAGTTAGGGACCGTCGGCGAGGACTTCGGACCGGAGGAGGAGTGGGAATCCTTGGAGCATTGGTGTTGGGACGGATATTGAGAGCTTGTAGGATGGTCGCTTGGAACTGTTGGAACTCGGCACGGGTGATGAGTGCCTCATCGTTCCTTGGATGTTGCCGACCGGCAGGGGAATGAGGTCTTCTTCTGTGATGCTCGGGGGACTCTCTCCGACCCTTTCGGGTAGGGGACCTTCTGTAGTCTCGGCGGTGAGGAGATCGTTCATCCGGACGTTGTTGGCGGGAGGCTCCCTCTCAGGCCCGCTTTTCATCCAGACGGCCGTGAAAATCCTCATCCTTCTGCCGATTGAGGATGGTGTTGCGAAGGTCGGAAGCTCGGGGATTGTGGGAGGCCATAGAATCCGAAGAGGCATTGTGGATGGAGACGTGGTCCTGATGGAGATGTTGTTTCTGCGGGTTGGAACGCGAGACCCCTGCACCGGCATTTTGAGGAACGGGGGGACCCTTAGGAGGTTGTTGATTCTGGGGAATGGGCTAGTCCTATTGAAGAGGGTCCTCGGCTTAATGCGGAAGTTGCCCCTGCTGCTGAGTGGGTTGAATAGGGACTTCCTGTTGCTGATCGGGGTTGGGTCCTCGGTTAGACCCTCTAGATCTTGCTTTCCTAGGAGGCATGGCTGGAGAAGATCTGACCAACTGGAAGAGGGGAGATTGCTATTCGTTTATTCCCACAGACGGCGCCAATCTGTTACCGCTAAATCTGGTGTGGGGGCAAACAGATAGTATTTGTGGATTCTTGGGTAACTTTGAATAACAAACCTGTTACCTGTTCCGCCGGAGTTTGACCGTTGCTCCCGCCGTTCACCTGCAAAAAGTGCGAGACACCGGGGTTGTTCCCGGCGACGCACCCTCCGACGCTCAAGTCAGTAATCAGAAGTGATTATGAATGAGCGTAAAATTGGCAAAAGATTGATTACCTCTTAATGGTGATGGATGGGGGTATTTATAGGCACCGCTGGGGTCAGATTAGGAATGTAATCCCTGTGGTTAGATAAGAAATGTAATCCCAAATCCTCAGTGAAAGGATAGATATGAATCAGGGCCGTTGATTAGGATTAATCAGAAACCCTAATTCTATCCTTTCTGGACCGGGTTCGCTACGGGTTGAAACCCGCAGCCCAGTTGAAATAGATCCGTTCGCGGGTTATTGGGCTTTTTGGGGAAAAGACCCAGGACCCGCTTCAGACCTATTGGTAGGTGAAATTGCCATTTTACCCCCAAGCTTTAAGATTCGTTTCCAATTTGGACGGTTCCGATTTAACCCCATTTATAGCCATATCAGGTACTTCTAAAGGTAAGGATAAGAGTATATTTAATGATAGAATATTTAATTTACTTGCACAAATTCAATCAAAAAAACCTACGACTAATCAACCAAATGAATTAAATTGGTATAACCAACAAGATTCTGAGCATTCTTCTTCTCCACTAGATATTTTACAATGGTGGAAAGACCATGAACACACTTTTAGTATTCTTTCAATTATGGCTAAAAATTTACTAACTCCTCCTGTCTCTACAGTTGCTTCTGAAAGTGCATTTTCTTCACGTGGCAGAGTTCTAACTGATTACAAGAATCACTTGAAGTCCGACACATTAGAGATGCTTGTCTGCACAGAATACTGGCTGAAGGCTGAAGATATGAAACAAGGGAAAACACTATTAACGTCCACAAGTAGGATCAACTCGCCGGAAGAACAATAACAACAACAACAACAACAACAACAACAACAACAACAATAGCTTTGCTTGTAATAGCAACTCGACCGACACGTTAGAAATTGTATTATATCTTTGCTTGTTATGTTAAATTAGTAAAATTGGAGTCAATTAAAATTGTATATGAGAAATATGTTAGTGTATAAAACATATTTGTGAATTGAATTCTTCATTTCATTAGAAATTGTGAAAATTGTATAACTTAAATTCATATGAATAATATTTCAATATTTTTTGCCAATTTCACTATTTCAATCTTATTATTATTATTACGATTTTTAATGTTTATTAGGTATTATTATTATTATTATTATTATTATTATTTTAAGTTAAAAATATTAAAAAAAACTATCTATCTAAACGGGCCAACCCGTGGGTCGACCCGATCCGACCCGGGTTGGACCTTAAAGGGTTCACGAGTTGGGCAGGTCGCCTAAAACAACTTTAGGCCCGGCCGGTTAAGTCGCCAAACCAGCTCGAGCCCGCCCAAGCCAAGGTCCAACCCGGGCAGGTTCGGCCCGGCCCGGCCCGTTCGACCCGAATGCCAACCCTAGCGATACCGGTCTAGTTTGCCACTTCCCCGGCTTGGAATTATCCAGCATTCTGGCCTACATTCGCCGCTGCCCCGGCTGTGAGTGTATGTTTACTCTCGTGAACTTATAATAATGGCACGGCTCGGATGTCCTACGCTTCGGCGAAAGTTTATAATGTAGGGTTCATAGGTGCCGGGTATCCCTTACCCTAGTGACTAACTCGAGTGAGTCGAGTCACACATCCCACTCTGGGGGTCAACAACCTCAATAACAGATATCAACCATCCCTAGACAAGAGTCATCAACTCTGATAGTACACAGGGGAAATGTCCTCACAATACCTAGTCAAAACCAAGGACTAGGCGACCTACTAGGTTTCTGTCCGAATCTTAAAATGGTCATAACTCTCTCGATACAACTCCAATTGGAGTGTACAAGCCCAATCCGGAAAGGTAAGATCCTAGGCTAAAACTTCCTAGTTGATCATGAACTTAAATTCAATAATCTTGATCCCCAAAATAGCCTCTCAAGTCTCAGACTGCGTGCTTCCTGTACACGGGCTGTACCATATCGGTAGCACAAAACACTACTCGTTCGTCAGAACGTCACAAACCCTAATTTCTATAGAAGGGTGTGGGTGTCATCAACAACTCTCTAGTTGGTCATGAGTCCAAATTATACCAATAAATTACCCTAACACACACATCTCTCACCAATGCACCAAGTCACACAATGGGTCTCTCTAAATCAGAGCACTCAGATCCACTCTATGTCTCTGTCCAGTCTTACAAAAATCACAATAAATCAACCCTTTACCTGGAATCCTCTCAAATTTATCTTGTTGGAAAGATCTAGGTGTTTACTACAACTCTCTAATGAATCAGGTTCTCAAATTGTGCTCGTAATGAGTCTCAAATGTCCAATCTCTACAGGGTATCCAAACTGGCTGAAACCAGCACAGTGCATACTCATAAAATCATATTAAATTCCGTACTCATCCAAATGACACAAAATTTTTGGTGATGAAACTAGAGATCATATTAAACAACATGCAAAGATCTCATGTTAAAAATCTAAGTATACAGTGAGTTCTCTCTATTTCAATCAAGCACAGAAAGTCATCATGTTCTTCAGTTCAGCTTCAACTACTCATTAGAGATCAATTTTTCTTCAGCCCATAAATTCATCCAAACATTATCCTGATTTTCGTATAGAATTTAGATGCATGTAGGAATATAGGGTAAAAATCTCAGATCAAGAACATGCTCCAATAAATTAGGAAAATTTCTACAACATCAGTCATTCTGTTAACCAATTGCTGATTCTGCCTTACGACACAGTTCCATCTTACAATTTTATTAAAATATCAAATGAACTCAGAAAAATCCGAAATAAATCATCAACTATCTGAACATGTATATGAACAATTCCTAAAAATTTCATGGTCTAATTATTTGTAGTTTGCTCTTGAAAAAATCTACAAAATTGCATTCTGAACCAGTTTTCTAGTTTCAGTTCTGATTTCATCCTTCAACTTCTTAGATAATCATCCTAGCACATCCTATCATACATGCATACAAGAAAATCAATTAAAGGAAAATAAATGAAAGTTTAGAGTAACTCCCTACCCTTGGTTGCTGTAGAGGAATGGATCTCCTAGAGCTTTTTTCTTTGAAAATCCTTCCTTGAGACCTTCTTCTTCACTCTCTCTTCTTCCTTTCTTTTTCTCTCTAGGAGGAGTTCTGAAATTTCCAGAGCAAGGAGGTGGAATGGAGTGGAGAAATGAAGGAGAAGAGAAGGGGATATGGGTCGGTTTTGGGGCGGGGGGGGGGGGGGGGGGGGGGGGGGGAGGGTAGGGTAGGCTAATAGGTAGTTTGGATCAAAACCATGGCTTCTTGCCCATGGTTTTGTGGTTGTTGTGTTGGCTGCTCATCTTAAGTTAAATGTGTCCCTACGAGTGTGAGACGAGAGGTTTATTGAGCGTACGCAATAAATATCCACTGTAGTATCATACAATGTTATATTTGCATAGGCATCGTACCGAAAATTAGTATTTATACTAGTATCGATCCTCCTCGTTTTCATGCATCTTTTAGAATGCAATCCTCTCTCATAAACCGTCCCGCAAACATGGACTCACTCCAACATTCGTATATTCAAATAAAACATTGCAATCACATTCACGCATACAGACTATATATATATATATATATATATATATATATATATATATATATATATATATATATATATATATATATATATATATAAAGAAGGGTCGTATAATCCGGGGTGTTACAGTTGGGTTTCACTCCGCTGGATTGGGTAATGCTAGCAGGGGATTTCAATCGGTGTCGGTCCCTTGCCTCCGTGTAACGACAAGCCGTACACATTTGAAATTATTCAGACCCGCTTCTTTCTGGAGACAACTAAAGATGATTGGAAATCTTAAAGTATCCACTGCCCATTCTTTAAACATTATTTTAACAATAGTATGATTGAAGCAACTTAAATCGATCAGGCACTTAAAATGAAGATTGCACGAGCTTTCTTTCTTTTCTTCCTCGGTGTGTTTCTTTTCCCTAATGATTCTGGGGTAGCTAGATGTGGTTGTCTTGCTGCATTTGGAGATCTTAATTTAGTTGCCCAATCCGATTGGGGTAGTCCGGCATTGGCACAACTGTATTTGTCTCTGGACACATGAAGCAGGCATAAAGTGAAGTCATTTAACTGGCCGTGGCAAGTACTCGAGGTATCTGTGAATGTATTCGTTATTTTTTTAAGTCATGCCCGCATCATATTATTTCAGTTGGTCTGGTTGTAACTAATTTGACATTATTTTCTACAGTGACGGGCTTACGAATATACAAATTGTTGTATTCCTGTGATTGATAGGAACATTTATGGGTTTCAAGGTCAATCATAGAGTAAATACGCAGCGGAATTAAATAAAAAAATTCGAAATCCAGCAATGGATCCATGCGCAAACCATAAAACGTGTTACGAGTTTTACCTCAAGGATGAATCTGCTATCTCCATAGTATGCTAATTACAAGCACTGCAACATTGCGGTGCCTCTACAGTATCCACAGGAATGGATCATTGGGCTCTCCCTAACGCCGCGGTGCTAGCTGCGGGAAGGGGATGTTCCTCATGGTCTCTCTCTCTATCTCTGTACCATACTTTCTGTGATGGCTAGGGATTTCTCTTCACTGTTCTACACACAGATACATATCATATATATTTATGTGCAGCAAACCTTAAGTGAGTAGTGAGATGTGCAACCCTTCTGATTTGGATTGACCCAATTAATCTAATTAATTGTCCAACCAATTTTAGGAGCTCAAGTCTTACTTGGAATCCGAATTAAATTTATCTAATAAATTTAAACCCCAATTTCGATCTATTCTAAGTGTGTGACTCTATAAGTTCACATTATGTTGACAATAATACTAAAAATCTATTTTTGTGTTACAAATAATTAGCGATATCTAGAAATACATCACTGCTACTCAAGTAACGAAAATGACAATGATTTGACATAACCTATCCCTGACTAATGTCACCATGTATTCTAGTTATTTTAATAGATATCTTAATTGACCACAAGGCATAAAGCGTGTCACCCTTGTATAGTTCAATCTTTGGTTTCTTGATGTCCAAGTAGACTTACTAAAACAAAGGCGGGGGTTCCGTAATCAAGAAATGACTACATATGATTTGTGCATATTTAAGTAAGAGGAACAAATCCTATTTAAGTCACTCGCATCCCTACATATGATTTGTAGTATGTCCAATAGTCGGCTTTATAATCACCTTATTACATGCGACATTTGACAGCACTAAAATATATAACTTTTCATGTAGGGAACGTAGTGACTTCAAGTCAAAGGACCACGTACACCATAGTCACTGTGAGAACCACTTATGACACTCAGGTAACAATCCATGCAACGTTCTCATGGTAGGTCAGTCTAGTACATTATTACTCTAATATGTACCCATGTAAATACTTGATATCTCATATCCATGATTCGTGAGATATGGTCATCACTCTACGCACATACTAGTCTCTATGTATTATTGTTGTCATAATTCAAAATAATACTTGATGTTGTTGCTGATTTTGGTGTGGGAGCAAACAGATGAATTTGTGGATTCTTTTGGAAACAATAAAGGCAAACCTGTTGACTTTTGTCCGGAGTTTGACTATTTTTCGCTGCTGCCGTTAACCTGCAAAAAGTTCGATACACCAGGATGGATCCTGGCGACGAACCCTCCGACGCTCAAGTCAATAATCAATTATGAAAGAACGCTTTTATGGAAAAATATTGATTACCTTTTTTATGGTGGGGGGAGGGGTATTTATAGTCGTCGTTAGAGACATTTTAGAGATAATCATTTATTCCTATGTCCTGGTGTTTTTGGATAAGATGTAGAGTTTAAATCGTTTCATGATAAGAGATTTGGTTTAAACCTTCTCTTAGAGATAACCATAAATTTGAATTACTCTGTAAATGACCTGGGCTGGTTTGTAATGGGTTATCACCCTGTTTCAGTAGGATAGATCCGTTTTTGAGCTTATTGGGCTTTGAAGAAAGACACAGTTCCCATTTCAGACCCGTTTAAAGATGAAATTACCGTTTTACCCCTGAGAGCTTTAAGATTCATGCCCGATTTGAACAGTCCCGATTTGGTTCTATTTTTAGCCATATCACAAGCCCCCCACTCTTGAAGACTGAGCTTCACAGCCTTTGAGGAGTAGTTCGCCCGTTTTTAATGCTTATAGAATTTATTAGAGTTCTCGGGGGAGTTTGGATCTTGCTCGAGGTGTAACAGTATTATTCTGAGCTTGTAAATTGCCCAAAATTATTTGTAGAATTTTCTGAATTTTTTGTGAAATTTTAATAATTAATTATAACTTCCAGATTTTTCTGAAAATTTTCCAATTTTTATTCATTTTTTTGAATTTTTTATTCAATTTCTGAATTTTAATAATTGATTTTCAAAAATTTTAATTAATTGTTCAAATTTAAATAATTATATTTTCAGAATTTTAAAATTATTTTCTGAATTAATAATTATTTTTAGAATTTTTAATTAATTTTTTTGATTTTTAATTATTTTTTTGAATTTTTTAAATAACTAATTCAAATTAATAATTAAATAAACAAATTAATATTTACATGTACACGTGGCGCAATTATGTGTGTTGATCATGATCAAACGAGCACGCATCGGAAGACATAGTATTTTCATGCATTTTTACGCTCGGAACGCACTTTGCTCGGAATCCCGCTGAGAACGAACGAGATGGCTCTTTTTTTCATTTTTTTAATATTTTTTATAATTTATTTTTATCCACGCTCTCCTTCAAACCTCTCATACACCTCCCTCATCACCATCTCCTTACCCATCAAAATCCTCCACTCCCGAAACAACTCATCGACAAACCCCAGCACCGACGCCGTCCTCACCTCCCCACTCAGACTACTTTCTCCATCCATCGGACTGGCCATCTCTGCATACACCAACCCCTACAATTCCCTGCTCGGATTCTTCGATCTCGAGGGGAACATGCCGGGGTTGCTGGGGTGGATTCTGGAGTAGGACATGAGTAAGGATTTGGCGAGTTTGACGGTGGACTCAATCTGGGAGTGGACGGAGGGGTCTTTCGTGGAGGAGATCTTCTTGAATTCTTGGGTGGATCGGAGGTAACAGAAGGTGAGGTAGCGGAAGGGGGAATCTTTGGCGACGACGGAGTTCGAGGAGTAGAGCTCGGCACTGGGGTTTGGCAGACTGGAGGTGAGGTCGAGGAGAGATTGGAGCTCGACAGCGATGATGGAATTTCCGCGATGGGTTCGAAACTCTGTGAGGCTTTCGAAGAAGGGGCTCAGCACTGGAGCTCGACGAAAGTGACAGGTGACATCTCAACGATCACAAAGTAAAACCGTTCGACATCTGGTCCATGTTTGGGATTTCCCGAGACGTCGAGTTCATATTCTCGTAGTCTGTCCTTGATGTAACTTATGTTGGCAAAAAGGGGTTCCAGATTAGGGTCAGAGGCCTCTGAACCTTAGTTCCACCATTTCTGGAGGAAGAGTCACTGTCTGCTGGGTAGCGGTTTGTCACGGGACGACTTCTTTTCCTCAAGTCAGGCCGTGTGCCACCTAGCTTACTCCTTAGATCGAGGGCTAAGTCAGGCAAATTGAGGGTTAAGAAGGTAGAGGATTGAAGAGAAGTGAGCAAAGAAGTAAGATGGAAGAGAATTTATTCTTATAGAGAACTTTACAAGAGTGGCTTGGAATGCTTTTCCTTGGATCTCCTTGGATGGTTGGAGCAAATGAGGCTCCTCCCTATTTATAGTGCTAGGATGATCCTTCTCCTCCCCAAGGGAAGGTTCTAGAGTACAAAGTTCTACTATGTACAAGAGTTTACTAGAATACTCTATAACTATGTACATTGTTCCACAAAGGTTCTAGTTCACACTAGAACGTGCCACATTGTCCTAGAGAACTCTAGGACGTTCTTGATCCTTCCGGGGCATTCCGTAGTGTTCCGGACTCCTCTTGAACAATCTGGATGCCTCTAGAACTTGTCCGTGACACCCTCCCCCACCTAAGATCTTGACATCCTCGTCAAGCCTTAGACTTGAATTCTTCAATCTTGTCGCGGAACTGCCATAGATCTTGTTCTCGCTCCCAACTAGACTCGCTCTCGGGTTGATCCTTCCACCGCACATAGTACTCGGTCCAGTTAGGCGTGCCCCTCTTGTGAACAACTCGGTCGGCTAGAATCTCATCGACTTCCTTATCATATGAAACCACGTTTGCTGGTGGGGCTCGATGAGATTCGTTCCTCCTTGGGTCCTCCTCGTCCCTACTATAAGGTTTGAGAAGGCTAACATGGAAGACTGGATGGATCTTCAGGTGCGACGGCAAAGCTACCTTGTAGGATCTCGTGCCAACTTTTTCCACTACCTGGTACAGTCCCTCATATCTTCGTGTCAAGCCTTTGTGGACTTGGCGCGTAGACTTGAACATCTTTTGGGGTAACTTCACCATCACCTCGTCACCGACAATGAATTCCCTTGGCTGCCTTTTCACATCGGCCCATTTCTTCATCCGTTTGGCCGCCTTGGTCAAGTAGCTTCGGGCAATTTCTATCTCCTCACTCCACCCTTTTGCAAACTTGTAAGCTGGCGGGCTTGAACCATTGTACCCCTTTGCTAGCTCTTGCGGTGTCATCGGCTGTTGTCCAGTCACTAGTTCAAAGGGACTCCTTCCCGTAGCCTCGCTCTTCTGCAGGTTGTATGAAAACTGGGCCACGTCGAGCAACTTAGTCCAATCCCGCTGGTTGGCACTCACATAGTGCCGAAGGTATATCTCCAACAGGTGGTTCACCCTCTCTGTCTGGCCATCGGTTTGAGGATGAAAACTTGTGGAGAAGTGGAGATCCGAACCCATCAGCTTGAATAGTTCTCTCCAAAACATTTCCGTGAAGCGCGGATCTCGATCACTTTTGATGGTCCGAGGAAGTCCCCAATACTTGGCCACATGTTTGAAGAATAACCTTCCTGCTTCCTCGGCCGTGCAATCTCTCGGGGCTGGGATAAAGGTTCCATACTTAGAGAACCGATCCACTACAACCATTATGGAACCGCATCCCTTCGACAAAGGCAACGCTGAGATGAAGTCCATGGATATACTTTCCCATGGAAGCTCCGGTACGGGTAGTGGTTCCAACAACCCAGCTGGCTTATCTTGTTCCACCTTGTCTTGTTGACATATAAGACAAGTCTTCACATACGCTTCCACATCATCCCTCATGCTAGGCCAATAATAGGACCGCTCCACTAGTGCCCGTGTACGGTGCCTGCCTGGATGTCCAGCCCATCTTGAATCATGACATTCTTTCAAGACTTCCCTCCTCAAGTTGTCCCACTTGGGAACATAGAGACGATCACCAACTGTGAGGAGAAGTCCATCCTCCATCCAAAATTTGTGTGTCTTGCCTTCCTTAGCCATATTCACCACATTAACGGCTAAGGGGTCATGACTCAATCCCTCCTTGATACGTTTGGCAAGGTCGCACTCGACTTGGGAGATGGTCGTGAGCTCCTTTAACTGCTTCCTCAATTCTTCCAACTCGGGCGGAGCCATCCGGTAAGGTCCCATGGCTGGGGGTCTCGCACCCTGTTCAAGCTCTATCACGTGATCCACTTCCCATCTCGGAGGTAACTTCTTCGGCAACTCCGGTGGCATCACGTCCTTGAACTCTGCCAACACTTCCTTCACTCCGGTCGACACACCCATCTCCGTTGGAACATCTGCCTCCTTCAAGACAGCTAGATAAGTGGTCTCCCCCTTCTTGAGACCTCTTTTGAGTTGCATGGCAGATAAGCTCCTTGACTCCATCTTCCCTCTCTCCAAAGGTACTATGTGAATAGTAGATCCCTTTGCAATACGCATGGTTGAGTCTTTCTCAAACGATAAGGGACGTACCTTGTCCATAAACTCCATGCCCAAAACCATGCGGTGGTCATCCATAGGGACAACCGTCAAGTCAATAGTGCCTTCCCATCCTCCAAGCTGGATAGGTACTCCACGAGCTACTCCAAGGATGGGTTGAGATGATGAGTTGACAGCCTTCCCCCAACCCAACTCCTTGGCGTACTTGATTCCCAATTTAACAGCCTCTTCTTCAGCAATGAAGTTGTAATACCCCGATTTTCTTAATATATAAAGATTAATTCTCTTTTTACTCCATGATGTATAAATTATATTTTCCCCTATAGATTACTTACTTTAAAGCCCAATGTTAATTTGTCTATTTTTTCTTTTAATAAAATTTATTTTGGCCCAAATTGGTTTTAAGCCCATGGATTGTAAACTCTCTTATTATTTTTCCACAACTTGTAATGTAACATTTTTCTTGCTCTTTTTATCCCGGGTATTACATATGCTATTTGTAGGGTGTGGTTGTGTGTACACGTGCACTCAGTGTACACGTGTATTAGGCACAACTCTTTGGCCGGTTTTGGGAGAGAGTGGGCTAGATCATGGGTAGTTACCCTGAGTTGTGGGTAGTTTTTGTAACCCCCAAATCAATCTCAGCCCTTAATCCTCCAACTCCCTAATAGATCTCAACCCTTCATCTTATTGGTCTTCTAGTATAAATACCCCCCTACTTTCTCTATCTCTTTTACACTTAAAATTTCCTGAGTTTAAAGAGAGTATCTGTGAGTTGTGTGGGAGCTCTTCTGTGGAAGCAAGCAGCATTGCTGGAGATTTTGGTGTGGAGCAAAGGAACAAGAAGTGCTGTGTTATTGAAGGACTTTGCGGGATTTCGGTTTATTTCTTCATACAAGGTGGGTGTTTCTCAGGACTTCTAATGTAGGAATAATGCTACAATGGCTATGATTGATATTATGCTATAAAAGTGATTTAAATGCAGTAGAAATTGCTTGAACTTGCTATTAATATTGAAACGAGGCTGTCGGTACAGTCGGCTGCCATGTGAGCCAGTCGACTGGTACGAGACATTATTTTCGCATGATTGCAATGATAAACGTGTGTATAAATGAACATGATGGTATGAATACTATTTGCATGGTTTCCCTATGACACATATGCTGGAGGGAAGGTAAATGAATGAAAAGAGCTCATGGTAATTAATAATTTTGGAATTGTCGAAGCAGTCGACTGATAGTGTGTTAAGTCGACTGGTACCTCAAATCTGACTGTGACTGTTGGGTAGTTTCATAAACTGATATATTTTCATCGTGTGGACCCAGTTTGATGACTTGGGATTTACACCTTTATTGTTTTAAGACATTATGGGCATATGTGAATGCATGTTTAAAGTATTTTCCTTAACAGAAAGGACATGGTAGTAATTTGATGATCCATGTTGTAGTGTTATTGAATGATAAGAGACCTTGTCTGTGAAACATGAACTTTTGTGTACTATTAGTTGACATCATGATGAAATGCACGTAAGAACTGTAAATGACTTATTGAAATTAGATCTGTCCAGTCGACCGATTGCGTGTAGCAAGTCGACTGATCTGGACATAGAATTATGCTGATAAAATTGCTAAGACAGACGACTGAAGTGTGAACAGTCGACTGTTGTGTGACTAATATTGTGAACTGGAAAGTTGCGGGACAGGCGACTGGTAGTGTACATAGTCGACTATCCCGAGCCTTTTGATAACCCTGTATATGACTGTATGAGTCGACTGGTGTTCTTCCAAGTCGACTGTACAGAAAGGACTTTGACATATTTGAATTCATGTTATTTTGCTGTTGGTAATTGTGAACTGTATGATTAAAGTCAATGGATTCTGCTTATGGTTGCATGAATGGTGTAAATGAATCATAGATGAGAAATGGAAGATTAAATGAAATTATGAAATGTGAAATCATGATGAGAAAAGTCTGTGAGACTCAAAAAAAAATGAATGACGAGCTGATGATGCTCAATTGGATATTGTGAATGTGAAATTAAACGGAAGAGTAGCTAAGTCTCCCCGGCAGTGAATGAAATGATATTGAGAATTAGACCAGGTTGGTCAAGTGAAATGAAATGATAAGTCCGGATGATGGAGAGGCTAACTCTAGAGATTGATTTTCATTCATGATTCTAATTAAATTAATACATAGTGTGGAGGTGATGAAGGTGAGAGAAAAACATGAGTATGAGAGCTAGGGTACGGTGCGGGTGTGTGAGCCGCAGAATGCATGCTTGACGAGTCAAGACATGGCGCGGGCACAACTCAGTAATGATCGGACTCTAGTCACGCTTATGGGATGTTTTGGTGACTGCAAGAGGAGTGTGTTCAGGGAGGAGGCTGAATTGTCGCAGAATGCATGCTTGACGAGTCAAGACATGGCGCGAAATTCTACTCCAGGGGCCAGGATACATGCTTGTACTCATAGATTCATCTAGGATACTCATTGGAATTACAGAAGTAGAATAAGTCATGGCGGGGGATTGAACCCTACAAAAATGAAGATCGTTTAAGGGGCTTGCACTCGAACCTATGTAGTATGGGATGCATAGAATTCGAACAAGTGTGCATTAGTGTCATGATTAATTAAGTAAATTGCATTAAGGACTTAAGTGCACAATCACGACACGACATCATTAAAAGTTCTCCCTTATTTGCATGTTTATGTTGAACAAGTTTGTGATTTGTAAGAAATGAGACTCATTATACTGTTTCTGGCATAGAGAGGATGGCCATGTATAATTATCGTCGGTTGAATAAACTGACGTACCCACAGTGTTTATGCAGGATATAACTACATGTAAGAGGAATGGATGCATAAAGAGTTCATTATGCTGTTGTTCATTTATGTAAATATTGTACATTTCGCTTCCGCTGTGTAAATTCAAATGTAATGTGTTGTAAACTCTGATGTAAAAGAAAAGTTTTAAATTTCCTTGTAAAATTGTATGTGAAGAAAGTGAAAAGATCCTGTAGAACATCTCGAATTCAGTAATTTGGGATTCGGGGCGTTACAGAGTGGTATCAGAGCCACGCTTTCTACGCTTTCACACTCGTACAAATTTATAAGGAACGACACCCTAGATGTGGACATTAGAGTGTGCGTTTGAGTTTAGAGATTTAAATGTAAGTAACTTACATTTGTGTTGCTCTATGATTTATGCTTCTTCCTCTCTATTCTAAGATGGCTGATCACTTCGACCCTACTGGAGGCGACGACTGGCACATTATTGAGGAAGAATACCATCCTGGACAGGCTGATTCAGAGGACGAGTATCACCCCGGGCAAGCTGATTCTGATGATGAGGAGTACCCTGAATCTCGAGAGATCACCCCACTGCCGAACTCACCTGATGATTCTTCTTCTTCCGATGAAGAAAAGGGACCAGCTCTGGGTAGCGCTGTAGCTTCTCTGCAGAGGCAAGTGGATACCTTGAAGTATAGAGTTGGAGTTTTGGAGGCTCAGATGGAGAAGCGGAATGCTGACTATTCTGTTCTCAGCCATCGGATTTGGGAACTTGAGAAGAAAAAGAACCTAACTGATGTGCTGAAGGATGAGGTGGATGAACTGCGGGATGAACTTCGAGCAGCGAAGAGGACCCGTAGAGATTAGATTGTCCTAGTTTCTATCTTTCTTCTGTTCTGATGTTAAAATGTTTTCTTTAAATTCGAATGTATAAACTTTGAAATTCAATGAAATGAAAGTTGGTTTAATTTCTTGTTTTATACTTCGAGTTTAATGGATCTTTTGCATCAGAATATGGCGAGAAGAGGAGCCAGGAACGGTGAAGGTCTGGACCTTGAGGCCGAGTTTGCAAGGGTTTACCAGACGCTGAACGCAGTGGCTGCAAACCAAGTAAGGGGGCCGGTGAATCCAGTACCCGAGGCAATCAAGCTAGTGGAATCGTTCAAGAGAATGAAACCACCAGTGTTCGAGGGGAAGTCAGACCCGGATGCAGCCGATAACTGGATTCGGCAAGTGGAGACAATCTTCGAGGTGTTGGAAACACCGGAGGGCAGCAAGGTCAAGTTGGCGACTTTGCAGTTGGAGAAGGATGCGGCTGTTTGGTGGTAGTCGGTGAAGAGGACTATGGGCGGCTTGTTGCTTGGCTGGGAGGAATTTCTGGAAGAATTCCGCAGCCATTATTTCCCCTCCGACGTCCAGGAGAAAAAGGCCATGGAGTTTCTGTCACTTCAGCAAGGCAGCATGTCAGTAAGGGAGTATGAGACCAAGTTTACTCAGCTCTCCAGGTATGCTCCAGAACTGGTGATGGATGAGGCGAAGAAGGCTCGCAAGTTCGAGCATGGTCTGAGGCCGAGCTTGAGATCTCGTATGATACCCCTTGGTATCAGGAGATTCGATAAGCTGGTGAAGAGGGCGGCAGCAACGGAGGCGGATATGGGGCAGTTCCATGTTGCTCAGCACCAGAAGGGCAACTGGCAGTCCGGGAAGAGGCCCGCGCCATCGGGGAGTTTCAAGGGGCAACCATCTGCACAGAGGTTCAAACCGACAGGGGCGAATGCTGTCAGTGTAGCTGGGAGACCTGGAAACGATGTAGGGAGACCTTCTGCAGTCACTTGCTTTAACTGTGGTGAAGTAGGACATTACCAATCTCGATGTCTCAAACCACGGGCTGGCAATCACAATGTGCCAATACAGCAGACTGGGAAGAGGCCGTACCAGTCAGGGCGAGTATTTGCTTTGACAGAAGCTGATGCTGAGGAGGCGGATCAGGTCATCTCTGGTACGAGGGTTGATGTTTAGTGTGGTTTCTTTTCATTTCTTCTTCCCGCTCATAGTGTGAAATTGTTATGTAATGATATATGTTATGTAACAGGAGAACTCTATATTAATGGAAAGGGAGCTGTGGTGTTGTTTGATACTGGATCCTCTCATACTTTTGTGTCTCCTAGATTCGCTAAAGTATTGGGAGTTGAACCAAAGATTTTTCCAGGCAAGATCTTAGCAGTAGCTACGCCGTCAGGGGAGACTTTGACCACTGATCGGTACTATGCTGATTGCGAGATAGTGATTGGGGATCGAATCTTTGGCATTGATCTGATCGAGCTGACTATCTTGGGAGTCGATGTTATCATTGGCATTGATTGGATGTCGGTGTACAGTGCAAGCATCGAGTGTAAGGCCAAGACCGTCACAGTGAAGGCTCCAGGTGGACCTGAAGTCACTTTCCAAGGGAAGTTGAAGTGTTCTAAGCTGGTGGCAACTATCCGCAAGGAAGAGACTCCTGTGGAATTGCAAGGGATTCCTGTGGCTCGGAACTATCCGACTGTGTTCTTGGAAGATTTTCCTGGGTTACCTCCGCATCGTGATGTAGAGTTCAGCATCACTGTTCAACCGGGAAGTGCGCCCATTTCTAAGGCACCTTATGGGATGACTCCAGTGGAACAGGATGAGGTGAAACGGCAGATTGAGGAACTGTTGGGAAAAGGCTTTATTCAACCTAGTGCGTCACCTTGGGGAGCACCAGTGCTTTTGGTAAAGAAGAAGGATGGATCGATGAGGATGTGTATCGATTACCGGGAGCTGAATAAGGTCACTGTTCAGAATAAGTATCCGATTCCTCGAATTGATGACTTGTTCGATCGTCTACAAGGAGCAGCTGTATTCTCCAAAATAGATCTTCGATCAGGATATCACCAAGTGCGAGTGAAAGCTGAAGATGTGCACAAAACTGCATTTAGAACTCGGCATGGGCATTACGAATTCTTAGTTATGCCATTCGGAGTGACGAATGCACCCGCAAACTTCATGCACTTGATGAACAGAGTTCTGAGGCCGTTTATTGATTCTTTCGTCGTGGTGTTTATCGACGATATTCTCGTGTACTCCAAGTCTGAGGCGGAGCACACCGAGCATCTGGCAGCAGTTTTGCAGAAGTTGGAAGAGCAGAGGTTGTATGCCAAGTTATCCAAGTGTGATTTCTGGAAATCTGAAGTGGCATTCCTAGGTCACATCCTTTCTAAGGAGGGAGTGGCAACTGACCCTCAGAAGATAGAGGCAGTGAAGGATTGGGCTAGGCCTACTACAGTGAAGGAGGTCAGAAGTTTCCTTGGGATGACTGGATACTACAGGAGATTCATTCAAGGTTATGCTCAGATAGCGGTGCCGCTTACCGAGTTGACCAAGAAGAATGTGAGCTTCAAGTGGACCGAGCAATGTGAGGCGAGTTTTCAGGAGTTGAAGGATAGACTGACTACTGCACCTATTTTGGCTTTGCCTAGAGCAGGAGTTGAGTATGATGTCTATAGCGATGCTTCACATCGGGGGCTTGGTTGTGTCTTAATGCAAGAGGGTAAAGTAATCGCTTATGGGTCTAGGCAACTACGACCGCATGAGAAGAATTATCCGACTCATGATCTAGAGCTGGTTGCGATTATCTTTGCTTTGAAGCAGTGGAGGCA
The DNA here is from genome assembly GCA_017893485.1 of Hemerocallis citrina. Lineage (NCBI taxonomy): Eukaryota > Viridiplantae > Streptophyta > Magnoliopsida > Asparagales > Asphodelaceae > Hemerocallis > Hemerocallis citrina. The sequence goes on along the minus strand of CM030361.1, from coordinate 168,623,344 downwards.
CTACGTGTATGGTGAGAAGCTGAACATGTACACGGATCATAAGAGCTTGAAGTATATCTACCAGCAGAGGGATCTCAATCTTAGACAGCGGAGATGGCTGGAAGTGCTCGAGGATATGCGACCTGAGATCAAGTATCATCCTGGAAAGGCTAATGTTGTTGCTGATGCACTTAGTCGCAAGAGCAGTTTGGCCAGTTTGATTACAACTCAGAGGCATCTGATTGAGGAGTTGGACCGAGCAGGTATTGAGGTTGTCTTGCAAGGATTGGGGGCATCTTTATCTCAGTTGAAGCTTCAACCTACTTTGAATGCAAGGATCATTGCAAGTCAGGAAGTTGATGCTGATATCTTGGAGATGAAGGAACAGGTTAGTGCTGGCAGGTTACCCGGATTTCAGACCAGGGATGGAGTGCTGTGGTTCGGAGATAGGCTGTGTGTTCCGGATCAGGCGGACCTGAAAGAGAGTATTCTTCAGGAGGCGCATGCTACTCTTTTGTCAGTACATCCTGGGAGTACTAAGATGTACAAAGACATCAAGCAGCATTTCTGGTGGTCAGGTTTGAAGCGGGATGTGGCCGAATTTGTCGCGAGATGTGAGGTTTGTCAGCAAGTCAAAGCCGAAAATCAGAGACCCGGAGGTCTATTACAGCCGTTACCTATTCCGGAATGGAAGTGGGATAACATCAGTATGGATTTCATCACGGGATTGCCTAAGAGTTCTAAGGGCAATGATGCTATTTGGGTTATAGTCGATCGACTTACCAAGTCCGCTCACTTTTTGGCGATGAAACTCACTGCTTCGATGGACAAGTTGGCTGAGTTGTATGTTGGTGAGATTGTCCGACTTCATGGCATTCCTTCGACTATTGTGTCTGATCGAGATGCGCGGTTTACTTCGCATTTCTGGAGGAGTCTTCAGGCAGCTTTGGGTACCAAGACAGATTTCAGCACTGCTTTTCATCCACAGACCGATGGGCAGACCGAGAGAGTCAACCGTATTCTTGAGGATATGCTTCGATGTTGTATACTAGACTTCGGAGGCAGTTGGGAAAGGCATTTACCTTTGGTGGAGTTTGCCTACAACAACAGTTTTCAGGCTAGCATCGGGATGGCGCCGTATGAAGCTTTGTATGGCAGGAAGTGCAGGACTCCTGTGTGTTGGTATGAGGTTGGGGAGCGTCAGTTGTTTGGTCCTGAGCTTGTACAGTTGACTTCTGAGAAGATTGTTCTGATCAGGAAAAGGTTGGTGGAAGCTCAGAGCAGGCAGAAAAGCTATGCAGACAACCGGAGAAGGGACCTTGAGTTTGAGGTTGGTGACTTCGTCTTTCTGAAGGTATCACCCAGTAAAGGTGTGGTTCGATTTGGTAAAGGCGGGAAGTTAGCCCCGAGGTTTATAGGCCCATACAAGATATTGAAAAGGATCGGGAAAACTGCTTACCGGCTTGAATTACCGGAAGAGTTGTCTCAGGTGCACAATGTCTTTCATGTGTCTATGCTAAGAGGTTATATTCCGGATCCGAGTCATCATTTGCCTGAAGTGCCGGAAGGTTTGCAGTTAGACCTGAATTACATCGAGACTCCTGTTGAGATTGTTGACCGTAGGGAGAAGGTCTTGAGGAATAAGACGATACCGATGGTCAAGGTAGTCTGGAGAAACCACTTGGTTGAAGAGGCTACTTGGGAATCTGAGGAGAAGATGTTGAAGGACTATCCTGAGCTTTTTGCTTGATTGTCCTGTTGATTGTATTTTGTATTTTGTGTTTCTTTTTGTATCTCTTGTTGTTGTGTCTTCTTTTCTCGCTCTTGGCTGTAGTTCCGGGACGGAACTATTCTAAGGCGGGAGTGATGTAATACCCCGATTTTCTTAATATATAAAGATTAATTCTCTTTTTACTCCATGATGTATAAATTATATTTTTCCCTATAGATTACTTACTTTAAAGCCCAATGTTAATTTGTCTATTTTTTCTTTTAATAAAATTTATTTTGGCCCAAATTGGTTTTAAGCCCATGGATTGTAAACTCTCTTATTATTTTTCCACAACTTGTAATGTAACATTTTTCTTGCTCTTTTTATCCCGGGTATTACATATGCTATTTGTAGGGTGTGGTTGTGTGTACACGTGCACTCAATGTACACGTGTATTAGGCACAACTCTTTGGCCGGTTTTGGGAGAGAGTGGGCTAGATCATGGGTAGTTACCCTGAGTTGTGGGTAGTTTTTGTAACCCCCAAATCAATCTCAGCCCTTAATCCTCCAACTCCCTAATAGATCTCAACCCTTCATCTTATTGGTCTTCTAGTATAAATACCCCCCTACTTTCTCTATCTCTTTTACACTTAAAATTTCCTGAGTTTAAAGAGAGTATCTGTGAGTTGTGTGGGAGCTCTTCTGTGGAAGCAAGCAGCATTGCTGGAGATTTTGGTGTGGAGCAAAGGAACAAGAAGTGCTGTGTTATTGAAGGACTTTGCGGGATTTCGGTTTATTTCTTCATACAAGGTGGGTGTTTCTCAGGACTTCTAATGTAGGAATTATGCTACAATGGCTATGATTGATATTATGCTATAAAAGTGATTTAAATGCAGTAGAAATTGCTTGAACTTGCTATTAATATTGAAACGAGGCTGTCGGTACAGTCGGCTGCCATGTGAGCCAGTCGACTGGTACGAGACATTATTTTCGCATGATTACAATGATAAACGTGTGTATAAATGAACATGATGGTATGAATACTATTTGCATGGTTTCCCTATGACACATATGCTGGAGGGAAGGTAAATGAATGAAAAGAGCTCATGGTAATTAATAATTTTGGAATTGTCGAAGCAGTCGACTGATAGTGTGTTAAGTCGACTGGTACCTCAAATCTGACTGTGACTGTTGGGTAGTTTCATAAACTGATATATTTTCATCGTGTGGACCCAGTTTGATGACTTGGGATTTACACCTTTATTGTTTTAAGACATTATGGGCATATGTGAATGCATGTTTAAAGTATTTTCCTTAACAGAAAGGACATGGTAGTAATTTGATGATCCATGTTGTAGTGTTATTGAATGATAAGAGACCTTGTCTGTGAAACATGAACTTTTGTGTACTATTAGTTGACATCATGATGAAATGCACGTAAGAACTGTAAATGACTTATTGAAATTAGATCTGTCCAGTCGACCGATTGCGTGTAGCAAGTCGACTGATCTGGACATAGAATTATGCTGATAAAATTGCTAAGACAGACGACTGAAGTGTGAACAGTCGACTGTTGTGTGACTAATATTGTGAACTGGAAAGTTGCGGGACAGGCGACTGGTAGTGTACATAGTCGACTATCCCGAGCCTTTTGATAACCCTGTATATGACTGTATGAGTCGACTGGTGTTCTTCCAAGTCGACTGTACAGAAAGGACTTTGACATATTTGAATTCATGTTATTTTGCTGTTGGTAATTGTGAACTGTATGATTAAAGTCAATGGATTCTGCTTATGGTTGCATGAATGGTGTAAATGAATCATAGATGAGAAATGGAAGATTAAATGAAATTATGAAATGTGAAATCATGATGAGAAAAGTCTGTGAGACTCAAAAAAAAATGAATGACGAGCTGATGATGCTCAATTGGATATTGTGAATGTGAAATTGAACGGAAGAGTAGCTAAGTCTCCCCGGCAGTGAATGAAATGATATTGAGAATTAGACCAGGTTGGTCAAGTGAAATGAAATGATAAGTCCGGATGATGGAGAGGCTAACTCTAGAGATTGATTTTCATTCATGATTCTAATTAAATTAATACATAGTGTGGAGGTGATGAAGGTGAGAGAAAAACATGAGTATGAGAGCTAGGGTACGGTGCGGGTGTGTGAGCCGCAGAATGCATGCTTGACGAGTCAAGACATGGCGCGGGCACAACTCAGTAATGATCGGACTCTAGTCACGCTTATGGGATGTTTTGGTGACTGCAAGAGGAGTGTGTTCAGGGAGGAGACTGAATTGTCGCAGAATGCATGCTTGACGAGTCAAGACATGGCGCGAAATTCTACTCCAGGGGCCAGGATACATGCTTGTACTCATAGATTCATCTAGGATACTCATTGGAATTACAGAAGTAGAATAAGTCATGGCGGGGGATTGAACCCTACAAAAATGAAGATCGTTTAAGGGGCTTGCACTCGAACCTATGTAGTATGGGATGCATAGAATTCGAACAAGTGTGCATTAGTGTCATGATTAATTAAGTAAATTGCATTAAGGACTTAAGTGCACAATCACGACACGACATCATTAAAAGTTCCCCCTTATTTGCATGTTTATGTTGAACAAGTTTGTGATTTGTAAGAAATGAGACTCATTATACTGTTTCTGGCATAGAGAGGATGGCCATGTATAATTATCGTCGGTTGAATAAACTGACGTACCCACAGTGTTTATGCATGATATAACTACATGTAAGAGGAATGGATGCATAAAGAGTTCATTATGCTGTTGTTCATTTATGTAAATATTGTACATTTCGCTTCCGCTGTGTAAATTCAAATGTAATGTGTTGTAAACTCTGATGTAAAAGAAAAGTTTTAAATTTCCTTGTAAAATTGTATGTGAAGAAAGTGAAAAGATCCTGTAGAACATCTCGAATTCAGTAATTTGGGATTCGGGGCGTTACAGAAGTTATGAGATGCACCTGTGTCCACTAACGCCTTGGTGGATCCTCCATTCACCTTGGCCTCCACGAACATGAGACCACCGACCTTGGTCTCGTTTTCCTTGGACACCTTCACCTTCTCATCCTTGGTCTTAAGAGAGTTAAGGAGACGCATGGAACTAACTTGCGTTTCCTCTTCCGCTTGACAGGCCATAGCATTAAGGGCCTTCCGCTTAGGGCAGTCTCGAATATAGTGCGGTCCGCTACACAAGTAACATTCCGGCTCCTTCTTCTTGCTTCCTCCCTCATTGAGCTTGTCCCTTTTGAACGGCTTGTCATACTTCTTATCTTGCTTCACAAACTTGTGGGGCTTGTCTCCTACACTCTTTTTCTTATTGCCGCCGAAGTCTTTCTTGAACTCCACAAGGTCCTCCGCCACGGCTATAGCTTCGTCTACGTCTTTGACGTTCCTCCTCTTGAGTTCTAAGTTAGCCCAAGATTGTAGTCCGTCCAAGAAGTAGAAAAGCTTATCTTCCTCATTCAGATCCGGTAACTCTAGCATCAAGGATGTGAATTCAGCAACATACTCCTTGATACTCCCGGTATGCCTCAGCCCACATAGCTTTTTCATAGCTGCATCTTTGGCATTTTGGGGACAAAATTGCCTCTTGAGTTGTTGTTTGAACTCGTCCCAAGTATCCACTGTGGATAGCCCCTTGGCTATGTCACCATGCTTCCTTCTCTACCATAATGCTGCATTTTCTTTCAAGTAAAGGACGGCTGTATCCACTTTGGGTTGGTCGTCCTTAATTCCTACAGCATTGAAGTAGCATTCTAGGGACCAACAGAATTCATCGAGTTCTTTGGGATCGCGCTTACCTCCATACTTCAAGGGTTCCGGCGCCTTAGTGCGTGGCATCTCCCTTGCAATAGTCCCACCTGTTATTGCTGCCTTGCACAACTTCACCTCCTCTCCTTGGGTGTTGAACACCTCTTGAAGCTGCGCTATCTCTGCCTTGAACTCGGCCTTTAGGGTGTTGAGGACACCAAGAATCTCCTCCCTTAGGCCACCAACATCCTCTCTAACACCGTCCATGGTGTCGTCCATGGCATCCATCCTTTCAATGGACTCCCCCATGGAAATCTCCACCTTAGCCAATCTCGACTCGAAACTGGCCAAAACATCCATCGACTGCTCCCTCACGTTCTTGCTCTTGTTCTTCTTGGCATTTGTCTCCGCTCTTCCCCTATCACCAACTACCTCCACGTTGGTGGTGACATCACTCACATTTCCCTCGCGTCCAGCCATAATCTCTGCCAAACGAAAACCTTGGCTCTGATACCACGTGTCACGGGACGACTTCTTTTCCTCAAGTCAGGCCGTGTGCCACCTAACTTACTCCTTAGATCGAGGGCTAAGTCAGGCAAATTGAGGGTTAAGAAGGCAGAGGATTGAAGAGAAGTGAGCAAAGAAGTAAGATGGAAGAGAATTTATTCTTATAGAGAACTTTACAAGAGTGGCTTGGAGTGCTTTTCCTTGGATCTCCTCGGATGGTTGGAGCAAATGAAGCTCCTCCCTATTTATAGTGCTAGGATGATCCTTCTCCTCCCCAAGGGAAGGTTCTAGAGTACAAAGTTCTACTATGTACAAGAGTTTACTAGAATACTCTATAACTATGTACATTGTTCCACAATGGTTCTAGTTCACACTAGAACGTGCCACATTGTCCTAGAGAACTCTACGACGTTCTTGATCCTTCCGGGGCATTCCGTAGTGTTCCGGACTCCTCTTGAACAATCTGGATGCCTCTAGAACTTGTCCGTGACAGGTTGCTGCTCCACCACATCCGAGGTGATCCCATGCACATTCTGCATGTGTCGGAGGTGAACCTGCACCACATCGTGCTCCTTCACAAAGCATTGTTCCTTACAAATCAGGTCGTCGAGGCCAGATTTGGCGAGAGTGAGGTGGACTTCCTTGTTTGGATTAGCCATCGCACTCTGGATCCCACGAGATTTGTATTCTTGATGCAAGTCTTTGAGAGCTACAATAGCACTGGAGTCGATGAGGAAGAGTTGGAGCTTGACCTTGAAGCTCGACTGCGATGACAGAGGTTTGGCCAGGGATTCGAAGCTCGTCAAGAGAGCTCGTCAAGGCTTGGAGCTGAAGGAGCTCGACGATAGTGGAGGAGCGCTTTGCAGAGCTCTTTCGAGGGAGCTCGACGAGGAAGGAGAGGGTCACAGTGGAGGGGAGCTATCCCTAGTGAATTCGCCATGGAGGGTTGAGGTCGAGCTCGACAGGGAAAGGGAGCTCGCGAAGGAGGAGTTCGGCAACGGTGGAGGTGAGGAGGGAGTTGGAGCTTTTCGATTTTGAAGAAGGAAGAAGAGTTTTGTGGGTTTTGGGTCCGAACGGGTTCAGACCCGACCCGTTAACCCCTTAGGATTTTCTCTTTTTTTTGCGAATCTGAACCGTCGATCTAGATTTAAGGACGGATCGGGAGGAGTTTTTCTCCATTTTCCAGTTCGGGGACACGTTTGCTCGGATTTTTGATCCGAGCGACGTGGCAAGATTCCGAGCCATCGATCTGGATCAGGTGCGCATCCTGAGGAGAAGATTTTCCCCCAATTTCACGTTCGGGGGCACGTTTACTCAGATTTTGGATCCGAGCGACGTGGCAAGATTTGAGTTGTCGATCTGAATCACGTGCATCCTGCGGTGGAGATTTTTCCCAATTTCACGTTCGGAGACACGTTTGCTCGGATTTTGGATTCGAGCGATGTGGCAAGATTCTGAGTCGTCGATCTGGCCTGAGGCGGAGATTTTCCCCAATTTCACGTTTGGGGACATGTTTTCTCGGATCCATGCCACCGAAGAGCTATGGGGGTTCGGCTGATTGACACATGTCTAGTTTGACCGCTGACCAGTCAATAATATGTTGGCTCGACGCAGCTGTATTGTAACCCACTTTTCCGGTGCGACGGGTGTCCGATTGGGGCATTCTACCCCTCGCTTCGAAGCTGAATGACACGTGTCTATAATTTTTTTTAGAAGTCAGTTGAAGAATCATCCCTCTTCATGGTCAAAATAGTCCCGTAACATCTTTGTCTTCATGAAGTTGAGAAGAGATTTGTATGACTACTGGGAAGATCCTCTCTTGGAGGTGAGGTGAGGGAACATCTCTAGATGAGTTAGGCTCCGAACTCTCTTGGAAGAAGGCCGCTCAGGAGGTGAACGGGAGGAGAGCATCGCCAGGCTCTAGGACAGAGCCGTTTGGGAGACAGGTTTGAGGAGAAACTCTAGGGGAGAGTTGAGCTCCGAACTCGTTGAGAAGAAGGCCGTTCGGGAGGTGAGCGGAGCGAAGAGCATTACCAGGCTCCAGGAGAGAGTCTTTTGGGAGACAAGTTTGAGGAGCAACTCTAGGGGAGAGTTGAGCTCCGAACTCGTTGAGAAGAAGGCCGCTAGGGAGACGAGCGGAGCGAAGATCATCACCAGGCTCTAGGAGAGAGCCATTTGGGAGACATGTTTGAGGAGCAGCTCTAGGGGAGTGTTGAGTTCCGAACTCGTTGAGAAAAAGGCCGCTCGGGAAGCGAGCAGAGAGAAGATCATCATCAGGCTCTAGGAGAGAACCGTTTGGGAGAGAAGTTTGAGGAGATACTCTAGGGTAAAGTTGAGCTCCGAACTCGTTGAGAAGAAGGCCGCTCGGAAAGCGAGCGGAGCGAAGAGCATCACCTGGCTCTAGGAGAGAGCCGTTCGGGAGACGAGTTTGAGGAGCAACCCTAGGGGAGAGTTGAGCTCTGAACTTGCTTGTTGCACAATTTAACCAGTAGTGGGAGTAGTATGAATATTCGTTTTGAGCCCTAAAACCACATTCTTGCAAGCAGTGAGGGAAATTTTGAACCATGATTGTGAACTTCGAACTAGTTGTTGCGGAGTTATCAACGAGTTGTAGGAGCAATTTCGAATGGTGAGCTGCTCCGCACTTGCTTGTTTGCTAGCGGCTAAAGCGGCATCGAACCAAGTGTTGGACTCCGAACTAATTGTTTGGGGGTTTCAACGAGTTGTAGGCGCAATTCCGAATGGTGAGCTGCTCCGCACTTGCTTGTTTGCAAGCGGCTAAAGTGGCATCGAACCATGTGTTGGACTCCAAACTTGTTGCTTGAGGGGGTTAACGAGTTGTATGAGCAATTCCAAATGGTGAGCTGTTCCACACTTGCTTGTTTGCAAGCGGCAAAAGCGGCGTCGAACCAAGTGTTGGATTCTAAACCCATCTTTTGAGCTTAGTAAGTTGTGGGAGCAACCCTGTAGGACAAGCAGGACTCCGAACTTACCGTTTAACGAGTCGTAGATGTGACTTAGAGATATAGAAATGAGACAAATGCAATAATTTTTAATAGAAAAAAGCTAAGTTTTATTGAAACAAACTAAGTGGCCGCTTCAATGGGGTGAGCCATTATTACAAGCTTTTGGCCGTGCTACAAACATCAGCCTTATCAAAAACTGAAAACCTACTTCTACGAGAGGGTGAAGGCCTTTTCGGAGGAGTTTGATTCTCCCCCCATTGGACCTCCGTGGATAAGGTGGAGGATGGCCCCAGGTTCGGATTCTTGGAACTTGACGGACCTCTCGGTTTGCTTGTTGGCTCCTCGGGATGGTGAATCAGCCTCGTCCTTTCTAACAAACTTGGCCAGGAGTGTAACGCCCCGAATTCCAAAATACAACTGAATTCGAGATTCCACAGGATCTTTACACTTCTTTCGTACAATTTTACAAGGAATTTAAAACTTTTCACTTTACATCAGAATTACATGAAAACTTTACACTTTATATTTTACAGCGGAAGCAAATTTACAACATTTATATAAAAGTACATCAACATTTGAATAATCTCTAAGCATCTGTTTCTCTTTAATCTTTATCAAGTCATTTACCCTGCATACAAAACTGTGGGTACGTCAGTTTATTCAAACGACGAACATTATACAAGGCCATCATCTCTATGTCGGAAATAGTATAACTGATTTTCCATATTTAACAAACACAAACTTGTCACATATCAAACTAAAGGGAATACCCTATTGATGTCGTGTTGTGATTGTGCACTTAGTCCTTAATGCAATTATTTATATTATATGACACTAATGCACACTTGTTCGGATTATATGCATCCCATACTACATTGGTCCGAGGGCAAGCCTCTTAATCGTTCTTCATCTTGTAGGGTTCAATCCCTCGTCATAACTTAATCTACTACTGTAACTATGGTAAGTATCCTAGATGATCTATGAGTACAAGCTCGTGTACAAAAACCTAGAGGGGAATCCCACGCCATGTCTTGACGCATCAAGCATGCATTCTGTGGCAATTCAGCCTCCTTCATGGCACACGATCCTCTTGCAGTCACCAAACATCCCACAAGTGTCTCCAAGATCCCGATCTTCTGGAGTAGTGCCCACGCCATGTCTTGACGCATCAAGCATGCATTCTGTGGATCACACCCACATCGTAGACTCGAGGCCCTCATACTTGTATTTTTGTCTCACTTTCATCACCTCTTCACTATGTACTAAATCATTAAATTTAATGAAATTATGAACAAAATCAATCTCTTAGAGTTAGCCCTCTCACTACTACCAGTCTTATTTCTTTCATTTCACAATGACCCAAACTGGTCTTTTCAATATCAATAATCATAATTCATCACTTTCACTTGCCGGTGTGAGTTTTGGCTACACTCTAATTTTCAATTTCAATTCACAATTCATATGTTTGAGTTTTCATGCTCAATAACATTCTCTTTTCCAATCACATGATTTCTAAATTATTCATGAGTCCATAACCATACATGGAATTCAATTATCATGCATGCGTTTCATCAAATATTTATTTCCACATTAAAAATCATATCACCAATTATATGGTCAAAATGAATATTCACAACTCATAATTATCACACTATTCTTCAATAAGAATAATTCATACCACTTCACTTCATATATTTTCTTTCTTATTTATATTTCCTTTCTAGCACTTTATTTTAAGTTCGTTTGCCATCAAATATTTATTTCCACATTAAAAATCATATCACCAATTATATGGTCAAAATGAGTATTCACAACTTATAATTATCACACTATTCTTCAATAAGAATAATTCATACCACTTCACTTCATATATTTTCTTTCTTATTTATATTTCCTTCCTAGCACTTTATTTTAAGTTCTTTTGCAAAGTACAACTTTCACCAAATTATAGGTGTAGAACGAAAGTTCCAATTACACCTTTGTTCTAAAAAATATACTCTATTTCATTTTAATAGATCCCAATTTATTTTTCATAAGTCCCACATAATTTTAGAATAATAATAATATTTTTTTATAATTTTTATACATCAAAAACTATTTTTTTTCCAAAAAGTTTAATACTGGCCGAGACCAGGATTCGAACCAACAACCACAGGGAAACAAGCCGCACGCTCTGACCACTAGGCCGATCACGCCAATCGATATAAAGGGGATTAAGAGCTTTAAATGCTCTCGGTTGAAGCTTAATTAATTTTTAAATGTGCAAGAAAATATATGGTGCTAACAAGAATCGAACCATCGACCTGTGAGAACCCAACCGCACACTGTAGCGATCAGAAGCCTGCCGACCACTTGAGCTATAGGCTCAAGTTGTCTCAATACAACTTGCATTTTAATTAAATCAACCCTCTATCTAATAGCACATTTCGATGTTTCAAAAGCTCTCATTTGAGTTTTACTTTTACTAAACTTACTGTAAATTTCCAGATTAATTATTCCCATAATAATTTATACTCCAGTAATTTAAAAATAATTTTTTCAATAATTAAACACATATTTTGCATACAATTAGTTTAAATTGTATGCTACTACTACCACATTTCCTTTTCGACATTTCTTATCCAATTTTAACATCAATATTCTCTATGTCAATTCCCTGTTTATATTCATTCTACAAACCCACAAAATATATTTTAAGTCACACTATCACAAAAGTCCATCTAAGCACATAAGACAACACTTTCATCTACTAACATTTGCATTTAATTTTAATGCTAATAACGAATTTTACTTCAAGCAATCCATAGCTAAAATTATTCTACACACAACTTAAGTTTGATGATGGAATCACATACAAGCCATTTATCAACATTCCAATCAACTAATAAGCCATTTTTCCAATTAAAATGTACTCTTATTAATCTTTTTCATGCATTAATACTTCAATTCTATCTTAGCATGCTTTCTAATTAGAAACATGGAAAATAACCCACCTTAATTGGAGAGAAATACAATTGCAACACCTCCTAAAAGTCCTTGCCAAAAGTGCGTTCCTCCTCCTCCTCGATGTGCACCCAAACCTTCCAAAATGCCAACCCGAGCTCCTTGATGCCGGCCTTCCCTTTCTTGGTGCAAACACAACTCACAACTCTCAATCTTTTAACTCACTTACTATAATACTAACAATGTATTTTATACTATAGGTTGTGGAGAAATAAAGAGTACAAAAATAACTAGGCTAGGGGGGGAGGGTATTTATACTAAAATTTGGAGTGAATGGAAGGCTAGGATCAAATTAGGAGTTAGAAATAAAAGGCTAGGATTCAAGGGTGAGTTATGGTAACCAACCATGATCAAGCAACCACCACCCATGACTCCATTCAAATTTTCCTTTTCCCTCCATGTCAAAACCGGCCTCACATGGTGCATTTGCACGTGTACGTGCAATGCACGTGCATGTATTAGTCCTCTATTTAAAAAAAAGTTATATATTATATTTTCTATAAAAATAATCTTTAAAAGATGTTCTACATTACAAGTTGTAATTAAAATAAAAATAACTCATGGGCTTTAATTAATGGGCCAAAATAATAGTTTTATATAAAGAAATTAAATAAATTAGATTTGGGCTAGAAAGAAAGGCTTATGTTTATTTGAAGAAAAATGGGCCTTTATAAAAATAATTAAAGAACACATATACATATATATATAATCATCATCCAAAATGAAAAATAATTATAAGATTTCATACTACACAAATTGCACGTGCACACTACGTACGAAATAAATAAATAATTTTCATAAATGAAAATCGGGGCATTACAACACTCCCTCCTTAGAATAGTTCCGTCCCCGGAACTACAGTCAAGAGCGAGAAACAAAACACTCACAACAAGCACAAGAAAAATACAAAAATACAAATCAAGCAAAAAGCTTAGGATAATCTTTCAACATCCTCTCCTCAGACTCCCAAGTAGCCTCTTCAACCAAATGGTTTCTCCAGGCTATCTTGACCATCGGTATCGTCTTATTCCTCAAGACTTTCTCTCGACGATCAACAATCTCGACAGGAGACTCGATGTAATTGAGATCCAAATGCACACCTTCCGGCACATCAGGCAAATGATGACTCGGATCTGGAATATAACCTCTTAGCATAGACACATGAAAGACATTGTGCACCTGAGATAACTCTTCTGGTAATTCAAGCCGGTAAGTAGTTTTCCTGATCATTCAATATCTTGTACGGGCCTATAAACCTCAGGGCTAACTTCCCGCCATTTCCAAATCGAATCACACCTTTACTGGGCGATACTTTCAGAAAGACAAAGTCACCTTCTCAAACTCAAGGTCCCTTCTCCGGTTGTCTGCATAGCTCTTCTGCCTGCTCTGAGCCTCTACCAACCTTTTCCTGATCAGAACAATCTTCTCAGAGGTTTGCTGCACAAGCTCAGGCCTAAACAATTGACGCTCCCCAACTTCAAACCAACAAACCGGTGTCCTGCACTTTCTGCCATGCAGAGCTTCGTACGGTGCCATCCCGATGCTAGTATGAAAACTGTTGTTGTAGGCAAACTCTACCAAGGGTAAATGCCTTTCCCAACTGCCTCCAAAGTCTAGTACACAACACCGAAGCATATCCTCAAGAATACGGTTGACTCTCTCGGTCTGTCCATCGGTTTGCAGATGAAAAGCAGTGCTGAAATCCGTCTTGGTACCCAAAGCTGTCTGAAGACTCCTCCAGAAATGCGAAAGTAAGCCGCGCATCTCGATCTGACACAATAGTTGACGGAACACTATGAAGCCTGACGATTTCGCCAACATACAACTCAGCTAACTTGTCCATCGAAGCAGTGAGTTTCATCGCAAAAAAGTGAGCGAACTTGATTAGTCGATCGTCTATAACCCAAATCACATCATTGCCTTTAGGACTCTTGGGCAATTCCGTAATGAAATCCATATTGATTCTATCCCACTTCCATTCCGGAATAGGTAACGGTTGTAATAGACCTCCGGGTCTCTGATTCTCGGCTTTGACTTGCTGACAAATCTCACATTTCGCCACAAACTCAACCACATCCCGCTTCAAACCTGACCACTAGAAATGCGATTTGATGTCTCTGTACATCTTAGTACTTCCAGGATGTACCGACAAAAGAGTAGCATGTGCCTCCTGAAGAATACTCTCTTTCAGGTCCGCCTGATTTGGAACACATAGTCTATCTCCGAACCACAGCACTCCATCCCTGATTTGAAATTTGGGCAACCTGCCAGCACCAACCTGCTCTTTCATCTCCAAGATATCAGCATCAACCTTCTGACTTGCAATGATCCTTCCATTCAGTGTAGGCTGAAGCCTCAACTGAGCTAAAGATGCTCCCAATCCTTGCAAGACAACTTCAATACCTACTCGATCCAATTCCTCCATCAGATGCTTCTGAGTTGTAATCAAACTGGATAAACTGCTCTTGCGACTAAGTGCATCAGCAACAACATTAGCTTTCCCAGGATGATACTTGATCTCAGGTCGCATGTCCTCAAGCACTTCCAACCATCTCCGCTGCCTCAAATTTAGATCCTTCTGCTGATGTATGTACTTCAAACTCTTGTGATCCGTGCACATATTCAATTTTTCACCGTACACGTAGTGTCTCCATTTCTTCAGGGCAAAGATAATCGCAGCCAACTCCAGATAATGAGTCGGGTAATTCTTCTCATGCGGTCGTAGTTGCCTAGACCTATAAGCGATTACTCTTCCTTTTTACATTAAGACACAACCAAGCCCACGATGTGAAGCATCGCTGTAAACATCATACTCAACACCTGCTCTAGGCAAAGCCAAAATAGGTGCAATAGTCAGCTTCTCTTTCAACTCCTGAAAGCTTGCCTCACATTGCTCAGTCCACTTGAAGTTCACATTCTTTTTGGTCAAACTAGTAAGCGGTACGGCTAACTGAGCATAACCTTGAATGAATCTCCTGTAGTATCCAGTCAATCCAAGAAAACTTCTGACTTCCTTTACTGTAGTAGGCCTAGCCCAATCTCTCACTGCCTCTATCTTCTGAGGGTCAGTTGCCACTCCCTCCTTAGAAAGGATGTGACCTAGGAATGCCACTTCAGATTTCCAGAAATCGCACTTGGATAACTTGGCATACAACTCCTGCTCTTCCAGCTTCTTCAAAACTGCTGCCAGATGCTGGGTGTGTTCCTCTTCTGACTTGGAGTACACGAGGATATCGTCGATAAACACCACGACGAAAGAATTAATGAACGGCCTCAGAACTCTGTTCATCAAATCCATGAAGATTGCGGGTGCATTCGTCACTCCAAATGGCATAACTAAGAATTTGTAATGCCCATGTCGAGTTCTAAATGCAGTTTTGTGCACATCTTCAGCTTTCACACGAACTTGGTGATATCCTGATCGAAGATCTATTTTGGAGAAAACAGCTGCTCCTTGTAGACGATCGAACAAGTCATCAATTCGGGGAATAGGATACTTATTCTGAACAGTGACCTTATTCAGCTCTCGGTAATCGATACACATTCTCATCAATCCATCCTTTTTCTTTACCAAAAGCACCGGTGCTCCCCAAGGTGACGCACTAGGTTGAATAAAGCCTTTCTCCAACAGTTCCTCAATCTGCCGTTTCACCTCATACTGTTCCATTGGAGCCATCCTATACGGTGCCTTAGAAATGGGTGCACTTTCCGGTTGAACAGTGATGTTGAACTCTACATCACGATGTGGGGGTAACCCAGGAAAATCATCTAAGAATACAGTCGGATAGTCCCGAACCATAAGAATCCCTTGCACTTCCACAGGAATCTCTTCCTTGAGGATAGCTGCCACACCAGCCTAGAACACTTCTTTTTCCCTTGGAAAGTGACTTCAGGTCCACCTAGAGCCTTCACTGTTACCATCTTGGTCTTGCACTCGATGCTTGCACTGTACACCGACATCCAATCAATGCCAATGATAACATCGACTCCCAAGATAGTCAGCTCGATTAGATCAATTCCGAAAATTCTGTCCCCAATCACAATCTCGCAATCCGCATAGTACCGATCAGTGGTTAAAGTTTTCCCTGATGGAGTAACTACTGCTAAGATCTTGCCTGGAAAAATCTTCGGTTCAACTCCCAACTCTTTAGCAAATTTAGGAGACACAGAAGTATGAGATGATCCAGTATCGAACAAAACAACAGCTTTCATTCCATTCAAATAAAGTTTCCCTGTGACATAATACACACCCATTACGTAACAGTTCACAAATAAGCAGAAAAAAGATAACAACATAAACCTCTAAACATCCGCCCTCGTACCAGTGATGACATGATCTACTTCATCAGCATCAGCTTCCGTCAATGCAAATACTTGTCCTGGTTGGTACGATCTCTTCCCAGTCTGCTGCATTGGTGCATTGCGATTATCATTCCGTGGCTTGGGACATTGAGATTGGTAATGTTCCGTCTCGCCACATTTGAAGCAATTTACCGCAGGAGGTCTCACCACATTGTTCCCGGGTCTTCCAACCACATTAATAGCGTTCGCCCCTGTCGGTTTGAACCTTTGTGCAGTAGGTTGTCCCTTGAAATTCCCAGAATTTGCGGGCCTCTTTCCAGACTACCAGTTGTTCCTCCGATTCTGAACAACATGAAACTGCTCCATGTCTGCTTCTGTGGCTGCCGCGCACTTGACCAACTTGTCGAATCTTCTGATACCAAGAGGTATCATCCGGGACCTCAAGCTCGGCCTCAATCCATGCTCGAACTTACGAGCCTTCTTCGCCTCATCCATCACTAATTCAGGAGCATACCTAGAGAGCTGAGTAAATTTAGTCTCGTACTCTCTAACTGACATGCCACCTTGCTGTAGTGATAGAAACTCCATAGCCTTCTTCTCCTGGACGTCGGAGGGGAAATAGTGACTGCGGAATTCCTCCAAAAATTCCTCCCAGCCAAGAACAATACCTCCCATCGTCCGCTTCATCGACTGCCACCACACTGCCGCATCCTTCTCAAGTTGCAGAGTCGCCAACTTCACCTTGCTGCCTTCGGGGGTCTCTAAGACTTCGAAGATCGTCTCTACCTGACGAATCCAGTTGTCAGCCGCATCAGGGTCTGACTTCCCTTCGAACACAGGTGGTTTCATCCTGTTTGAACGATTCCACGAGTTTGATTGCTTCAGGCACCGGATTCGCAGGTACCATTCCTTGGTTCTGATTCATGGCCACGGCGTTGAGTGTCTGATAGACCCTCGTAAGTTCCGTTTCCAAGTCCAGACCTTCCCCGTTTCTAGCTCCTCTTCTAGCCATAATCTGATGCAAAAGATCCATTAAATTCGAAAGTATAGGACATGAATTTTAAATCAACTTTGCATTTCATTAAATTCCAAACTTTATACATTCGAATTGAAAACATTTCTTGACATCAGAATGAAAACAGTAGAAGCTACAACAGTCTAACTCCTATGGTTCCTCTTCGCTTCTCGAAGTTCTCCCCGTAGTTCTTCAACTTCTTCCTTCAGCACATCGGTCATATTCTTCCTCTTCTCGAGTTTCCATACACGATGACTGAGAACTGCAAAGTCGTCCTTATGCTTTGCCAACTGAGCCTCCAATAGTCCAACTCTCTCCCGCAGTGTTTCTACCTGCCTCTGAAGAGATATCACAAGACTACTTGGAACTGGTTCTTCTTCTTCGTCAGAAGAGTCATCAGATGAATCCGGAGGTGGGGTGATCTCTCGGGATTCAGGCCATTCTTCTCCGTCAGAATCTGCTTGCCCTGGGTAGTACTCTTCCTCGGAATCTTCTTGTCTAGGGTACTAATCTTCCTCGATGATATGCCAATTGTCGTCTCCAGCAGGGTCGAAGTGATCAGCCATCTTAGAAATAGGGAGGAAGAAGCATAAGTCATAGAGCAGCACAAATGTAAGTAACTTACATTTAAATCTCTAGACTCAAACACACACTCTAATGTCCACTTCTAGGGTGTCGTTCCTTATAAATTTGTACAAGTGTGAAGCGTGGCTCTGATACCACTCTGTAACGCTCCGAATTCCAAAATACACCTGAATTCGAGATTCGACAGGATCTTTACACTTCTTTCGTACAATTTTACAAGGAATTTAAAACTTTTCACTTTACATTAGAATTACATGAAAACTTTACACTTTACATTTTACAGCGGAAGCAAATTTACAACATTTATATAAAAGTACATCAATATTTGAATAATCTCTAAGCATCTGTTCCTCTTTAATCTTTATCATGTCATTTACCCTGCATACAAAACTGTGGGTACGTCAGTTTATTCAACCGACGAACATTATACACGGCCATCCTCTCTATGCCGGAAATAGTATAACTGATTTTCCATATTTAACAAACACAAACTTGTCACATATCAAACTAAAGGGAATACCCTATTGATGTCGTGTTGTGATTGTGCACTTAGTCCTTAATGCAATTATTTATATTATATGACACTAATGCACACTTGTTCGGATTATATGCATCCCATACTACATTGGTCCGAGGGCAAGCCTCTTAATCGTTCTTCATCTTGTAGGGTTCAATCCCTCGTCATGACTTAATCTACTACTGTAACTACGGTAAGTATCCCAGATGATCTATGAGTACAAGCTCGTGTACAAAAAACCTGGAGGGAAATCCCACGCCATGTCTTAACGCATCAAGCATGCATTCTGTGGCAATTCAGCCTCCTTCATGGCACACGATCCTCTTGCAGTCACAAAACATCCCACAAGCGTCGCCAAGATCCCGATCTTCTGGAGTAGTGCCCACGCCATGTCTTGACGCATCAAGCATGCATTCTGTGGATCACACCCACATCGTAGACTCGAGGCCCTCATACTTGTGTTTTTGTCTCATTTTCATCACCTCTTCACTATGTACTAAATCCTTAAATTTAATGAAATTATGAACAAAATCAATCGCTTAGAGTTAGCCCTCTCACTACTACCGTTCTTATTTCTTTCATTTCACAATGACCCAAACTGGTCTTTTCAATATCAATAATCATAATTTATCACTTTCACTTGTCGGTGTGAGTTTTGGCTACACTCTAATTTTCAATTTCAATTCACAATTCATATGTTTGAGTTTTCATGCTCAATAACATTCTCTTTTCCAATCACATGATTTCTAAATTATTCATGAGTTCATAACCATACATGGAATTCAATTATCATGCATGCGTTTCATCAAATATTTATTTTCACATTAAAAATCATATCACCAATTATATGGTCAAAATGAATATTCACAACTCATAATTATCACACTATTCTTCAATAAGAATAATTCATACCACTTCACTTCATATATTTTCTTTCTTATTTATATTTCCTTTCTAGCACTTTATTTTAAGTTCTTTTGCAAAGTACAACTTTCACCAAAATATAAGTGTAGAACCAAAGTTCCAATTACACATTTGTTCTCAAAAGTACTCTATTTCATTTTAATAAATCCCAATTTATTTTTCATAAATCCCACATAATTTTAGAATAATAATAATATTTTTTTCATAATTTTTAAGCATAAAAAACCATCAAAAATCATTTTTTTCCAAAAAGTTTAATACTGGCCGAGACCTAGGATTCGAACCAACAACCAGAAGTAAACAAGCCGCACGCTCTGACCACTAGGCCGATCGCGCCAATCGATATAAAAGGGGATTAAGAGCTTTAAATGCTCTCGGCTGAAGCTTAATTAATTCTTAAATGTGCAACAAAATATATGGTGCTAACAAGAATCGAACCATCGACCTGTGAGAACCCAACCGCACACTGTAGCGATCAGAAGCCTCCCAACCACTTGAGCTTAGGCTCAAGTTGTCTCAATACAACTTGCATTTTAATTAAATCAACCCTCTGTCTAATAGCACATTTCGATGTTTCAAAAGCTCTCATTTGAGTTTTGCTTTTACTAAACTTACTGTAAATTTCTAGATTAATTATTCCCATAATAATTTATACTCCAGTAATTTAAAAATAATTTTTCCAATAATTAAACACATATTTTGCATACAATTAATTTAAATTGTATGCTACTACTACCACATTTCCTTTTCGACATTTCTTATCCAATTTTAACATCAATATTCTCTATATCAATTCCCTGTTTATATTCATTCCACAAACCCACAAAATATATTTAAGTCATTCATTACAACACTATCACAAAAGTCCATCTAAGCACATAAGACAACACTTTCATCTACTAACATTTGCATTTAATTTTGATGCTAATAACGAATTTTACTTCAAGCAATCCATAGCTAAAATTATTCTACACACAACTTAAGTTTGATGATGGAATCACATACAAGCCATTTATCAACATTCCAATCAACTAATAAGCCATTTTTCCAATTAAAATGTACTCTTATTAATCTTTTTCATGCATTAATACTTCAATTCAATCTTAGCATGCTTTCTAATTAGAAACATGGAAAATAACCCACCTTAATTGGAGAGAAATACAATTGCAACACCTCCTAAAAGTCCCTGCCAAAAGTGCGTTCCTCCTCCTCCTCGATGTGCACCCAAACCTTCCAAAATGCCAACCCGAGCTCCTTGATGCCGGCCTTCCCTTTCTTGGTGCAAACACAAATCACAACTCTCAATCTTTTAACTCACTTACTATACTACTAACAATGTATTTTATACTATAGGTTGTGGAGAAATAAAGAGTACAAAAATAACTAGGCTAGGGGGGGGGGGGTATTTATACTAAAATTTGGAGTGAATGGAAGGCTAGGATCAAACTAGGAGTTAGAAATAAAAGGCTAGGATTCAAGGGGGAGTTATGGTAACCAACCATGATCAAGCAACCACCACCCATGACTCCATTCAAATTTCCCTTTTCCCTCCATGTCAAAACCGGCCTCACATGGTGCATTTGCACGTGTACGTGTAATGCACGTGCATGCATTAGTCCTCCATTTTAAAAAAGTTGTACATTATATTTTCTATAAAAATAATCTTTAAAAAATGTTCTACAGTACAAGTTGTAATTAAAATAAAAATAACTCATGGGCTTTAATTAATGGGCCAAAATAATAGTTTTATATAAAGAAATTAAATAAATTAGACTTGGGCTAGAAAGAAAGGCTTATGTTTATTTGAAGAAAAATGGGCCTTTATAAAAACAATTAAAGAACACATATACATATATATATACTCATCATCCAAAATGAAAAATAATTATAAGATTTCATACTACAAAAATTGCACGTGCACACTACGTGCAAAATAAATAAATAATTTTCATAAATGAAAATCGGGGCATTACAAGGAGTCCCTGCTGTATGAGTTCTTCGATCTCCTCCTTGAGAGGTTGACAATCATTCGTGTCCTGGCCGTGGTCCCTATGAAAGCGGCATTGCTTATCCCTGTTCCTTTTCTTGCCAGGGGTATTCATTCTAGGGGACTGCGGAGTAGCTCTTCCTCGTCCACCTCCACAAGAACTGCTGATATACTAGCATTGAGGGGGGTGAACTTCTCAAAACGAAGAGCTGGGCGGCGTTGGCCATTGTCGTTCCTTTGAAATTTCTGGGACCCTTCTTCGCTTATATTCTTCCGTTTGTTCCCGGAAGATATCTCCTCTTGACTGGGTGGGGGGGGGGGGGTGCGAGCTTCTTTTGCTCGAATGTACTTCTCACTCCTAAGCAGGAGTTCCGAGAAGTCCTTAGGAGGCTTCTTGGCAAGGGACACCTTGAGGTCAGCGTTATTGACATTGTGCCTGATTGCTGCAGAGGCTACTGATTGGTTGAGGGAGGCAATAGACCGGGCCTCAGCAGGTAAAGTACCAAACGTAATCTCTTAAGCGTTCACTCTTTCTTTGGCTGAGGGCTACAAAGATGCACTTGTTTCTCGGCTCGGCAACTACTAATGAAGTGGGTGAAGAAGAGCTCCTCAAACTGTTCGAATGAGAAGATGGTGGCTGGGGATAGACGGGAGTACCACTCTCGCACTGGTCCTCTCAACGTTGCGAGAAGGCCTTGCAGAAGAGCGCATCCGAGGCTTGATGAATCATTATAAGAGTTTTAAAACTCTCGATATGATCGGCCGGGTCTGACTCCCCATTGTAGGATTCAAAGTGGGGCGGCGTAAAGGCTTCAGGGATCGGAGCTTTCATGATGGCCCTAGAAAATGGGGGTCTGCTTAGGCAGAACTTATTGGTCCGTTGTTCTTCTTCGGGATTGATCTTGTTGAGGTGCCTCAACATCTTGTGGAGACGGCGGTGGACTGAGTCATCCCTCTAGTCGGATCTAGTCGACCGTCGGGACTCTCCTTCATGAGTGGCGGTATGGCGAGGGCTAGGCGCACGCTAATCCTGACTCGTGGCAATATTAAAAGCTCGCTAGATGCCTTCTTTAAAGTTATGGAACTCGGCCCGAGTGACTGGTGCCCCTCCATCTTGGCGGTTCCCTGGTTCGGCTCGGCTTATTGGAGTATGACTTCTCCGTCGATGAAGAGGAGGGGACTCTCTTTGCCTCCTCGAGGGAGGGGATCTTCTAGTCCTCGACCTGCGGGGGGTCTAGGCTCTCAGGGCCACTGGGCGCTCGGGTTGAGGGACTTCCTCAAGGGCTCACCTCTCATTCAAGTGAGTTTGGAGATCGACCCCCCCTGCTGACGGTTAACAATTACTTGAGGGAGATCCTGCCCGGGAGGGCTTTGAGAAGCCATCGAGTCAGTTGAAGGATTGTGGACCGAGACACGGTTATGAAGAGGGTGTTGCTATAGCGCCCCGAATTTCTAATATAATATCTCAGAAATACGTGGCACAATTTCCAGCATCTACCTTAATGTAATAGTAAACATAGCCAAAACACAGATAAATTTTTTAACTTTTATTACATCATTTCTTTACAAAGCACAGCAGAATATTAAACATTTTGAATTACAATTCTTTCTTTTACAACACATTCTTTTACAATTTACATAATCCAAATTATCATTCTATCACATGCATCCAAATCCCAAGCTATAGGTACCTACCTGTAAAACATGAGGATAGAGATAACCCTAACCCCGAAAACTACGAAGTCATCCATAACGGTGTGAATGACATCAGAAGAAATACAACATGAATAAAACATAAAGAATAAAGTCATAAACAACATATATCAACAGTAATAACAATAGAATTTGAAATAACAATAAATAAAACATGAAAACATTGAATGAAACTAAACTAAGTGTCAAGTGTAGGAAAACAGAAAAACATCATGCTCAAGAAAACATAAATGCAGTATGATGACTCTCTAATGCATACTTGTTGGATTCTATGCATTCCATACTACATAGGTCCGGTGCAAGCCGTTATCATTCTCCACTTTATAGGATTAAATCCATTGTTATGTAACTAATCCTATTACGATGACTACTACGAGATTTAGATAAACTGTGAGTATCTAGCTCAAGCCTCAATAAATTCAGAGTTCAATCTCTATCCACAGATAATTCCGGAGACTATTTCACTCACACATGGGAATTTTCGAGAATACCCCACACCACAAGCTATGGTGCCTCATCACACAAATACTCCATGAGTGTCGCCTCGACCACGATAATTTCGGAGATCAATCCCACACTGCAGGTAATTTTGGAGACTATTTCACTCACACCTCGATAATTTCGGAGATTATCTCACACTACAGACCATACTGAGGTCAATAACTCATGTTTGCACTCATTTCATCATATCAACATCTAGTGCTTGTCCTTATCTTATTAAGTTAATTAATAAATTAAGAATCTCCTAGAGTTGGTCTACCCTAATGAACTTAACTCAACTGATCAAGAACAAAGCCACAACTGGCCAAACCACAAAATCTCAACTGCCGATGTACTAGGGTCCCACTCACCCTTTAGAGACTCACAACTCAACCATCAACACGAAATCTTTCATTAAAACTCTCAATTCCATTATCAATACTCTCATATTAAGAAAACTTCTTAAAAATCAACAAATCCAAATTCTTTTAATACACTCACAAATTCCAGAACTGAAATAAAGTATTAAATATATTGAATAACTGAAAATCATATTTTGAAGTAGAATATCACAAAACATCAATTTCTTCGAAAAACATACATATTTCATTTAATAAAGTCATAGAAATTCAATTTAAATTATATTATCATCAAAACATAACACAATGTAAAATACTGTAATCTATAGTAAAAATACCATCTAAAACAATAGATCAATAGTCCGTAATATCAAAAAAAATAATCGTTCAAGAAACACGAAGAAAACTCAACAAAAACAACCAGCAAAACTACTCACTGTCGACCGTCAAAGACAGTACAAAACGTGACGGTCGACCGACATGCAAAAATCCCAAAATCAATTTATTGTCAGTCAACCGTCAATTCATGTGTAAAATCTGCACGGTCCATCGACATATTCAAAATCGACAGCTTTAATATTTGTGCACATTTTTACTGATACTTCAACAAATCTTTGTAAAATCATAAATTAGCAAAACAGAATTGTTGAGATGATCAAATACAACTTGTATAATATACTGGAGTTCATAAAACTAATCAAAACTTCGTCAAGATCATAAAATAGAAATTTTCGACAAAATCTTCAAAACAGAACTATATATGTATATATATATTTATATAAGTGTTCAATCCTCAGTTAAAGTATTAATTCCATCAAATGAGAGTAGTACAATGGTTCAAATCAATCTCAGTACTAAAACAAAGCAAGATCGAAACGAAAAACATCACAAAAATCTCAAAAAATCAATTTCGGCTAAAACACCGTCAGAGCCGAAAATAGCAAAACCCCTCTTTCACTCAAAACTTGATTTTTCGGTTCAATAAATCCTCTTGTAATTCATTAAACACACATACAACTACTGACAATAGTTTACTCATGAATATAAGTGGTTACAACATGCAAACAATCAAGTTTCATCCACCAAAACATCAAGAACTGAGTATATAGATTCATACACAGCAAAGTTAAGTTTTTGTTCACTTTTATGCAATAATCATCATACAATTCATAGTACATGTTCAAATCAGCAACAGTATGAAAGAAAACAACCTAAGCAGGGTTTCTATTAGGTTCTTTAACAATCTCAAGTCATTTGTATGTAGTTTCAATCATCAATAGCATAGTTTCATGAAAGTTTCTATCTTTATTCATAGGTCTCTTAATAAACTCATTATATCGTCATACAATCATCCATCATGCATTCTAATAGACAGTTCATCACATAGAACATGCATTGAACAACAGGAAATCAAACATATGTCGCTCACCTTATTGAAGAATTAACCGAAGACAATAAAGAGAATAAGAAAAGTCATTCCTTTCGTAAGATATCCAAGATCCTTACTTCGAAACTCCAAGAAATCAATAATAGAGAAAACCCTTTGTATAATACAGCAAAGAGACGGCTGCACTCTCTTTATATTAGGCCGGAATTTGGTGTATTAGGGTTTTGAATAGGTTTTGCCAAATATCCCTTTTGAATATATCTTTACATATATAAATCCTTATACTTGGAAATTAGATAAACCAATTTAATTAAAATTTAAAATAAAAAATAACCACCCTAATAATGGCTGGCACTGCTTTTAAAATCCAGAAAATAAAATTTGTAATTTTGCCCCTAAGTGGCAATTTTGCAAAAAGACATTTCTTTGAGAAATTTTCGAAATAGACCAAATCTATCAAAAAATAGTAAAATCTTTACCTCTGTGTTGACTAGCAAATCATGCTCAGCCCAAAATTCTGAAAATCTGGAGTTTTTACTCCAAGTGGTAATTTTGCACAAAAACCCCTCTTTTTGTAATATTTGCATGTAAGCTAAATAAATATCAGAAAAATCTAGAAAATTCATAAATAATACCTACTAATAAATATTAGGTTTCCAAAAAATAATTTCTGACTTTGAACTTTCCAAGAAAATATTTGCAAGTGTTTTGCACGTGCAAAAAAATAAATTTCACAAATTTTTTTATTAAATCATCAAAAATCATTTTAATTTATTTATTAATCTCAAAAATATTATTTCAAAATCTAGGGTGTTACATCACTCCCTCTTTAGAATAGTTCTGTCATCAGAACTACTGCTAATAAGAATCAAACAATATAAGCAAAAGAAAATGAAATTTCATAAATGGAAATATAGTTTAAATAATACAGTCATACAAAAGAAATACAATTCAATCAAAAGAATACAATTTAATCAAAAGAGTACAATCATACAAAAAGCTCAGGAAAATCCTTCTGCATGCGATCCTCCGACTCCCAAGTAGCCTCCTCGAACTGCTGGTTTCTCCACAATACCTTGACCATAAGTATCATCTTATTCCTCAACACCTTCTCTCGACTATCAATAATCTTTACGGGCTGCTCCTTGTAACTCAAGTTCAGGTGTAGATCTTCAGGCACTTCCACCAACTGATGACTCTGATCCGGCACATGCTTCCTCAACATCGACACATGGAACACATCATGCACTTGTGCCAATTCCTCCGGTAGTTCCAACTTATATGTTGTTTTTCCAATCCGCCTCAAAATTCTGTATGGCCCAATGTACCATGGTGCCAACTTTCCTCCCTTTCCAAACCTGATCACTACCTTAGTCGGAGACACCTTGAGAAAAACTACATCCCCAACCTCAAACTCCAAGTCCCTTCTGCGAGTGTCTGCATAACTCTTCTGCTGACTCTGAGCCTCGACCAACCTCTTACGAATCAGCTCGATCTTCTCCGATATCTGCTGCACAATCTCAGGCCCAACATCTGCCTCTCACCAACTTCATACCAGCAAACAGGTGTCCTGCACTTTCTCTCGTATAGAGCTTCATACGGAGCCATACCGATACTTGCATGGTAACTATTGTTATAGGCAAGCATAACCAATGCCAAGTATCTCTCCCAACAGCCACCAAAATCCATAACACAAGCCCTTAGCATATTCTCCAACACCTGATTCACCCTTTCAGTCTGACCATCAGTCTGTGGATGAAAAGCAGTACTTAAATCGGTTCTGGTACCCAAAGCTGCTTGCAAACCCTTCCAAAACCTCGAAGTGAACCTTGCATCCTTGTCGGAAACAATCGACATAGGAACTCCATGAAGTCTCACATTCTCATCAATGTAGCTCTACCAATTTTCCAACGACCACGTAATCTTCATGGATAGAAAATGAGCCTGACTTAGTCAAACGGTCCACAATAACCTAAATTGAGTCATTGCCCTTCGGACTCCTCGACAACCCTGTGATAAAATCCATATTGATATTCTCCTACTTCCATTCCAGAATAGGCAAAGGCTGCAACAAACCTCAAAGTCTCTGGTTCTCTGCTTTGATCTACTGGCAAGTCAGACACCTTGCCACAAAGTCCGCTACATCCCTCTTCATACCAGACCACCAAAAGTGCTGTTTGATGTCCTTGTACATCTTTGTGCCTTCAGGATGTACTGACAACAAGGTACTAGGTGCCTCCTGCAAGATACTCTCTCTCAAATCTGCATTCTCCGGAATACACAACCTCTCACCCAACCATAGACCTCCATCTTGGACATAGAACTCTGATAACTTGCCTTCGGAAACCTGCTGCAACATTCCCTGAATCTCCGCATCTGATTTCTGACCTTCCATAATCTGCTCTCTCAAAGAAGGTTGCAACCTCAACTGAGCCGAAGATGCTTCCAAACTCTGCAGTACAACCTCGATACCTGCCTGATCAAACTCTGCTGCTAACTCTCTCTGAGTAGTGATCAAACTCGACAGACTACTCTTCCAACTAAGCCCATCGGCCACCACATTCGCCTTGCCTGGATGATACTTGATCTCAGGACAAATATCTTCCAACACTTCCAACCACCTTCTCTGCCAAAGATTTAGATCCTTCTACTGATAAATGTACTTCACGCTCTTGTGGTTAGTATACATGTTGACCTTCTCTCCATATACATAATTCCTCCACTGCTTAAAAGCAAAAATAATAGCTGCTAACACCAGATCATGCATCGGAACTGTCTCGAACCATAAGCAATAACATTGCCTTCCTACATCAAGACCCACCCCAAACCTCTGAGAGATGCATCACTGAAGATATCATAATCTTTCCCAGCTTGTGGCAAAGCTAAAATAGGCACAGTCGTTAACCTCTCTTTTAGCTCAAGGAAACTCATCTCACACTTATCAGTGCGAGAAAATGCCACATTCTTTCGTGTTAACCCTGTCAAATGAACTGCAATCTGTGCATAGCCTGAATGAATCTCTTGTAGTACCCAGCCAATCCCAAGAAACTCTTGACTTTCTTCACTGTCGTTGCCCTGGGACAATCCTTTATGGCTTCAACCTTCTGAGGATCGGTGGCCACTCCCTCAGAAAGGATATGACCAAGGAAAGCTACCTCAAACTTCCAAAACTCATGCTTCGACAGTTTGGCATATAAGTTATGCTCCTGCAACTTCTTCAATACCTCTGCCAAGTTCTTAGAGTGCTCTTCCTCCGAATTTGAATATACCAGAATATCATCTATGAAAACCACCATTAAGGAATCAATAAATGACCGCAAGATCCGATTCATCATATCCATGAACACTACCGGCGCATTCATCACTCCAAATGGCATTACCAAAAAACTCATAGAGTCGATGACGAGTCTTGAAAACTATTTTACTCACACCATCCTCCTTGACTCGAACTTGATTATACCCTGACCACAGATCAATTTTCAAAAATACAGCTGCTTCCCGAAGCCTATCAAACAGATCATCGATCCGTGGAAGTGGATACTTGTTCTGAATAGTCATCCTGTTCAACTCCTAGTATTCAATGCACATCCTCGTTGACCCATCCTTCTTCACTTAACACTTGTGCTCCCTATGGTAAAGAACTCGGCCTAATGAATCCTTACTCAGCAATTCCTCAATCTGCTTCTTAACTTTATCATTCTCTACATGTGTCATCCTATATGGAGCCTTAGAAATCGGAGCACTCTTCGGCTGAACACTAATACAGAACTCAACATCTCGCTGCGGTAGCAATCCCGGTAAATCTTTCAAAAATACCATAGGAAAATCCCTGACAACTGGAATGCCTCTGACTTTATCTGGAATCATCAACTTAGATACCATAGTAGTCACTTTCGGGTTCTTCTTCTTCCCCTGAAAAGTCACTACGGGACCTCCTGGTGCTTTCACTAACACCTCTTTCTTCTTGCATTTAATTGGGGCATCATATATTGCCATCCAATCAATGCCCACAATCACATCCACACCTATAACTTGTAGTTCAATGAGATCAATGCCAAATAATCTCCCACCAATCTCGATATCACAGCCCTCATAATATCGATCAGCAATCAATTCTTCCCCTGATGGTGTTGCCACTGACAAGACTCTGCCGGAAAATACCTTAGGTTCCACACCTAAGACTTTAGCAAAATTGGGCGACACAAATGTATGCGAAGAACCAGTATCAAATAAAACTTTTGCTTTTATTCTATTAACCAAAATAAATCCTGTTACATGAAGAATGATACTCAAATCTCCAATTTATTCTCAAACAAAGTTTTACTTAATACATCGAATAAATGAATTTAAAATTCTTGCATACCCTGGATCACATCCTCTGAGTTACCCGCATCCTTCTCAGTTAATGCGAATACTCGTCCTTGCCTCTGAATTTGCTTTCGCCTGCACCTTCCTTCTTCAATTGTAGATAGAAAAACTTAGTACGCCCCTCTCGTCCACACTGGAAACAAGTCTGCTTCACTGGTTTAGGGCATGCTGACCTGAAGTGACCTGCCTCCTTACAGTAGTAACAAGTCACCCATTGATTTGCGGGTGCCTTCTGCTCTGGCCTACTGAACCTATCCTGCTTCACTGGGAACTTCTTCATACGCTGACTAGCTGCTGGCCTCTTGTTCTTGTTCCACGTCTCCTACTTCTTCTAGAACTGATCCATATCTTCTTCTGTCATTTCTACTCTCCTGACCAGCTTATCAAACATTCTGATGCCCAACGATATCATCTGCGACCTCAAATTCGACCTCAAGCCTTGCTCGAATTTCTTGGCCTTCTTCGCCTCATTAATAATTAGCTCCGGTGCATAACTTGACAGCTGAGCAAACTTAGTCCCATATTCGCGAACTGACATGCTGTCTTGCTACAGATTCAAGAATTCCGTTGTCTTCTTCTCCTAAATATCTAGAGGAAACAAACGATCCCTGAACTCATCCAGAAAAGCCTCCCAACTCATCCAGAAAAGCCTCCCAATTCACCTGTTGATCCCCAAAAGTCTTCTTCACTAACTACTACCAGATGCCAGCATCCTTCTCTAACTGCATTGTAGCCAATTTCACATTATTGACTACTGGAGTTTCCAATACTTCGAAGACCATTTCCATCTATCTAATCCAATCATCAGCCTCATTTGAATCAGACTACCCATAAAGAACATGTGGCTTCATCCGCTTGAATGACTCGACCTGCTTAATCGGATCAGCATTAACAAACATTGGTCCAGCCCCTTGATTCTGATTCTGATTTTGTGCCATGTTGCCTGCCAGAATGCATTCAAAGTCTGATACACCCTGGCAATCTCAGTCTCAAGATCAAGTCCAACTCCACGGGAACTCTCAGCCCTATCATTATTTCCACCATTCCTGGTCCTAGGTCCTGCAATTATACTGAATACTGCAAAATGAGGAAAAAGGTTAGAGCATCACAACACACTTCATATTCACATGAATACCTCATGGCAAAACCCCAATCATACCCCAAATCAAAACATCTTGTTTTAATTCTATGTGATACTCACACTCTAATGTCCACACCTAGGTTTATTTTTTATACCATGTTTATCATTACTATTGAAGCATGCTCTGATACCAATCTCTGTATAGCCCCGAATTTTCAATATAATATCTTAGAAATATGTGGCATAATTCCCAGCATCTACCTCAATGTAATAGTAAACATAGCCAAAATATAGATAAATTATTCAACTTTTATTACATCATTTTTTTACAAAGTACAGCGGAAAATTAAACACCTTGAATTACAATTCTTTCTTTTACAACACACTCTTTTACAATTTACATAAGCTACATTATCATTCTACCACATGCATCCAAATCCCAAGCTATAGGTACCTACCTGTAAAACATGAGGATTGAGATAAACCTGACTCCCAAAATTACGGGGTCAGCCATAACGGTGTGAGTGGCATCAAAAGAAATACAACATGAATAAAACATAAAGAATAAAGTCATAAACAACATATAACAACAGTAATAACAATAGAATATGAAATAACAATAAATAAAACATGAAAACATTGAGTGAAACTAGACTAAGTGTAAAGTGTAGGAAAACAGAAAACCATCATGCATAAAACCAAGTCAAGAAAACATAAATACAGTATGATGACTCTCTAATGCATACTTGTCGGATCTATGCATTCCATACTACTTAGGTCCGGTGCAAGCTGTTATCGTTCTCCACTTTATAGGGTTAAATCCATCATTATGCAACTAATTCTAGTACGATGACTACTACGATATTTAGATAAGCTGTGAGTATCTAGCTCAAGCCTCGATACTTCCGGAGTTCAATATCTATCCACAGATAATTCCAGAGACTATTTCACTCACACATGGAAATTTTCGAGAATACCCCACACCACAAGCTATGACACCTCATCACACGAATACTCCATGAGCGTTGCCTCGACCCCGATAATTTTGGAAATCAATCCCACATTGCAGGTAATTTCGGAGACTATTTCACTCACACCTCGATAATTCTGGGAATTATCTCACACCGCAAATCATACTGAGGTCCATAACCCATGTTTGCACTCATTTCATCATATCGACATCTAGTGCTTGTCCTTATCTTATTAAGTTAATTAATAAAGTACGAATCTCCTAGAGTTGGTGTACCCTCACGGACTTAACTCAACTGATCAACAACAAAGCCACAACTGGCCAAACCACAAAATCTCCACTGCTGGTGTAGTAGGGTCCCACTCACCCTCTAGAGACTCACAACTCAACCATCAACACGAAATCTTTCATTAAAACTCTCAATTCCATTATCAATACTCTCATATTAAGAAAACTTCTTAAAAATCAACAAATCCAAATTCATTTAATACACTCACAAATTCCAAAACTGAAATAAAGTATTAAATCTATTGAATAACTGAACATCATATTTTGAAGTCGCAGAATATCACAAAGCATCAATTTCTTCGAAAACCATATATATTTCATTAATAAAGTCATAGAAATTCAATTTAAATTCTATTATGATCAAAACACAACTCTATGTAAAATGCTATAATCTGTAGTAAAAACATCATCTAAAACAGTAGATCAATAGTTCGTAATATCGAAGAAATAATCGTTCAAGAAACACGAAGAAAACTCACCAAAAACAACCAGCAAAACTACTCACAGTCGACCGTCAAAGAAAGTACAAAATGCGATGGTCAACCGACATGCAAAAATCCCAAAATTAATTTATTAACAGTCGACCGTCAATTCAAATGTAAAATCTGGACGGACGACCGACATATTCAAAACTTGACAGCTTTAATATTTGTACACCTTTTTACTGATACTTCAGCAAATCTTTGTAAAATCATAAATTTGCAAAAAAAAATTCCTGAGATGATCAAATACAACTTCGTCAAGATCATAAAATAGCAATTTTCATCAAAATCTTCAAAACAGAACTATACATGTAAATATATGTTTATATAAGTGTTCAATCCCCAATTAAAGTATCAATTCCATCAAATGAGAGTAGTAAAATGGTTCAAATCAATCTCAGTACTAAAACAAAGCAAGATCCAAATGAAAAACATCACAAAAATCTCAAAAAATCAATTTCGGCTAAAACACCATCAGACCCGAAAATAGCAAAACCCCTATTTCACTAAAAACTTGATCTTTCGATTCAATAACTCCTCTTGTAATTTATTAAACACACATACAACTACTGACAATAGTTTACTCATGAATATAAGTGGTTACAACATGCAAATAAATGAGTTTCATCCACTAAAACATCAAGAACAGAGTATATACATTCATACATCGCAAAGTTATGTTTTTGTTCACTTTTATGCAATAATCATCATACAATTCATAGTACATGTTCAAATCAGCAACAGTATGAAAGAAAACAACATATGCATGGTTTCTATTAGGTTCTTTAATAATCTCAAGTCATCTATATGTAGTTTCAATCATCAATAGCATAGTTTCATGAGATTCAATCTTTATTCGTACATCTCTTAATAAACTCATTATATCATCATACAATCATCCATCATGCATTCTAATAGAAAATTCATCACATAAAATATGAATAGAACAATAGGAAATTAAACATATGTCACTTACCTCATTGAAGAATCAACCGGAGACAATAAAGAGAATAAGAAAAGTCCTTCATTTCGCAAGAAATCCAAAATTCTTGCTTCGAAACTCCAAGAAATAAATAATAACGAAAACCCTTTGTGTAGTACAACAAAGAGACGACTGCACTCTCTTTATATTAGGCCGGAATTTGGTGTATTATGGTTTTGAATAGCTTTTGCAAAATATCCTTTTTGAATATATCTTTACATATATAAATTCTTATACATGGAAATTAGATAAACCAATTCAATTCAAATTTAAAATAAAAAATAACCACCCTAATACTAGCAGCATTGCTTTAAAATCCTGAAAATAAAATTTGTAATTTTGCCCCTATGTGACAATTTTGTAAAAGAGACCATTCTTTAAGAAATTTGCGAAATAAACCAAATCTATTAAAACAAAAAGTAAACTCTTTACCTCTGAGTTGATTAGCAATCATGTTCAGCCCAAAAATCCAAAAATCTGGAGTTTTTACTCCAAGTGGTAATTTTGCACAAAAACCCAACTTTTTGTAATATTTGCAAATAAGCCAAATAAATATCAGAAAAATCCAGAAAATTCATAAATAATACCTACTAATAAATATTAGGTTTCCCAAAAATAATTTCTGACTTTGAACTTCTCAAGAAAATATTTGCACGTGCAAAGCAAAAAGATAAATTTCACAAAAATGTTTATTAAATCATCAAAAACTATTTAAATTTATTTATGAATCTCAAAAACATTATTTAAAATCCTATGATGTTACAGTTGCTTTGGACGACTTCGAAGAGAGCCCCCCAAGACCCAGGGAGGGGCCTGCTAAGGAGGAAGCTGTTGAGAAAAAGGTTGTTCAGGCTACGATTGCTGAACTTGTTGGTCGAGTTGAAGAAGAACATCATGGAGTGGAGGAGGAGGAGGAAGAGGAGTGGCTCTTCGGCTGGAAGCCGCTGCTTTTCCTTTCCCTTTTGGAGGCATGACTTGGAAACTAACTTCACTGGTGAAGTAAGGTTGGATTGCTTTTTATGTTTCCCACATACGGTGCCAATCTGTTGCTGCTAATTTTGGTGTAGGAGCAAACAGATAAATTTGTAGATTCTTTCGAAAACAATAAAGAAAAACTTGTTGACTTTTGGCTGGCGCTTGACTGTTTCTCGCTGCTACCGTTAACCTGCAAAAAGTTCGATACACCGGAATGGATCCCGGCGACGAACCCTCCGACACTCAAGTCAGTAATCAGGAAGATTATAGAAGAGCGCTTCTGTGGAATAATATTGATTACCTTTTTTATGGTGGGGGGGGGGGGGATATTTATAGTCGTCTTTAGAGACATTTTAGAGATAATCATTTATCCCTATGTCCCGGTGTTTTTGGATAAGATGTAGAGTTTAAATCGTTTCATGATAAGAGATTTGGTTTAAACCGTCTCTTAAAGATAACCATGAATTTGAATTACTCTTTAAATGACCTGGGTTGTTTTGTAATGGGTTGTCACCCTCACCCAGTAGGATAGATCCGTTTTTGGACTTATTGGGCTTTGAAGAAAGACCCAGTTCCCATTTTAGACCCGTTTGTAGGTGAAATTACTGTTTTACCCCTGAGAGCTTTAAGATTCGTGCCCAATTTGAACGGACCCTGATTTGATTCTATTTTTATCCATATCACATGACTAGGGATATTTAAGAATAACGTTATGGTTTTAACCAATAGGATCTCACAATCAAGTTATACACTTGATATCCCATGGTATTGAACTTACTATTCTAAGGACTTTGTTATGTTCATTTAATTACAATAAACAACACAATAAATAAAATACATCATATATAAAATAAATGTCATGATACAATGTAAACTAGTAAGGTCAATATACAACTGAACTTTATGACATACACCAACAAACATTCCCTTTGAGACTCACATGGAGAACGCAGACAAATGGCTAAAAATATTGCTATGGAATCGAGAAAACATGGATATGGTTTGATCTGATCCGATTAGGTACAATACTTCGATGACTCG
This sequence comes from Hemerocallis citrina, assembly GCA_017893485.1. Taxonomy (NCBI): domain Eukaryota; kingdom Viridiplantae; phylum Streptophyta; class Magnoliopsida; order Asparagales; family Asphodelaceae; genus Hemerocallis; species Hemerocallis citrina. Next base: position 168,587,944 of record CM030361.1, on the reverse strand, counting down.
TGACCAGTTGGAAATGCGTACATCATCCTCTATTATATGGCAGCCATATAATAGCTCGTCATTTAAATGTGTATATGAAATTGAAGTGTCAAATTTTATTTCTCTTCATAGACATTTTATGTATTGCGATCATATATATTTATTATACTACTGGCATATTAATTAGATTTTCACTAGTATCATTAAATCATTTGGATAGCTACTAACGTAAACATTTGATACATGGTGTATGGTATTTTTGTGATCGTTGCTATCGTCAACTTATCAGAATAATTATTATCCCAAAAGATCCACCTCCTGTCTTGCGTCTAATGTCATCGGATCTTTACGGTCCGCCTATTAAAGCTTTGCATTTCATCACTCTTGTAGAACAAAGCACCTACGATCACTATTTGGCAAAAGTATCAACTGGTCTCATAATGTCGGCCCTCTCGCATGCAGCGAATGTCGATTTCATTGGTCCAGTAATAATCAATGATCCTTTTACTCAGTTTCCATATGCAGCTCCTCCATTTTGGGTTCCATTAGAGTACCCAACACAACCCATTGTTGATATGCCAGTCATGCATGGTGAACCTCTAGTTGAAGCGTCACTATTTTTGTGCGGTACCACTATCAAGTGTTTGGACCCTGATATTTATTTCCCATTTGATATGCATGAACAACCCTCGTATGTGAATATCCAATATTCGTAATTATTATTTCAATAAATATAATAGTATATTATAATAAGTAATCTAAGTGTGTATTAATCTACATTTTGACATGAGTTATATTGACGTTGTCAACAATATTCCAAAATAGAAGCTCAATTGCGGCGATTCATGCTTTTAGACCTGGTGTTCAGGGAGTTTGTTCCCACTGAAGTACTCAATTTTAGGAGATCTGTATTGAGGAGCAGACCATCTACTTCCCGACATAGGGAGATGTGTCCGAATAGAAAGGACACAGAAGCGTCAACATAGACCTCATCTTAATCTTTTATTCCATGTACACAATATGATGAAGAAGAGTAGTCAATAATGTCCAATGGTCATGCACTTCATTATCATGTTTTTCCTTTGTATGTTTTTCCTTTTTATCCAAAACATCTATTGTATGCTTCAACATTGGGCTTCACGTTGGCTACAAATTATGTTTGGCACTAAGCTACACAATAGATAGGTACACCTTTTTAGCCATGTCCTAACAAAGTAGATATCTACAACTTTTTAGCCATGACACTAAGCTAAAAAATTAATTCCTTTATGTGGTGAGATGATTGGACTTAACAAGACCAACTGGGAATCAATGATCCAACACAATTATTTAAACAACCACATCCAGCACAACTTCAATCAGATAAACTCTTTCATCAACTATTGTACCCACTGCAATTCAACCTTCTCATCCATGGCTCATTTTAATTCATCTTCCTCTTCGACTTCGTCAGATGAATCAGTGGAGCATCAGAATGAAGTTGCTAGGAATATAAACAACCATATGCTAAGGATATGTATGGCAGTGAAATCAAGTGAACAAATCACTCGCCGTCGATACATTCGTCGTGAAAGAGAAGAGGATAATAGACGAATATGGAGGGATTATTTTTCTGAAAATCCTATTTACTCCGATTCAATCTTCTGTCATCGTTTTCGTATGCGGCGAGACCTCTTCAATCGGATACTGGAAGCTTTTGTTGGATACAATCATTATTTTCTTCAACAACAAGATGTTTGTAAAAATCTTGGATTAAATCCATATCAGAAAATAAAAGTGACGCTACGTTGTTTAGTGTATGGAGGTGCGGTGGATGCTGTTGACGAATATGTATGAATCGGCCGAACTACCGTTTTGAAAACTCTACATCGATTTTGTTTTGCAGTCGTCATTATGTTTGCCCCGCAATATATGAGGAAACCAACCCCCGCCGATGTAGAAAGACTACTCGAAGAAAACAACACTAGGGGATTTGCCGACGTGTTGGGTAGTGTAGATTGCATGCACTGTAAGTGAAAAAATTGTCCAGGGGCGTGGCACGGCCAATATACAGAACATGTTCGGGAACCGACAATTATTCTCGAAGCAGTCGCATCTTATGATCATTGGTTCTGGCATTCATTCTTCAGTATGCCAGGATGTAATAATGATCTCAACATGCTCAACCATTCTACTATATTTGATGATATTCTTGATGGTTGTGCACATCCGGTAAATTTTATCATCAACAACCACAATTACAACATGGGATACTATTTAGCGGATGATATATACCCCCTGTTGACAACTATAGTGAAAACTTATTCCAACCCGGATATTCAAAAGAAAAAGAAATTTGCGGAAAGGCAGGAAGGTGCTAGGAAATATGTAGAATGCGCTTTTGGAGTCTTACATGCACGATTTGCGATAGTGAAGGGTCTAGTGCGTTTGTGAGATGCAGATAGTCTTTCATATATCACGAAAACATGTATTATTTTACACAATATGATTGTTGAGGATGAACGAGAAGAAGACATAGGTGATTATGATTATGATCAAATACCTGACGCGACCATGATCGTACCTAACAGAGGTGGACCTACTGATCAAAGAGTCTGAATCCTTCGCAATGTTGTGATTCTCCATGATAGATAAAAATATCATGCACTTCGTCAAGATTTGGTGGAGCATATTTGGTCCCAATATGGAGATGTGGATTAGGAAAGTAAATATTTATATAGTTATTGTACTACTGTTGTATTTGCATAATAGTTAATATACTACTTTGTATTCGCATAATAATCACTGATACTACAGCTGAAACAGGATGTAATATTTGAATGTAACACATTGCCTTTAATATTTAGTTTTGCTAGATTGCATTAAAAATAACAAATACAGGTATATTAGAATAAAATAGGGTGCATTGAAAATAATAAAGTATGATACATTGTAAAATAATAAAACATGCTTACAATAAATAAACCTGTGAAAATAGTTTCCCCCCTATCGTAACCTCATTTTTGCATAATTTTATTCTGTCTACACATGAAATAATAACGTTAATTATCTGGTAAACCGCTGAGGTCTATACTCATAATGCGATTTCCTTCATGCGTTTTTTAAGTTTGTGGTCTTTTTGTTTAATGGCAAGCTTCAATTCCGTGGCCGAATTCCTCCTATCTTGCGTTTTTTTGTACAGAGAGTTAAATTTTTTGTTTCTTCGACAATTTGAGAATAATCTGAGGATTCGGCCATCCTTTTCCCTTTTCTGTTCTGCGCTTTTCGACATGGTGGTCGAGTGAGGGGTATAGGTGATTCCATGTCAACCGGTAAATCTGAATCCTATTTGTTTATTGAGGGAGAATTTTGGCTACTACCACCTTCCCCAGATTGGGAACTCGGGACTCGGTCGAAAACTTGCGTAGTACGCAAAGAAAATTTCGGCTGATCTTTAAGTATATCATAACATTCTTCAAATTTGAAAGATTTTCTAGATGTTTGCATATATTCTACTCCCGTTTTGCGCATCTATGACAAAATTTAAAAAAAAAATGTTATTATTTTCAAAATTAATTTAAAACAAAAATTAAAAAAATAAGTTTAAACATACCTTATCTGCCTCGGTTGCGATTGTATTTATTGCACTGCCCAACTTCGCAATGATGAAAGAAGTATTGAAGCCATCGACGATGAGTAGTTGAAAGTAGAGACCAGACTCAGCTTTGGATCTTTCAAGTTTGGACATTGGATTCTAGGAAGCTCATTCATCTTGTTCCTGCAATCAGATTTGGCTCCTAGTTAGAAAAGTCAACAAACCTAGAAAATGCAGTTTATACTCTGAAGAGCGACTTTGCATGCGGCAAAGGAGTAGAAAACATGAAGATACCTAAGTATATTTGATTGAGGCAGAGCTTCAAAATTAATATGATGAGATTCATCCATCAAAACTCGCAAGGTGCAGTGTGGATGAACAACCAGAAAACTACGGTTGAGGGTGATTGAGTGTGAAAGATAAAGCCAAGACCGTAACTTGCTTGCTAAGCCTAACATAAGACCTGGGTACTTTAAATAGGTAGGTGAATAGTCACTATCGATATCAACATAATTGATTCCGATGTACCAGAATGTAAAGAAGCTAGCCCTTTAGAGCATCCACAGTATTGTAGAAAAAAAATGGAAATAGAAATAGCAATTTTGTTAATTTGCTATAGTCATAAAATGCCAAAATATAACAAATTTGAAGTAAAAATTAAACGGACGAAACATTCGTCCGACTATATTTATATAACTTTTTGAAAGGTTTTTAAATTTTTTAATAGTATTTTAATTTTTTTTTCTATTTTTTCAAAAAATTGGTGGGATGCACAGCGCAAGTTTGGTTCCAACCCTTTTCCCACTTAACCAACTTTTTAAGTGGTATATTATCTAACTAATCACCTAACTAACCATATCCGTTTTTATTATAAAAAAAATCAACTTTTTCTCGGACGAAACATCATGTTTTGTATGGGAATATTTTAAAATTTTTTCATAATTTTCTTGTTTCGTCCGATGAAATAAAAAATCTATTAAAAACATGATGTCATGTTTCATCCCCTATAATATGCATATTGCCAAATCCTTTCTCAAATAAAGCAAACTACTGTTTAAAAAAATGGAAAAAAATGGCAAATTGGTAAACAAATACATCGACTTCTTTGCTAAAAATGTCAAAAATGGCAAATTAGCAATCGATTGTGGAAGCTCTTAGCAAAAGAATGATTTCATAGCAACCAGCCTAGTATGAATATCATTTATATCAATTTCTCATACCAGTTAGGAACTTATGGTCCCCAAGCATTAATTATACCCAATTTCTCTACACTAAGGCAGTTTATGTCGGTATTGTTTATTTTCTACGGAAAATGTGGAATATAGCCACCCTGTTTCATTAATAAGACGTTAACAAAACAACCTAGAGAACTGGGCAAAATCTAGAATACAAAGCATAGAAAATAACACATAGAACCTCCAACTAACATAGGAGGGCGGGAACAGAAAAACAACGACAGGATACAGTAAAAGGAGTAGAAACGAGACCTAAGAGGACACTCCAACATGCCCCGAGAGAGGGGGAACTTCAAACATTGTGCACATACTAAGGCTGGACCCCTCTCAACCACCTTTTCATCGTACTCCTCAACCTGGAAGATGTTGGCCATCCTTCTACTCGGACCCGACAATGCTGTAGTTATAGCGCCCTGAATTTCTAATATAATATCTTAGAAAATACGTGGCACAATTCCCAGCATCAACTTCAATGTAATATTAAACACAACCAAACACCAATAAAATTTTTCAACTTTCATTACAATAATCGTTTACATAGCACAGAGGAATACAATACATCTCAAATCATAATTCTCTTTTCTTTACAACACTTTTTATTTTACATATGTCACTAAATCAATTGAACTCAATCATCCAAATCCCAAGCTCTAATCAACAACAACCTGTAAACATGAGGCTAGACATGATCCCTAACCCCCAAAACTAAAGGGGTCAGCCATAAAGGTGTGAGTGACATAAAAACAACCAACATAAATAAACATTACGCATGGATTCATAAACAACATGTAATAAAAAAGAATACATAAAATATGACATAGCAAGGAAACATGTAAACCTCAAGTGAAGCTAAACTAAGTGTCAAGTGTAGAAAACAGGAAAACACATGCGTGAAACCAAATCAAGAAAACACAAATCTATATGCTGACTCTCTAATGCATACTTGTCGAAGTCTATGCATCCCACTCTACATAGGTCCGGTGCAAGCCCTTAACGTCTCCACATTATAGGGTTCAATCTCCGATATGCAACTAATCCTAACACGATGACTACTACAAGATAAAGATAATCTGTGAGTATTAGCCCACGCCCCGATAATTCCGGAGGTCAAACTCTATCCACAGATAATTCTGGAAACTATTTCACTCACACCTGGGAATCTTCGAGAATACCCCACACCGCAAGCAATGGCACCTCATCACACGAATACCACATGTGCTTTGCCTCGGCTCCGATAATTTCGGAGATCAATCCCACACCACAGGTAATTCCGGAGACTATTTCACTCACACCTGGATAATTCCGGAGATTATCTCACACCGCAAGCCATACTGAGGTCCATAACCCATGTTCTCATTCATCATATCACCACTAGTACCGTCCTTATCATTTAGGTTATTTAATTACTCGACGAATCTCCTAGAGTTGGTGTACCCTACCGGACTTAACTCAACAACTGATCAACTAAATGCCTCAGCAGGCACAAACATAAACAACTCAACTGTCGGTATACTAGGGCCACACACACCCTCTAGAGACTCAAACTGAAATATCCAAACCGAACTTCCACCATAAATTGTTCAACTTAACATCTTGAAAACATATGTTCAATAGAAGATAAAGTCTAGAATAATACGTTATAGATCAAAACATTTAAAGAATATATTGTTTGAAAGATCATTTAAAATTATAAGGATACATCAGTATCAGTCGACTATAGAAAGCATAAGTCGATTGCCCAGAAAGAAAATTCCATGGTTTTAAGAAAATAAGCTAAGTGTTATAAGTCGACTTATAAAAATCATAGGTCGACTTATCATAGAGAAATTCCAGTAATCTTTAAGAAAATATTCTAAGTGTTATAAGTCGACTTATAAAAGTCATAGGTCGACTTACCAGTGAGAAATTCCAGTAATCCTTAAGAAAATATTCCAAGTGTTATGAGTCGACTTATAAAAGTCATAGGTCGACATACCAGAGAGAAATTCCAAAACAACTAAAGAACATAGCAGTCGGATCGTATCAGTCGACTGAAAGGTCGTGCCAGTCGACTGTCGGCCTACAGCCTGTATAGTTTGGTTGTGCACAATTCAACAGATACGTAGTTTAACTTCATGAAAACGATTTCTACGAAAAAATATTTCTTATATGTTCAAATATAATCTGATAGGACATATAATAGTGCACAAAACTAGATCAACTACTGAAAATCATAAAAAAAATAGACATCTTGTTGATTTCCTTCAATCAAACATGAAATTGTGCATATCATCAAAATAAAGTTTTTTTTTTTCTAAAAATCAATTATTCATTGAAATTTCTTCGTATTCAGATCCAAAACATATAAATATCAAAATCTCAAAGAAAATCCCCAATTTAGATATATTTCCTCAATTCAATTAATCTCTCAAATTTCAATTCTCAAGACACGGTCTCTTGATTCATAACTCTTCCATTCAATTATCTCAAAAATTTGAATTTCTACCACAACTCATAACCATAATTAAATTTGTAATCACATACCACTAGGGTTTCACAAGATCCAATTTTTTATCCAATCCATAATATGCATAATCATATTCAAATCCTAAACATGCTTTCTAGCAATAAGATTCAACATCCAAGATCTATTAAACATTCATAGATCAAACAACCAAATTGTACCAAAACACATACATAAACAAATCAACAAAACAATTACATGCAAAATACACAAAGTAAAACAAACATGTCACTCACATACAACATCCATAAAACAACACAAAACAAATATGTCACTCACATTGAAATGAAGAAATCCAACAAGAAAGCCTTCCCTTTTTGCGAAATCCAAGATCCTTCTCTCAATCCTCCAAAAATAGTAAATCTTTGTGTTGTGTAGCAAATGATGGCTATGTTTTTCTTTTAAATAGCCGGGGTAAGAAGTTTTAGGGCTTCTAGACACTTTTGCAAAATAACCCCTTGAAAATACAACTTTACATAAATAGATTCCTATACTTGGAACTTGATAAAATTAATTAAATTGAGATTTAAAAGAAAAATAACCCTTACTTTCCAGCCGGCACTGATTAAAAGTCCAGAAAAATAGTTTTGCACTTTCACCCCTCAAAATGACAAATTTGCAAAAAGGTCCTTCTTTTTCTCAATATTTGCAAATAGATCCAATTAATTTCAGAAAAATCTGAAAAAATTATAAATAAATCCCAAATAATAAATAATGATTTTCCATAAAATAATTTTGGTTTTTGAACTTTTCAAGAAAATATTTGCACGTGTTTCGCACGTGTAAAAGATAAATTTCCAGAAAATATTTATTAAATCCCCAAAAATCATTTTAATCATTTATAAACCTTTAAAAATAATATTTAAAAATACGGGGTACTACATCACTCCCTCCTTTGAAGAGTTCTGTCCTCAGAACTACTGCTAATGAGTCCAAACAACATATCAACAAAGAAAAACAATATCTCATAAATGGAAACATAGTCCATACAATTGCATATGACAACATAATCAAAATAGAAGGAATACAACTCAGTATCAAAGGTACAATCATTCAAAAGAATTGCAATCACATAAAAGAAAATACATTCACACAAAAAGCTCAGGAAAATCCTTCTGCATGCGATCCTCTAGGCTCCCAAGTAGCCTCCACGAACTGCTGATTCCTCCACAGCACCTTGACCATAGGTATCACATTGCTCCTAAGAACTTTCTCCCTACGGTCAACGATCTCAGTAGACTGTTCCTTGTAACTCAAGTTCACATGTAGACCTTCAGGAATCTCTACCAACTGATGATTCTGATCTGGCACATACTTCCTCAACAATGACATATGGAATACATCATGCACTTGTGCCAACTCCTCGGGAAGCTTCAATCTATATGCTGTCTTGCCAATCCGCTCCACGATCCTGTATGGCCCAATATACCTTGGCGCCAACTTACCTCCCTTACCAAACCTGATCACTCCTTTGGTCGGAGACACCTTGAGAAAAACTGCATCCCCAACCTCAAACTCCAAGTCTCTTCGTCGAGTATCAGCATAACTCTTCTGCCGACTCTGAGCCTCGACCAACCTCTTGCGAATCAGCTTAATCTGCTCTGACGTCTGCTGCACGATCTCAGGACCAAACATCTGCCTCTCGACAACCTCGTACCAACAAACTGGTGTCCTGCACCTTCGCCCGTATAAAGCCTCATACGGTGCCATCCCGATACTCGCATGGTAACTGTTGTTATAAGAAAACTCAACCAATGCCAAGTATCTCTCCCAGCTACCACCGAAATCCATAACACAAGCCCTCAGCATATCTTCCAGCACTCGATTCACCCTCTCCGTCTGACCATCGGTCTGTGGATGAAAAGCGGTACTGAAATCAGTTCTGGTGCCCAAAGCTACTTGTAGGCTCTTCCAAAACCTTGAAGTGAACCTTGCATCTCTGTCAGAAACGATCGACACAGGAACTCCATGAAGCCTCACAATCTCACCAATGTACAACTCAGCCAATTTCTCCAACGACCAAGTAATCTTCATGGCTAGAAAGTGAGCCGACTTAGTCAAACGGTCCACGATAACCCAAATCGAGTCACTGCCCTTCGAACTCCTCGGCAAACCCGTGATGAAATCCATACTGATATTCTCCCATTTCCACTCCGGAATAGGCAACGGTTGTAACAAACCTCTAGGTCTCTGATTTTCTGCTTTGATCTGCTGACAAGTCCGACACCTTGCCACGAAATCTGCCACATCCCTTTTCATACCAGACCACCAAAAATGCTGTTTGATGTCCCTGTACATCTTCGTGCCTCCAGGATGTACTGACAACAATGTACTATGTGCTTCCTGCAAGATACTCTCTCTCAAATCTGCATTATCCGGAACACACAACCTCTCACCCATCCAAAGAACTCCATCTTGGACACGAAACTCTGATAGCTTGCCCTCTGAAACCTGTTGCAACATCTTCTGAATCTCTGAATCTGATTTTTGACCTTCCACAGTCCTCTCTCTCAAGGAAGGTTGTAGCCTCAACTGAGCCAAAGATGCCCCTAAACCCTGCAGCACCACCTCGATACCTGCCTGATCAATCTCTGCTGCCAACTCGCTTCGAGTAGTGATCAAACTTGATAAACTACTCTTCCTGCTGAGTCCATCAGTTACCACATTCGCCTTGCCCGGATGATACTTGATCTCAGGGCGAATGTCTTCCAATACCTCCAACCACCTTCTCTGCCGAAGATTTAGATCCTTCTGTTGATAAATGTACTTCAGGCTCTTGTGGTCAGTGTACATATTGACCTTCTCACCATAAACATAATGCCTCCACTTCTTCAAGGCAAAGATAATAGCTGCTAGCTCCAAATCATGCGTCGGATAATTCTTCTCATGCGGACGCAATTGCCTCGAACCATAAGCAATAACCTTGCCTTCTTGCATTAAGACACAACCCAAACCTCTGAGAGACGCATCACTAAAGATATCATAATCCTTCCCAGCTTGTGGCAAAACTAAGATAGGTGCAGTAGTCAACCTCTCCTTTAATTCAAGGAAACTCTCCTCACACTTATCAGTCCATAAAAATGCCACATTCTTCCGGGTCAAACCTGTCAAAGGAACTGCAATCTGAGAATAACCCTGGATGAATCTCCTGTAGTAACCAGCTAAACCCAAGAAACTTCTGACTTCCTTCACAGACGTTGGCCTGGGCCAATCCTTAACTGCTTCAACTTTCTGAGGATCAGTGGCCACTCCCTCCTTAGAAAGGATATGACCAAGGAAAGCTACCTCAAATTTTCAAAACTCACACTTCGAAAACTTGGCATACAAGCTATGCTCCTGCAATTTCTGTAATACTGCTGTCAAGTGTTATAAGTCGACTTATAAAAGTCATAGGTCAACTTACCAGAGAGAAATTCCAATACAACTAAAGAACATAGCATCCGGGTCGTATCGGCCGACTGAAAGGTCATGCCAGTCGACCGTCGGCCTATAGACTGTATAGTTTGGTTGTGTACAATTTAACCGATACGTAGTTTAACTTCATGAAAACGATTTCTACGAAAAACATATTTCTTATATGTTCAAATATAATCTGATAGGACATATAATAGTCCACAAAACTAGATCAACAGATTAAAATCATAAAAAAAATAGACATCTTGTTGATTTCCTTCAATCAAACATGAAATTGTGCATATCATCAAAATAGAGTTTTTTTTTTCTAAAAATCAATTATTCATAGAAATTTCTTCGTATTCAGATCCAAAACATATAAATATCAAAATCTCAAAGAAAATCCCCAATTTAGATATATTTCCTCAATTCAATTAATCCCTCAAATTTCAATTCTCAAGACACGGTCTCTTGATTCATAACTCTTCCATTCAATTATCTCAAAAATCTGAATTTCTACCACAACTCATAACCATAATCAAATTTATAATCACATACCACTAGGGTTTCACAAGATCCAATTTTTCATCCAATCCATAATATGCATAATCATATTCAAACTCTAAACATGCTTTCTAGCAATAAGATTCAACATCCAAGATGCATTAAACATTCATAGATCAAACAACCAAATTGTACCAAAATACATACATAAACAAATCAACAAAACAATTGCATGCAAAATAAACAAAGCAAAACAAACATGTCACTCACATACAACATCCATAAAATAACACAAAACAAATATGTCACTCACATTAAAATGAAGAAATCCAACAAGAAAGTCTTCCTTTTTGCGAAATCCAAGATCCTTCTCTCATTCCTCCAAAAATAATAAATCTTTGTGTTGTGCAGCGAATGACGGCTGCGTTTTTCTTTTAAATAGTCGGGGTAAGAAGTTTTATGGTTTCTAGACACTTTTGCAAAATAACCCCTTGAAAATACAACTTTACATAAATAGATTCCTATACTTGGAACTTGATAAAATTAATTAAATTCAGATTTAAAAGCAAAATAACCCTTACTTTCCAGCCGGCACTGATTAAAAGTTCAGAAAAATAGTTTTGCACTTTCACCCCTCAAAATGACAAATTTGCAAAAAGGTCCTTCTTTTTCTCAATATTTGTAAATAAATCCAATTAATTTTAGAAAAATTTGGAAAAATTATAAATAAATCCCAAATAATAAATAATGATTTTCCATAAAATAATTTTGGCTTTTGAACTTTTCAAGAAAATATTGGCACGTGTTTCGCACGTGTAAAAGATAAATTTCTAGAAAATATTTATTAAATCCCCAAAAATTATTTTAATCATTTATAAACCATTAAAAATAATATTTATAAATATGGGGTACTACAGTAGTAGCTCAAAAGATGAGATTAAATACCTAGGAATACAATTACTAGTCCCACAAAATTAAAAAATAATTCATAGCAAGCCAAAAAAAAACATGGTCGTTGCGGCAATAGCAGCATACCAAAAGTGACTCATTCCGGGTTTGCCTTACTGAGTGGGCCTAGTCTCTCTCTGGTCAACTCCCAACCTTTAATCTTGTTAATAAGAATCTCATTACGGTCAATATCATTAACCACCAGACCACAAGTATTAGCCAGCTTGCAAATTTCTTTGTCAGACATAAAATTGAAATTGAAGCTAACCTAACACTTGAACCTCCGCTGTTGATCTTAGCCACCTTGGCTGCAGCTGCAATCTCCAGGTGACTCTAGGGACTCGTCATGATTCTTTTCATTTATCTGATCCACATGAAATCATTTGTTCCTCGGTTGTGATTCTGGAAAAGTCTATGAAGACCATGCAATCAGCTTGTGGACGGAAGAATTAACCATGGCAGTCGAATTACCAGTCTGAAGTGTATCATGTACCACTTGCTTTGTCTCCAAGTCGGTTTCCCAATATGATTCATCATCCTCATCACTAGTGGACCCACTTCGATTGCCTAACCCCATCCAGGGCCTGTTACTTAAAAGAGAACCAGACCCAAAAATCCCAAAACCACTCTCCTCGTTCTTCTCACTAGTGGAGCACATGAAGTGGGCACCTGTGTATAGGGGAGAAGGTGGCGTTGTTATCAAAAGGAACATTAAGGGGCTTTGATAACAGAGGAGAAATGTCAGTATTATCCTAATACCACTCTCCTCATTTATGTCGGTATTGTTGTTAAGATTCGAGAGGGATGTATGGAGTTAACATGCCTTCGATGTCCTTAACTTTATATTTGTGTTGGTTGCTTGTATAAGCTAATAACTCCAAAAATGACAAGGTTACCACTTGTTCAGTCTCTTATTAAGGGGTGATGGGACAGCGCTTTATGACAAGGGGACGATCAAGCATGATCAAATACATGGAATTTGGAAAGCTGTACAAAGTCTGCTCAGTTAAGAGAATGAACATGAAAGAACTATATGTTATGAATGTGCCCTACAGTCATTCGGATGAGATATAATTGACAATTCTCTAGTAAACATTATTCATGATTAATAAAGTTGTTTGAGGCGTTTTATTTATTATATGTTGTTTATTCTTATTTATGTAATTTATTTACTGTTATGATGGTGTCCATGAATTAATTAAATGTGTTTAAGGTCATGATGAGATCATGCCAGTGAGACCTAAACTTAATATAATTAATCTAAAATGTTCCTAGTCATATGATTACCGAGATTGAACATCAGTGATTTCACTAAGACTAGTACACTCGTTATATGCTCTAAAGTATAGGACAATGGATCTCACAATTATTTATGTACATACATTAATATAAGAGTGTATGTGCTAAATGGGTTAGTTCACTGAACTGACTCACTAAAAAGAATATCTAATAGAAAGTCTAAATGAATGTCAATAGATAATTTTTTGGGTGATAGTAGGATATCCTAATACCTGAAATTGTCATACCATTTTGTGTATGTGAATTTATACTTTGGTTTATTTCTTAACGTGACTTTCGAAGACATGTGTAGAGTATTTTGTGCATAATGATCTATGTGATTATATAACGTGTTGATTCGGGAAGTCTATGGCCATAGCAAAGTCAATTTTAGAAAAAAGTTTCTAAGTATTTATTTGAGTCAATCACTAACATATCAGACACATGATTAAGTGGTTAGGGTTTGATTTTAATTAGTACCCTAAGCTCTTTTGGAACATTGTATGATCGGATGATTTAATTTTACATGAACTAATCACTAAATGGTACAGTTGATTCCAGTAACAAACTCACATTATTTAGGTAGTCATGACACTTTGCTAGATGTCACTCATGACTCATGGAGAAATAAAGAAGTTTAATATCTTCACTTTCGGCTTAATGTAAGGCCCAATGGGTCACACACAATACAAGTCTATTTCCCGAAAAATTCAATTCGGAATTTAATATGAAGATATATTCAATATGACAAATAGTTCTAGTAGCAAAGAATGTCATAAGGTTATCAATTTATTTATTAGATAAATAAATTTTGTTCATCATGATTAAATGATGAATACTCTTTTTCTAGAATATTTCAATTGTTGGAATATTTGAATTTATAACTAATAAATATTTGAGATAATATAATACCTTAACTAAAAAATATTTTGATATCTCATTATGGTTAATAATTATATGGACATATATTTTATGAATATCTTTTGATATGAAAATGCTTCTATACCATATAAAGATATGGCTTCTAATCCCCTATAAATAGGGAAGAAGAATTCTTTATCTAAATAAGAAAATAAGAAAAGATTAAGACTCATTTTCATAATAATCAAAAGAGAAATAGAGAGAAAAGACGACAGTATTCCAAAAAGGTTTGACGTGGATCACCGTTGGAGGATGAACACCTGGACATTTCATTACTGCAACCACTGTGAAGGAGTTCTTGGCATAAGTGACAAGTAATCTAACAACATATTATCTTGATCTAATTTGTTTTTATTAATAGTGATTCTGACTATTGGAAAAAAATTGTATTGCAATGTTGTTTGCGCGATTATATCGCTTTTGCTGTGTGCGTTAGATGCCTTAATAAATTCTAGTTTTTCCCTTCACTATATTCATATACAATTCAGTATAAAGAAAGAGGAAAACGAATTCCATTCTACCTTTTTGTTTTTTTATTGATAATAACAGAGATATAACACAAAAATAGAGAAAACGAATATTGATAATAACAGAGATATATGTGTAAGAAACAAATATTCAATATGTATTCTATATGACATGATTTCTGGACAGAAGTATCGGTGCTTCTCACGAAAAGGAAACTTCATGTCTTGGTTTGTTAGGAACCCAGGAGAACTCACCCTTAAAAGCTAGCTGTTAAAGGGAGGGAGCCCAAGTTTATAACTACCCAACATTAATTCCCCGTATAACTGATGTGGGACTAAATTTGGATCATAACATTCCACCATGCTTCCGTAACTCGTTGCCCTCGGCGGTATTCACTCTAGCGACACTGACCCGGTCCGGCCCTACCAGTAATTTTAATCTAGCCTCTAGGTAGCTATTTCCGACTCTCGGCGGCTTTCACTCTAGCGACACTGGCCCAACCCGGGTCTACCAGTAATTTTAATATAGCCTCTAGAGCGAATTAAGAAGCATGGGGTTGGTTCTGATACCAGATACCAATTGTTAGGAACCCAGGAGAACTCACCCTTAAAAGCTAGCTGTTAAAGGGAGGGAGCCCAAGTTTATAACTACCCAACATTGATTCCCCATATAACCGACGCGGGACTAAATCTGGATCATAACATTGATCCTAGCAGTCACACCACCAATTGTTAAAGGGAGGGAGTCCAAGTTTATAACTACCCAACATTGATTCCCCATATAACCGATGTAGGACTAAATTTGAATCATAACATTCCACCATGCTTCCGTAACCCGCCGCCCTCGGCGGTATTTACTCTAGTGACACTGGTCCGGCCCAGTCCTACCAGTAGTTTTAATCTAGCCTCTAGGTAGCCCTTTCCGACTCTCGGCGGCTTTCATTCTAGCGACACTGGCCCGACTCGGGTCTACCAGTAATTTTAATCTAACCTCTAGAGCGAATTAAGAAGCATGGGGTTGGCTCTGATACCAATTGTTAAAGGCAGGGAGCCCAAGTTTATAACTATCCAACATTGATTCCTCATATAACCGATGTGGGACTAAATTTGGATCATAACACTCCACCACGCTTCGTAATCCGCCGCCCTCGGCGGTATTCACTCTAGCGACACTGGCCCTGGCCCATGCAGGTTCAATTGTTAGGAACCCAAGAGAACTCACCCTTAAAAGCTAGCTGTTAAAGGGAGGGAGCCCAAGTTTATAACTATCCAACATTGATTTTCCATTAACCGATGTAGGACTAAATTTGGATCATAACATTCCACCACGCTTCCGTAACCCACAGTGTGCCTTAAATTACCTATTGGATCTACCACCTACGGCTAGTGTGCACTAGCCTTAAATTAAATGTGATATATACTTCTTTTGCTAGAACATGGGCAATGTTTCCTCTCACTTACTAGTTAACCACTTATTTATTGGCCAAAACAAAAAAAACCACTAATTGGTTAATTAGTCAAAAGTAATTGAATATAATTCTTTTTTATAAAAAAAAAAATAAAGTTTCGATTGATTACGGCACTATGGCCGACCTCCCACTCAAACTATGATATTTGCTTGACCAATTAAGCAATCGCAATCATTCTTGGTGGATCATTTAAGTAATTGTATGAATAATCCTCATTATTGGCCCTTTTAAAATGTGTGTAAAGCCAATTTTTTTAACATCTTTGTGTATTACACTTTCACTTTATAGGGTTTTTTGTTTCCGATTGGAAGGCCAACTTTTTCATTGCTCTAAAGAGGAAAAAAAAATTCATCTCATGCAATGTAAACAATTTCTGTGATTTCTTAAACAAAATTCTATGATTTCTTTTTTTGTAATTTATAAATTATTTATGGTTTTACAATAAATTAGTAAATAGGGTGACAATTGTATCCACTAAAGTTGACATGTAATATGTTTATTTCATTATTTTGAATATGTATTGATTATTTATCACAAATTCTAATTTCATATATATACTAGGTTTGTCCGTTGACACGTGCCTACGACACGTCTTCGGAACGGTGCACCTTATTTGATCATATAAAATAGTTTTGGAGCTCCAACAAATTAATTGAAATAGCAAATATATTATATGAGAAACTTTTGGGGGTCCAGCAAAAAACATATTATATGATTTTTTTTTATTTTTTAAAATTATTTTTAAAGTTTTAAAATTTTTAAATGTTTTTTAGATTTTTAATTTTTTTTTTAATAGAAGAGGGAGAGAGAGAGAGAGAGAGAGATAGATAGAAATAATTAAATAAATATAAGAGTTGTTTTGGGTGGGGGATTTGAATTTGAGTTTTGGGGGAAAACTTTTTTTTTTTTTTGGGGGGGGGGGGGGGGGGGAATATGTTTTGTGAGGTTAGATCTGGACCTTTGATTTTTTGGGAGATTGAAGGGGAGCCACTTGATAGCTTTCTTTGTGTTTTATTATATAGATATATATAATAATAATAATAATAATAATGTGATAGGGTAAAAATGGCCTGAGGCCCAACCAGGGCCCAATACAATTCTCACTCGAAAAGGTAAAAATAGCTATCTAGCTCGGCCCCGAACCACTTCAGGGTCGGCGCCGAACCTCCTGTTTGCCCTCACGGTACTGGCCTCCTCGTACCGACGAGCCTCAGTAGCCCTCGGAGTCCGATCCGGGACAGTCCCACAGGCCGTCCCCCCTCTCTGGCGGGGCAGAAGGATGACCTGGCGCAGCCTAGGCCCTCCGATTCCCCCCAGAAGCACAGGAGGCCCATGATGGGCCACGTCAGCTCCAAATACCGCCAAGGGTTTCGCCACGTCAGCCCTATACCACTCCTGGTATCGCCACGTCCGCCCTAAACCCCCTGGGCCTTCTGCCACGTCAGGCCCACGGGCTTTCGGATCCAGACCCGGCCCCCAAGTGGAACCAAACCCGGTTGGGATTCTCTATAAATACTAGACCCACACCCACCTTTGGAGGTAATCAATCTTTTGCCACTTAAATATACCTAGTTATTGCTACTCTCTCACAGAGACTGACTAGAGCGTCGGAGGGTCCGCCACCGGGACAAACCCCGGTGTTTCAGGACCGTCTGCAGGTACACAAGACCTCGGATCCGACCCTTCCGATCCGAGCCCAGCCTTCAACATCTTTCCGAGCTCACCGTAGGTCCCAGAAGGTCAACCGAAGGTCGGCAGACGAGCGGCAATCTCCTTCAATACAAATTGAGTCCGAACTCACACCTGGTGCATCCACACGTCTCCCAGAAATAAACAGCATCAGGTTGGCGCCGTCTGTGGGAACAGCTGCTCCAGAAGCCGATCCGACCCAGACCCTCAAAGGCCATTGACAGCCGAACCCTCATGGCCTCCAAAGGCAAGGGGGCTGCTTCCTCCGACAACCAACGGGACTCGCCCCCACCCACTGATAAAACCAGGCCACGCACGTCGAAACACAAGGCTCTCCCTCGGGAGTCCCAAAGGAGCGTCGGCCGGCCAGCCCAGCCCGACCTCCGGGGAATAATCCTCAACCGCAGGATTACCCGCAGCAGGGGAAGGGCCGCTTCCAACCCGGTCCCGAACCGTCCGAGACCGCCGCCCGAGGTACGAAGATCCGCGCTCAGCCGAGTCGGAAGACAACCCTCGGACCAACCAAACCAAGTCGAGGGAGCCCCCGTCACTCACAAGGAGCTCCAAGACTTCCGAAGAGAAATTCTGGGAGCCCTCCGACGGACCCCCAGGGAAGAAACCCCCCATTCCCAAATAGGGTCGGACGCCGAAGCCAGCGCGTCCCGCCCTTCAATAATCCAGCCTGAGGATGATGACGTTCTCCTAAGGCGCCTACAAGGGATGGAGGATCGCCTCGATCACATAGGGGACGGCGGCCAAAGAGCGACTCAGGGGTACAGACCTGTCCGTCCTCCCTTCTCCACCCCCATCCTCCAAGCGGAAATACCCAGGAATTTCCGACCCCCTCAGTTCGAGACCTACGACGGTGAGGGAGATCCTGCTGATCACATGGGGGGTTTCAAAACCCTCATGATGATTCACAGCGCCTCGGATCCCCTGCTATGCCGAGCCTTCCCTGCCACCCTTCGGGGTCCCGCTCGTGAGTGGTTCTCGAAGCTCGCCCCTGGCTCCGTTAACTCCTTCGACCAACTCGAGGGCAATTTTCTCGCCCACTTCGTCACCAGCCAGAAGACCGAAAGGACCAGCGCCTCGTTACTCGGACTTAAACAGTTAGAGGGGGAATCACTCAGAGTGTTCGTCCGGAGATTTACCGCTGAGGCAAGGTCGGTCTCCTCCCTCGACCCGGGCGTCGCTTCAGCGGCATTCCGACACAACGTCCGTCACGGACAGCTGAAGGCTTCTCTGGCGAAGAAACCCCCCGTCGACTTCCCCGACCTCCTCAGTAGGGTCGAGAAATACATTAGGGCAGAAGAGGCCCTTAACCCCGAAGATACCAGGGATGACACCGGGAAGGGAAAGCGGAAGACCGAAGAAGTCGAACCATCGAAGAAAGCTCCAAGGGACCCGGGGGCCATGAAGAAGGTCCCGCCGGTCCCCCGCTTCGAGAGATACACTCCCTTGACGCACAACGTATCCGCCATCCTCCTAGAAATCGAAGAGAAAGGCATTGTTCGACTACCTCCCCGACCTAACAACGGCAAGAACCGAGATCAGCGCTTCTACTGCCGCTTCCACCAAGACCATGGACACGACACAGATCAATGCCGGGCCCTGAAAGACGAGATTGAGGAACTCATCTCCAGAGGATACCTCCGAGAGTTCACCCGAGAAGTCCCGCGGGGTCGACGAGATACTAGGAGCGGGATACACTCGCCCCCGAACCCCCCTCCGAGCCGCATACCGGGTCGGGATCCCGAGTCCGAGGGAACCGCGGACACACCATTTATCTTACATTGAGTCCATGGAGGGCTAATAGGAGGGGAATCAAATACTTTCCGAAAAGCCTTCCTCCGAGAGATGAATACTGTCCAAGACGATCCCTCTCCCGAGCTACAAACCGCGCCAGTCTCATTCTCAGGGGAGGACCTCGAAGGCGTTCGCCTCCCCCACTACGACGCCCTCGTCATTAGCCTCCGCATGGCTAAGTGTGAAGTTCGCCAAATCCTTGTCGACAACGGCAGCTCGGCGAACATTCTTTCCCTCAAAGCCTTCGAGAAACTGAAGTTACCTAGAGGCAAGCTCCAACCGGCCGGATACACCTAACATGGGTTCTACGGCATCCCTATCGTGCTAGAAGGGATTGTCACAAAGCCAAGACAGCTTACAACGCCATACTCGGCCGATCCAGATTATGCTCCCTCCAAACGATGCCTTCGGCCTACCATTCGGAGCTCGAATCTTCCACCCCACACGGGGTCGGCATCGTCCGAGGCAGCCAAGAAGCAACGCGGTCGTACTACATGACCATCGACGGAGGAGCAATGTTCCCCCTCAACGCCGTCATGCTCAAACCTAAGAAGGACGGCCCTACCCCCGGACCTACCGTCGAGCCAGAGAGGTTCCCCCTTGACGCCTAGCACCCAGTGAACTCCTGCAAAGAGCAAGCCTAGACTTTAACTTAACTAGAAGTAAACCTTTTGTAAAGCTTTCCTTTGTATAGGACCGTTTTAGCGGCCCCCCCTATCTTATACTAAGGAAATCTCGTTGCATCGTACTCCAAACGCCTCGGCAGACCCGACCTAATACCCGGTTAGGGGGTCGACCCCCAAGGCGTCACCTCGCCCCACTCCGATTCCTCGCGAAACAATAAGGCCGAGCCACATCCCCTTCATCACTTTATATACTGTCAACCGGGGCAAAGGCCGTTACAGAAATACTCCCCTCGGCTCGAGCGGCACGCCACGTCGGAACGACGGGGGCCCACATCGGGAAGGAAAGCCGCAACCTACGAAGTGAGCCAACTCGAAGCACATAAGCGGGGAGATCCGGAAACGACCGGCGTCGAAACCCTTGGCAAGTCCGAATTACTTTTTTATATATACACGAAAAGGCGGGGGCCAGTCCGCGGGAGGCAAATACAATCGAAAGGAGGAAAGAAGAAAGAAAGACAAAACTATACAACTCGATTTCCCTCCTCGGCGTCGATCGGGTTCACAGGACGATCGACGGCCCGGTTGTCAACGAGCCCCTCTCCGGCAGGAATCTTCGGGGTCCCATCAATCTCCATGTCATACTCGAAGTTCGACAGATCGAGGGTCGGATAGAAATGCCTCACGTGACTGAGCGCCTTTGCGTAGCACTCATCCTGGGCGGCTATCACCATCCGCTGGCCCGCATCCGTCAGCTCTTTCCTCTCATTGGCGAACGCAGCTATCAACTCCCCCTTCTCCCTGGCAAACTTCCTCTTCAAGGAGGCCACCCTCTTCCCCCACTCGGTGTCCTTGGCCTCGAGCTCCAGCTTCATCTGCTGCTCCCTCTGACGCGAACCCTCGAGCTCGATCCGCATCTCCTTCGTCTCTCGTCCGCTCTTGTCCGCCCGAGCACGCTCTTGTAACAGGGATGCTTCGTAGAGATTCTTCACATTAGCTCCCTGCATACAAGCCTGCAGCCGAAAGAAGCAGATAAGAAGAAAACTCCTGAGGCAAGACCAAACAGAAAGGAGGAGGTCGACAAGCTTACCGACACGGTGGCCTGCGCCAGGCGCGTGAATGCCACCTCCACGGGCTCGTTCTCCATCATCTGGCGATCACGAGGCGTTGCCAGCTTCTCCACCACCTCTACGGCCTGGGCTTCCTCGGTCAGACAGTTGCCCATCCGAACCGACCAGTCTGGCGCCCACCGCTGCCGCAACAACTCCACCACCGGGTCCTCCTCCTTGACCCCTACCAAGGGACCTTTCCCCTTGTCAAGATCGGATGCCCTCGCCGGGCCCTTACCCCTCAAAGGGGCACCCCCCTTGCCTGTCTCCGAACGAGTCCTCTTAACCCTCGGCTCGAGCGGTACCTCCGAGATAATAAGGGGCGACTCCCTCGGCCTCTTCGCCGCCTCCGCCTTCTTCTTCTCGGCATTTTCCTTCTTCATGGCGAGCCGCCTTGCTTGGATCGATGCCTCATCCATATCTGCAGAAAAAACCATTAAGAGCAATGAGCAAGAATGTACGAAAGGATCGAGGGAAAAGAAACAACTACATACGGAGAACGGCGGGGCTCAGTCCAACGCTCGCCAGGCGAACCTCCGTCACCTTCGTCCAATTAATACTAGGGGACAAACGGAGACGCTCGACAAACCCCCACTCCTCGACCGTCAGATCCCCCTGCCCCGGCGCAGGATAACTCGGCTTGGAGTAGTTCCATCGAGTCGGAATGTCCCAGGGCTCTTCACTCCGGATCACCAGATATTTTTTCCTCCAATCCTTGATAAAGTCAGGGTGGCTATGAACAACCTTCCTCCTGCTCCGGGGGGAGATATAGTAAACCCCCTCGGCTGCCGAACTAATCATCAGCGTCGCTCGGAACACGTTCAA
Organism: Hemerocallis citrina; assembly: GCA_017893485.1. Lineage (NCBI taxonomy): Eukaryota > Viridiplantae > Streptophyta > Magnoliopsida > Asparagales > Asphodelaceae > Hemerocallis > Hemerocallis citrina. The sequence continues at coordinate 168,565,621 of CM030361.1, read as the reverse complement.
GCGCAGGGGTACCCGTTGTTCCTCGCACATCAGTACAAAGCTGATTATCTGCTTCCAAGAGTTCGGCCCATACTGCATCGGCGCCAAGGAGGCCCAGTTCAACACTTCTCGAACAAACGGATGGACCGGCAGCCTCAGTCCAGAAATAAACGCGTCCACGGGGAAGACACAATACCAAGCAGACAGGGGATCGGTTGGGCGAAGAGTAGAGCTCGGCAGCATCAATTCGTAACAAGGACCTATGTGGTACGCCAGCTGCAAAACCTCCAAGTCCCCGCCATCCAAGACGGTCAGAATCGCGTCCATCAACACTCTCGTCCGACTCGGCGAAGAGGCCTGCACACCAAAGAGCTCCTGGTCGGACAGGTCGTCAGGATATTGACGGAAATGTTTCGGTTGCACGGGCGAACCTGTCCCCTGGCTCGAACCACCAGTCCCCAACCCTACCTTCCTCGGAGCCTTCTTCCTCTTCTCGGTTCGCTCCGGCGAGGGAGTGAACAAGGGCCCCTGATCAGTCAGCATGGAACTCGGACCTGCCCCCTGAACCGTGGATCTCCTTACAATGCCGCCCTCGCCTCTCTCTCCCTCGGTAACCAACTCCAAAACACGGACGTCGTCCGAACCATCAGTCGCTTCCTCCGACTCACTGCTCTCCACCACGAAGGGACGACGAGAGCGCGACAGCCTCGCACCATGTACCTCCTCCTCAACCACCGGTTCCTCCCACGAAACCGTGTCAGAAGACTCATCAACGTACACTGACTCCTCGAGTACGGGCTCCTCCCAGGACGTCGACGCTAATGAGCCAGACTGAGCCCTGTCCATCTATGCCTAAATTAAGTAGATTTGCCAACTCACCTGGGGCTACTTTGGAAGGACGAGCCTGGTACAGCAAGATGCAAAGATGAGCGTTGAAGGGTTAAAAAATTCTTTTTTGAAAAGGAAAGGAGTGGGCAGATAGGGGAGAGGGGGGAATATTTATAGGGGATAAAAGCGACTCCTCGATTTCCGCGAGTACTGTTCACCTATCCGACATGCAACTGCTGCCTAGGAATTCGCGCCACATCCTCAAAACGTGCGATGCTGACGTCATCCACTGACAGGCTGGCAGCCAGACGAGGAGGTCAGCATGGAAGAAGTATTCGGAGGAGGGAACATTTTTATTTTTAAGATTTAAGGCGCCGTCCGCAGACAGACGCCCCGGGCTCCGAGACTGAGTCGGTTCCCCTTTCACCCGTGAGCAGCTCGGGGCTTACAGCGTCATCGGCCGAAGACCCGAACTGTTCCCGGGTGAGACAGAAACCGCCTCAACCTGGAGCCCTATTGGGACGCAGAGTAGTCAGCCTCCAATCGGAGAACGACTCATCTACCCGGGGCCCAAAGCTTCAAGACGCCCCCCTCGGCAAGCACCCCGGTCAAAAGCAGATCAACACCCAGAGGTCGAAAGAAGTGCACCATTCCGAGCCAGTTGATGCAACTGCAAAAGTCCAGCCTACTCCAGCAACGAAACCTTCACAGTTGCAAACAACCGGCCCGGAACGCCCTTCACCTCCCCTGTTGCAAACTGCTCACCCTTCGAAGTTCGGTCGTTGTCCCTCTCGCCCGAATCCCCCCTAGATCTGGCCGCCACATCAGGGCCATCAGATCCAAGAGAAGATCCAGGCGACAAAGAAACTACCTCTACGACACTACCGGGAGTAAAAATTATCAAGAGACAGGCGTCCGCCGAAGCAGACACCTTTAAGGGCCAAACAGACTACCCTTGCTTTGATCTGAACCACTACGAGAAAGAGGGAGGGGGGTACTTATAGCCTCCCCCAGGGGCCGGCCTTTATGACATGGGGAAAACCAAACGACGGAAGACCATGCGCCATACATTTATTAGGCGGCGCCATTGACGCACCTAGGAAATGGGAATCGTGCACAGATCCCAGGGCGCCCCCAAATGCTCCGCGAAAACAACAGACTACCCTACTCAAACAACCCCAAGGCACAACGGTTCGCCCCCTAACGGCCCGACCTATAATCCCCTCACCAGCTCGAGGTCCGGTCTGGCACCAGGGCACCCCTCTTCGGAGGATCCACCGGCTGGCCATCACCCTTACCAGCCCATAACTCCCCCTCATCTCGAGGTTCGGTCTGGCACCAGGGTACTCTTCTCAGGAAGAAACAACGGCTCACCTTCACCCTCACCGACCCGTAATCCCTCGCCAGCTCGAGGTCCGGTCTGGCACCTGGGTACTCTTCTTCGGAAGATCCACCGGCTGGCCATCACCCTTACCAGCCCATAATTCCCCCTCATCTCGAGGTTCGGTCTGGCACCAGGGTACTCTTCTCAGGAAGAAACAACAGCTCGCCTTCACCCTCACCGACCCGTAATCCCTCGCCAGCTCGAGGTCCGGTCTGGCACCTGGGTACTCTTCTTCGGAAGATCCACCGGCTAGCCATCACCCTTACCGGCCCATAATTCCCCCTCATCTCGAGGTTCGGTCTGGCACCAGGGTACTCTTCTCAGGAAGAAACAACGGCTCGCCTTCACCCTCACCGACCCGTAATCCCTCGCCAGCTCGAGGTCCGGTCTGGCACCTGGGTACTCTTCTTCGGAAGATCCACCGGCTGGCCATCACCCTTACCAGCCCATAATTCCCCCTCATCTCGAGGTTCGGTCTGGCACCAGGGTACTCTTCTCAGGAAGAAACAACGGCTCGCCTTCACCCTTACCGGCCCATAATCCCTCGCCAGCTCGAGGTCCGGTCTGGCACCCGGGTACTCTTCTCAGGAAGAAACAACGGCTCGCCATCACCCTTGTCGACACATAAACCCTCGTCCTCTCGAGGTTCTGGCAGGCACCAGGGTACTCTTCTCCGGAAGATACCAATGGTTCGCCATCGCCTTCACCTACCCATAAACCCTCGACAAGCTCGAGGTCCGGTCAAAGTCTCAGGACAACCCCACCAAGAAGGCCCTGAGAGTCGTCCTCCCATTTTTTCCACAACCATGAACACTCCCCCAAGGCTTGCTCCCGCACCCCCGCAGGAGTGGGGGGCTTGTGTGATAGGGTAAAAATGGCCTGAGGCCCAACCAGGGCCCAATACAATTCTCACTCGAAAAGGTAAAAATAGCTATCTAGCTCGGCCCCGAACCACTTCAGGGTCGGCGCCGAACCTCCTGTTTGCCCTCACGGTACTGGCCTCCTCGTACCGACGAGCCTCAGTAGCCCTCGGAGTCCGATCCGGGACAGTCCCACAGGCCGTCCCCCCTCTCTGGCGGGGCAGAAGGATGACCTGGCGCAGCCTAGGCCCTCCGATTCCCCCCAGAAGCACAGGAGGCCCACGATGGGCCACGTCAGCTCCAAATACCGCCAAGGGTTTCGCCACGTCAGCCCTATACCACTCCTGGTATCGCCACGTCCGCCCTAAACCCCCTGGGCCTTCTGCCACGTCAGGCCCACGGGCTTTCGGATCCAGACCCGGCCCCCAAGTGGAACCAAACCCGGTTGGGATTCTCTATAAATACTAGACCCACACCCACCTTTGGAGGTAATCAATCTTTTACCACTTAAATATACCTAGTTATTGCTACTCTCTCACAGAGACTGACTAGAGCGTCGGAGGGTCCGCCACCGGGACAAACCCCGGTGTTTCAGGACCGTCTGCAGGTACACAAGACCTCGGATCCGACCCTTCCGATCCGAGCCCAGCCTTCAACATCTTTCCGAGCTCACCGTAGGTCCCAGAAGGTCAACCGAAGGTCGGCAGACGAGCGGCAATCTCCTTCAATACAAATTGAGTCCGAACTCACACCTGGTGCATCCACACGTCTCCCAGAAATAAACAGCATCAAATAATAATAATAATAATAATAATAATAATAATAATAATAATAATTTCACTATTATCATGAAAGATATTGTGGTTGTATTTTTTTGTGTGAGGGCAATCAGATGATCTGAATTCTTTTGAGGAACAATCAATAATTTGACCTTTTGACTGTCAATGATGTTGACTGCGATTGACTTAACGATCTAAGTTGTTTACGCCGTAGGATTTGATTCGTGTGGTGACGATTGCCTTCGATGAATTGCAAAAATTCTGAAACACCGGGATTGATCCCGGTGACAGATCCTCTGACGCTCAAGTCAGAAATCAAGAAGAATATGAGAGAGCTTTCGTGGAGAAAAATATTGATTACCTCTTTCTGGCGGAGGTAGGGGTATTTACAGTCGTTTGGGACAGTTGTAGAGATAAATGAGATAATCATTTATCTCTACTTCCCGGTGTCCTTGGATAAGAAATAGAGTTTAAATTCTTTCATGAAAAGAGATTTGGTTTTAAACCACCTCTTAGGAATGATCATGAATTTAAATAACTCTTTAAATGATTTGGGTTTATTTATAATGGGCTGTCACCCGGACCCAGTAAGGCAGACCCGTTTTTGGATTACTGGGTTTGAAAGAGGCCCAATTTCTATTCATGGACCCGTTTATAGGTGAAATTACCGTTTTACCCCTGAGAGCTTTAAGATTCGTGTCCAATTTGAACGGTACCAATTTAGTTCTATTTTTCTTCCCAATATCAGATATAAAGACATTGGATAATTCGAAACCCGAATACAAAATTTTAGTGGGTTTGGATCCCAAATGTTTTAGTAGGTTTAGATCTGCATATAGATCCTACAAAATCTCAGTGGATCAATATGACCTAAATCCAAACTATTCTGTTGCTATCCCTAATGACCCATTAGCTAAAACATAAAAAATATAGTCGTGTTGTCGTTTCAGCTATGATGTATGATGTTATTTGTTATCCAACCACAACCATTACAGATAGTTGGGAAGATCTACCCGCTTAAAATTCTTAGTCCACAATTAACACCCGTCCATAACTAACGTGTGTGAATTTAGTCTCAAATAATATGTACATTGTACTTCTACCGTATGAAATGCATTATTTATTTTACTCTGTAAGCACTATTATTGTTTCTTGTTTTTTAAGATAAATTTCGTATCAATAGTTGTATTAAAGCTTGACATCCTTACATATTGTTAGCTAGGGTTAGAGTAACTATGCTTATGTTGTAAGGGTGATATAGTCTTTTTGTTATTTTGAGCCCTTAAAAAGCTCTCTCCATCTCTTTGTACTGGGACTGTTCATACAGCCCCAATAATGAAACCCTACTTTCCATTTCTCTCTACTATGATTTCTCTTTGAATCTTGATGTCTTGATTTGATTTGGGTGTTTTATCATGGTATCAGAGAAAGGTTGATTCTTACCTGGTTTTTCGCTGTTTCTTGTCGCTGCCGTTGAGCTCGCCGTCGGCGAGGATCATTTTCGCCGCCTCCAGCCATGGCCAACGCCGCCCAAGCCATCACCATTTGCATCGAAGGGTAATCTTCGCACTATCAGATCTTGGATCTTTGTTGTTGGATGGGTTTTGTTTTTTGTTGGGTTTGTTGAGTTAAGAAGAAAAAGAAGTTTGGAAACGTGTTGGTTCTGTTTAGTTGAATAGAAGAAGAAGAAGAAGTTGGAGGTTGAAGAAAAAGTTTTTTTTTGGGGATAAAATTGTGATCTTGAAAGCTTTTGGGACTTCTTTTTCTATATTTTGTGCAATTTGAAAGCTTATTTGAATTTAAAGTGGCTAGTAATAAAGATGATTCGCTTCAATCTATTAGTGTGAGGTTGGATGGAAAAAAATATTCGTATTGGAGTTATGTGAAGAAAAACTTTTTGAAAGGGAAGAAAATGTGCGGTTATGTTTCTGGCACTGTGAATAAACCTACAGATGATGAGGATGCAGACCATGTAACCATACTAGATGATTGGGAAGTAGCTAATTCCAAAATTATCACTTGGATAAACAATTCTGTTGAACAATCAATAGTTACCAAATTGGAAAAGTATGAAACAACAAAGGATATTTGGAAACATCTTGCAAGATTGTATACACAGTCTAACTTTGCCAAACAATATCAGTTAGAATCTGATATTCGAGCTCTTCAACAGAATGACATGAGCATTCAAGAATTCTATTCAGCAATGATAGCTCTTTGGGATCAATTAGCTCTTACAGAATCGGCAGAACTACAAGCTTGTGCAGCTTATATCGTTCATAGAGAGGAACAACACTTAGTTCAATTTTTTATGGCACTTCAAGATGATTTTCAGGGACTTCGTGGTTCTATCCTACATCGTGTCCCACTTCCTTCAGTTGATTCAATGGTTAGTGAGCTCTTAGCTGATGAAATACGTCTTAAATCTGAAGCAGGAAAAGGAATTCTTTCAGCACCTACTTCTTCTGTTTTGGCAGTCCCTTCTAGACCTACTGCTCACTATGAGAATAAACCTTATTCAAAGGTTGGTGTGGATGAGTTCAGTTTTTGCAAGCAGAGAGGTCACTAGAAGGCTCAATGTACATACTTTTCTATAGGAAAGGTGTACTCGGAGGGGATCCGTAGGTCCTACTTGATACTTGACTACTTGATACTTGGTACCTGAGTACACGACCCTATATAATCTACCAAGAGATCTAAACGCAACTTGTCTGAATGTAGCAACCATGTGGTAAAATTTGGAACACATGAAGTGCTACCTAAATAGGATTAAAATACAAGACTTGAGAATAACATGATCACTTGCACACTCCCGTACTTGTACATACTACTCGACACCTGTTACTTGTTACTTTCTTGCATGCTACTTGATACTTGTTATATGCTACCTGCGCCCTGTTATCTTATCATGTTACTTGATTCTATTCTCGATTAAAAGTTAGTTGCTCTATTTTGCTGTCACATCCCCTCCATGCTTACTTCAGTACTTGCTTCCTGTTGCTACTCTGTATTTTGTTTATCTGTTTTTTGTACTTGTTGCCTGCACTACATGCGGCCCATATCTTGCACTAACAGGCATATTGTTTTCGGTTTCCCTTTTCTTACAAATTGTTAAATTGCAAAATTTGGTGACCAGCTGCCCGAAGGAGTAAGTAACCAAGTGTTCTGAGCTTGGCTAGAGTTCTTGCTTGAATTATTTTCCTGTTTTAAATAAGTTGTATTTATTGCTACTTGGATCTTGTATTGGGCATTTTGTCCCAGAATATATAACTTGTTGTTTCCAGATCTGGTTATTTGAGAATTATGTATTTTGTTTTCAAGTAATTCTGTTGGTTATATTAATTTATTTCATGCATGCGTGGATGATTATTTCCTGTTTACTTTTTGTTTATTTCATGTGAACTGTTGAAAAGATCCTTACAACTCATGAATGGTGAAAGTCATTCGCTGGACTTTGTCGTGTATCTGTATTCCGTATTCCTTTTTGAGAAGCGGGGTGTGACAATATCAAGTCTTCACAAGGGTACATATTAGAGTAATAATGTACTGGACTGACCCACCATAAGAACGCTGCATGGATCGTTACATTAGTGTCATAAGTAGTTCTCATAGTGACCATAGTGTACGTAGTCTTTTGACATGAAGTCACTACGGTTCCTTACATGAGAAGTTATATGTTTTAATGTCGTCAAACGTTGTCTGTAATAAGGTGATTATAAAGCCGACTATTGGATATACTACAAATCATGCAGAGGGATGTGAGTGACTTAGATAGGATTTATCTCTCTTACATAACAGGAGCGATATCTATAGGCCCATTGATTGAGTGAGACTGCAAAATGCATGGTTGTGCTCAAATGAGTCAGTATGAGTTATTTGAGCTCATTTATTTTAGTAAGTCTACTCGGATATCAAGAAACCAAAGGTTGAACTATACAAGGGTGGCACGCTCTATGCCTTGTAGTCAATTAGATATCTGGATAAAAGGTCTGAACTACATGGTAACATTGGTCATGGATAGGTTATGTCAAATCACTAGCATTCCTGTTACTTGAGTAACGGTGATGTATTGCTAGATACTGCTCATTGTTTGTAACACTAGAATCTGATTTTAGTATTACTATCAACGTAATGAGAACCTACAGGGTCACACACTTAGAATGGATCGAAATTGAATTTAAAATCATGAGATGAATTTAATTGGGAATCCTAGTAAGACTTGGAGTCCTGATATGGTTGGGTAATTAATTAGATTAAATGGGCCAACTAAAGTTCAAAGGCCCACACGAATCTGACCCAGGTCAGTTTGTGAGCCCAACATCTTCATTACTCTCTTAGGGTTAATTTTCTGCATCTATATATATGATATGTATCTGTGGAAAAAAAATAGTTGAGAAAAAACCCTACCCGTCACAGAAATTATGAGAGAAGGATCGTGAGGAACATTCCCTTCCCACAGCTAGCATCGCGGCGTGAGGGAAAGCTTGATTGGATCCGTTCGTGTGGATACCATAGAGGCACCACAATACTTTGGAGACAGAAGATCCATCTTTAAGGTATAACTTCTAAACATGATTTATGATTTTCGCATGGACCCATGGCTAGGTTTCGATATTTTTTTGTAATTTTTCCGCTGTGTATTTAATTTGAGATTACCCTCGAAACCTAACAGTCCAAGCACATAAGAATTAATTAAGTTCAGAGGTTCATCCGACCGAGCCACTTGCAAGAAATGCGTATAATCTCTAAGGCTCGGTGCTCTGCCTGACATTTGAACCATTCATAAATTCAAAAAAGTTAATTAAACATTCTGAAAAATAATTATCAATTTGAAAAATTTAATTAAAGATTCTAAAAATAATAATAAATTCAAACAAATTGTATAAAATCCCAGAAAGTATCTATTGCCCCTAGACATCCCTGAAAGTTGTGTGCTATCTTGATTGCCCAAAATAGAGAAAACTACTCCTCAAAGACTGCAATACCCAACCTTCAAGGGTAGGGGGCTTATGATATATGTAAAAATTGGAGCCGCCACACGATATCAGCATACTTTTCAAAGCTGTTAAGAGCAGTATAGTAATTTTGCATCAGCAACGGCTTTCTAGGAGAATATGAGTCATCTTCAGACCCATTGGCTCAACCAGGTTTGCAATTATGGCTTACAGCCTAAGAAAAATGGATTTCCAGCTATTTACAGCTGTCAGTGAAATCCCTCCAAATATGGAATTAAATAACTAATTCTGTCCTTTAAGCAAGAGAATCTCCAACAAAATCTTACAAGATACCGTTTCAGGTTTATCTTCTGGAGCAAAACTCCTAGCCTATAGATACTCTCCACCCTCAATCAGTCAAAGGCAATCATTCTTTCTCCACTAAAACCTCTAATCTCCATTCCGAGTTACTAACTTCAGCATCGGAGGGTCTTTCACCGGAGCCACCACTAGTGTGAAGACTTTTTGCATGTTCTTGGACGTTTTTAGCAGTCCAGATCAAGACAATTCTAGCCACCCAGTTCAAGATTTATGCAATCATCAGCCAACCAGACTCAGATCAGAATCGACAGTCTCCTTAAATAAAGAAATCATCATCGAATTTCTCCCACACCGAGAAAAGAAGCAACTTGGACCATGGTCTATGAACCAGTGGACTTACCCACCACTTGCTTTGCTTTGAAGACTGTGTCAACCAAATAATTTACCCAATGCACACATTTCAAAGCAAATCAAGTGGTGGGTAAGCCCACGGTCTATATGATCTTTTTTCAATTTCAACCTAAGAAACCAAATTAGGCTATAGTTTAAAAAAAACACCCCTTTGGTCTATTATTTAAATGACCTCTCAACTTTTTTTTTAAACCCCATGAAGTTAGTTTCTCACTTTAGCTTGCCAGATGGATTCAACTCCCGTTAACTTATTTTGATCATGTGACTCGTATGAAAATACCAATTTTAATAACTTATTCTTCCTGATTTATGAAGAAAATGAAGTAGAAAATGAATAATAAGTTATAATTGAGAGTATTTTCATCAAAAAATAGTCGCATGCAAGTCGAATGACCAAAAAGCTAAGGGTAGTGAATCTCGTCTAGTGGGCTAATATGAGAAACTATGTTTAGGGAAGGTTTAAATAAACGGCAAATAGTTGAGGGGTGTTTTTTTTTAAAATTCAGCCCACCAAATTATACAGAAGGTTACAACTCAAAATCCATAAATTTCTGACTAAAGGGAAACACGATTTCTTAATCTAACCTCCAATTCCATGCAAAATGTGCTAGTAGATTGCGGAATTCAATTAGTTACAGTTCTCGTCCATGGAAGAAAATAACGGAATAAGAACCTTCCCAAAGATCATGAACCAACAAATTATTAGTACACCATAGGTAACAAAACCCATTTAACTAACCATACCTTAGATGCTCGAAGACTTTCATTCTTAACAAATATAAATATGGCATCTCTTATTAGTTGGAAAAATACATTCAGAAACAAGAGTCAGAAGCCAGTGCTAACAAAAATGCAACATTGATGATATACCCACAAAATAGAAAGAGTAAAACACAAATATGAAAAAGTCATTTCGATTACCTTCACAAAAAGCATCACTCCTTTTAATCAATCTCTCCACAATCTTGTGGTCCATCAATGAGTCATCCACCACCAACACTCTCACCACCACCTCCTCGTCCTTCCCCTTCTCTCCTATCTCATTCACTAAATTCCAATTTTCTCTCCTTCTCTCGAAGAAGAGAGATAAAATGAGAAGAAAAAAAAAATAGAATTCTAATTATGAGTTGTCGACACACGACAAGGGAACTTAGCTGTCATCACCACTTTGATGCCACATCAATCTCCGAACAAATTGGCAATATCTAGTGGAACCCACACGAAAGTGATGGTTAGATGTTTGACACCTGTAATGGTGTTTTTCTGTTTTGGGCATGACAGATTGACAGGGGATGTGGGCGAGGACTGGAGAGTGAATGGATCATAGGAAAGGGAATATTTTATTAGATTTTGTTGTCGGTTGTAGAATCTTTTTGCGTTCTTTAGCTCCACCCGAAAGTGTGTTCAATTCACTTCACCTCTTCATTTTTTCAAGTACTTTACATAAATCACACCCTTTATTTGGAATTTTTAAGTATATTTTCTGTTATATCAATTACTTTAGGTAAATTTTAGATAAACTTGCTGAGTTTTACTTTTGTGACAGAAAATTTTATACCCTACTGAGTTTTACTTCTTTGACAGAAGATTTTGCTCCTTTTTTTGCAGAAAATCTTACCCAAGTTCACTCCTTCAATTTTGGAGTGTTTTTTTGTAAAAAAATGCCGACGTTTCCACTTTTCAAAGACAAAAATACCCTTATGTAAAAAGTATTTTTTTTCATATAAGATCTTCCACAACGGTTTCCCTCAAATATGGCAAAATGGCAATTTCAGAAAAAGCATTTAACGAGTGTGCGCACAACGGTTGTTTGCTATAATTTGGAAAAATAATAAAAACAGATTATCGAACGGAACATGTTGTTCCGTCTGAGAGGTATTTTTAAATTTTTAGTAAAATATAATAGTGTTAGTTATTAAATAGTAATTAGTTATAACTAGTGATTAAAATAATATTAAAAAATTATTAAATTAAACATAAAAGGTGATTAGTGCCTAAATTAATGGGTTAGGGATGTGACTGATGGTAACATCCCTCAAATTTGAGATCGGACGGCACAACATGTCCCGTCTGATGCATATACCATTTTTTTTTATAGAACAACATGTTTCGTCCGATCCTTTTTTTAAAAAAATATTAAAAATAAACTGGACGAGACAACTTGTTTCGTCTGGTCCTATTAAAAAAAAAATTAATCGTCCCCTATAAAGTCCGCAAAAAAATTCTCTAATATGAGAAGCAACTGTAGCGACTTTACCAAAAAATGGCAAAATAGAAAACCGATATGGCTGCTATTTTGCCATTTTTGGCAAATATAGAAGACCGTTGTGGATGCTCTAACCCTACTTTTTTTTGGGTGCTTTTTTTGGGCATATACCCTTATGTAAAAGTCCATTTTGGGGTGTTTTTTTGTTGGGGGGGGGGGGGGGGGAGGGGGGGGGGGGGAGGGGGGGGGGGGCATAAACAGAGTTCAAAATGCCTGGAAACAACATAACCAGAGCTCAATAAGTCTGAGGAAAAACATAAATAAAGTTCAAAATGCTCATATAGAACATAAACAAACCTCAAGATGAGTGGATACAACATAAACATAGCTCAATATGTCTGGAAACAACATAAACAGAGCTCAAAATGCTTATAAACAACATAAACAGAGCTCAATAAGCCTGACTAGAAAATAAACAAAGATCAAGGTGCTGGTAACAGAACACACAAATAGCAGCATGGAAAGAAAGAAAGAGCTCATAAGCTGCAGCTAAAGCAAACTCTCAAAATATTTTTAACAACTGAACAAATTTCAAATTTCCTATAAAATGGAGCTCACAATATGCACGAAACGTAAAAATAGAAAGCTCAAAAAATTACATCCCAGCATAATATAGTGAGGGACCAGTCAAAAGTTTAGCATAATACAATGCACAAACTCTTATATTGCACAAAATTTGAAATCAACATATTTGAAATCTTACTCCCACAAAATTTCTTCAATTCCTGATTCAAAACATTGGTTTGATTCCTGATTCAAAAAAAATAAAATGATTAGCTGTCTGTGTGCAACATTAATCAATACACTAACTATCGCGCCCCGCTTCCCAAAAAGGAATACGGAATACGGATACGCGACAAAAGTCCAGCATATGGTTTTCACCATTCATGAGCTGTAAGGATCTTTACAACAATACACAAGAATAAATAAGAATAGACAAGAAATAATCACCCACGCATGCATGAATAAATTTCTAAACCAACAGAATTACTTGAAACAAATACGAAATTCTCAAATAATCAGATTTGGAAATAACAAGTCACATGTTTTGGGACAAAAATGCCCAATACAAGATCCAAGTAGCAATAATTACAATTTATTCAAAAACAAAAAATAACTCAAGCAGAAACTCTAGCCAAGCTCAGACCACTTGTGACTTACTCCTTCAGGCAGCTTGTCACCAAAACATGCAAATTTAACAATTTGCAGGAAAAAAGAACAGGAAACAAAATGCCCGTCAATGCAAGTTACGGGCCGCATGTAGTACAAGAAACAAATACGAAAAGCAGATAAACAAGGTACAAAGTAGCAACAGAAGCAAGTACTGAAATAAGGCATGGAAGGAATGTGCTAGAAAGCCGAGCAACTAACTCTAAAACCAAGGAACGAAATCAAGTGACATGAGTAGATAACAGGGTACAAGTAACATGTAACATGTATCAAGTAACATACAAGCAGGTAAACAAGTAACATATGTTAGGTAGCATGTACAGGTAAACACGTAATAGGAATATTAAAGTGATCAGGTATTCTCAAGTCTTGTATTTAGTCCTATCTAGGTAGCACTTTATGCGTTCCAAATTTTACCACATGGTTGCTACATTCAAACAAGTTGCGTTTAGATTTCGTAGTAGATTATATAGGACCGTGTACTCAGGTATCATGTAAACAGGTAATCAGGATCATGTATCATGTAATCATATAACAGGTAATCATGTATCAGGTAGGACCTACGAGTCCCCATAGGGAAGTATGTAGTCGGGTAAATAGGTTGGAAACACGGATCCCCTTCTGAGTATACATTCTCATAGGAAAGTATGTAGTCAGGTAATCATATAAACAGGTAATCGGGATCATGTATCATATAATCATGTATTCATGTAACAGGTGGGAAACACGGGCCCCTTCCAAGTACACATTTCTATATTTTCCACTACTAGATTTTTCCCTTAACCCCGGCTTGATTACTTGTTATTATTACTAAAGCAGGCATAAACGTGCACAAATAGGTCAAGAAAAGCATAGCAAGAACAAGAGATTGGTTCAGGTCAGACAGAAGCATGCACGGGTGACAACACAACTCATAATAGACTTGGACAACGAGACTTCCAATTCTGGACAGCAAGACATTGCTGCACCAAATCTGATATTTCCGTTGCCCCAAGAGTGCAAATCTGGATCCGTCATAAAATCTAAAAACTAGACTCTCAGCCGAATCCAGGGCATATACACAAGTCATATAAAAACTACAGCAACAGGGTTCAAAACAACGTTTTATACAGAATTCGTGTTCAGCCAGAAATTGTAAAGTTTTGTTTATAAGCATGAAAAGGGTTCAAAAACACCATAATTAAATATAGGAACAATCTGGAAGGTTTCCTAGCATGTTTAACATCATCATATAAAATTTCATAAAATTCCATTACAGATAGTATAGCCAATTTAATTTGGAAAACAGAATGATACAGCAAATTTATGAACCTGAAATTTTAGACACAGCAGTACCAAAACAGCGATAAATCACAAAATACAACTCGAAATTCAAATTCGTCAAAAGGGTTGTAAAGTAGACATACCAGGCTATATTTTATATCTACAAAGATTTAATGACTGGAATCAGGTTGAAAATAGAGTTCTTTACTAAACAGCATGCAGTTCGACAATTATATGATTAGTATCACAAGCATGAAATAAATTATAAAAGTCATTAAAAAATTCCACAAAAATTAGGGGTTGATCCCAGTCATGTCTAGACATACCCAAAAAAATATTAAGTCCAAATTTCACTTTTAACATCAGTTTTAACATAATATAACGTACAACGATCTCTTAAAACATAATCTGAAAATTTCAGCACAGCTGCTGTAAAACACCGATATCTCACACATCAAAACTGAGATTCGTTGAAAGTTCTGAAAAATAGACAACGAGGACTACAAATCATATTCACAAAATAATTTATTTTGCTGGCCTTAACAAGGTCTGAAACGTTAAATCAAAACAGGGCAGCAGCAAAATAAAATTCTTTCATGCACTTTATCAAACAACTTATCTATAATAGATTCAAATTAGAATATGATGCATGACATGATATATTAAATATTCAAATCAACATGGCATGGGTAATAACAAGTCTACGACAAGATAACACATCTAATACACCAAGCATGCAGCAAATACACAACATATCATAGGTCACGAAGAATATATACATGGATCAAGAGCCTATCTAGATATAGTTTATTTTCATGTAGTGTGTGTGACAACTATGATGATGGATCAAGACTACGGATGGATCAAATAAATGGAGTCAAGATTTAACAAGAGATCATCATGAGAACGAACACAAAAATAAGAGCGAGACTACATGCGGTATTTTGTACTTGCATACAAACAAAAAGAATATACAAGTTACTTGCCTTGGGTGTAGACGATGAATCGAAGAGAAAAGAATAACGGGAACGGATCTCGGGCGACGAGCACGAACACAAAGACACACGAACCGAGTGAGTCTTGATGAGATCACGATTGGGCACAGATCACCGATCGTGATGACGATTAAGATCAAGATGATCGACGGTCGAGATCACGAGCGATGATCAAGATGGTGATCAAGATCGGGTTGATCGGACGACTCATATTCAAATGGCCGGATGGAGGTGCTATTGCACTGGGGAAGGCCGATGACAGTGAGGGTGGCGACTGCAGGGGGTCGTCGGAGTTGCGGTGGTTGACAGGGCACAGAGGGAGATGATCGGAGGTGGTGCTGTCGAGGGTAGCTCGATGGTAGGGAGGCGACGGTAGCATCGAGGACAGTCGACAGGGGATCGGCTGTCGACTAGGGCGAGGGAAAGCAGACGAGAGTGTGAGCAGGAGGCACTCAAAGGAGGGTGAGGCGACTGCGGATCATCGGGGGTTGGCAATAGGATGCTGACGATGAAGGGGGCTCGACTGGTGGTCAAGGACATGACAGCGACGGGGTTCTTCGGTATGAAGCCGCTGGTGATTCGGGCAGAAGGAGCTCGACGAAGGTGGCAATGTTTAACAGTGGAGAGCAGGGAGGAAGTCGGCAGTGGCGCAGACGATGGGTTCGATGATGCAGGGTTGCGACGGGTGCAGGGTGGTCGAATGGATGATGCAGGGGTTGACGAAGATGTAGGGACATCGACAGGGATGAGGGCAGAGCTCGGGGTGGTGCTCAGGTGAAGCGACGGAAGTAGGGAGGCGTTGCTCAGGGATCTGCGGTGGTGCGCAGTAATGGCGGGAGGCCAGTCGGAGGCTTGAAGACGATGGCGGTGGCTCGAGCATTGAGTTTTGGAGGATAATGAAGGCTTCACGAGGTGAGGAGATGGGTTTCGGCACACAGAGAGGAAGAAGGAGATCAGGGGTGTTAGGCGGCTGGCTGTGAATAAGAGATTAGGGTTAACTAGGTTAAGGGTGATTAACAGGGTATTATATAAATAGGGTAGAAGTGGGTAAAAGGGTAAATGGGTATTGGGTTAAAGTGTAAATGGGTATAGGATCCAATAGGAAACGGGTATTAGGTTAAAATTCAATAAGAGATATACATAATCAATAAAATAGGGATTTAAAGATCTATATCAATAAATAAATACGTAAATAGATGGTACTACAATAGCACAATAAATCAAATAGTATACATTAGGTTAATGCTCAAACACTAACAAATACAATAGAATTTTATAATAATAATCATACTAATAATAATAATAGTAGTTAATACTTATAATACTAATAATAATGACAATAACAGAAAAATAATAATGATAGTAACAATAATAATAATCGTAATATGTATCAAAGTCAGAATAATAATATTAATAATAAGATTCGTATTACAATATGAAAATCATTGGAAACTAGTTACAAATATAATCATTGATTAAAAAAAAGACTTTAATAGAAGATCCAACAATACATTTTAACAAAAAGAATTTGAAAGCGAAAAAGTCATTTACAAAAATTGAAATACCAAAAATACACAGAAAATACATATTTGCCGGGAGCAGAGGTTACATTAACTGTAGATACATTTACTCCAATCAGATACAAAAAAAATAAAAAATAAAAAAATAAAAATTAGCTGTCTAGATTGACTCCATCTCCAGTTCCATCTTACTCCATTTAGCCACAGATAGTAACTGTACAATACGTGTAGCGACAGCTCTTGGACATCTTCCCTAATATGATGAAATAATATCAGGATCATACAGTAAAGGTAATACCACGATCAATATGACACTTTTTATCTACTAAGCGAATGACATACAATTTGTTCCAAGTCCATTTCTAGTCTATAGGTCATGGCTTAATAATTGGTATTTGTCAGTTAGCGCCCCGAATTTTTCAATATATTATCTCAGAAATACGTGGCACAATTCTCAGCATCAACCTCAATGTAATAGTAAACATAGCCAAAACACAGATAAAATTTTCAACTTTTATTACATCGATTCTTTACAATGCACAGTGGAAAAACAAATACCTTGAATTACAATTCTTTTTTTTACAATACATTCTTTTACAATTTACACAATCCACATAATCAATCTACCATATACATCCAATCCTAAGCTAATGGTACCTACCTGTAAAATATGAGGCTAGAGATAACCCTAACCCTCAAAACTACAGGGGTCAGCCATAACGATGTGAGTGACATAAAAGAAATGATAAAACATAAGGGATAAAGTCATAAACAACATATACCAATAGTAATAATGAATGAAAAGAAAGTGTTAATAAATAAATAAAACGTGAAAAACAGCAAGTGAAACTAGACTAAGTGTCAAGTGTAGGAAAACAAGAAAGCAACATGCATAAAACCAAGTCAAGAAAACACCAATGCCATATGCTGACTCTCTAATGCACACTTGTCGAATCTATACTCCCCTCTACATAGATCCGGTGCAAGCCCTTAACGTTATCCACTTTATAGGGTTTAGTCCCTCGTTATGCAACTAATCTTACTACGATGACTACTATGAGATCTAGATAAACTGTGAGTATTAGCCTATGTCCCGATAATTTCGGACGGTCAATCTCCATCCACAGATAATTTCGGAGACTATTTCTCTCACACCTGCGAATCTTCGAGAATACCTCACACCGCAGGCTATGGTGCCACATCACACGAATATCCCATTTGTGTCGCCTCGACCCCGATAATTTCGGAGATCAATCCCACACCACAGGTAATTTCGGAGACTATTTCACTCACACCTCAATAATTCAGGGGATTATCTCACACTGTAAGCCATACTGAGGTCCATAACCCATGTTCTCTTTTCATCATATCACCTGTCCTTATCTTTTTAAGTTAATTTGTTGATTACGAATCTCCTAGAGTTGGTGTACCCTACCGGACTTAACTCAACTGATCAACAACCAAGCCTCAACTAACCAAATCACAAAATCTCAACTGCCAGGTAATTTGGGTTCCACTCACCCTTTAGAGACTTATAACTCAACCATCAATGCCAAAACTTTCAATAAAACTCATAATCCCTCATCAAAACGTTTATATAAAGAAAACTTCTTAAATCAACATAATTCAAAATAATTTAATGTGCTCATAAAATTCCAGAATTCAAATAAGATATTAAATCTATTAAATAGCAGAAAATTATATTTTGAAGTCATAGAATATCACAAAACATCAATTCCCTCGAAAACCACATATATATCTCTTTATAGTCATAGGAATGTAATTTAAGTTATATTATAACCAAATGTAATTTTCCGAAAAATACTGTAATCTGTAGTAAAAATATAATCTAAAATAGTAGATCAATAATTCATAAGTTCGAAGAAATAATCGCTCAAAAGAAACGGCGAAAAACTTAACAAAACAGCCGGTAAAACAACCGACGGTCGACCGCCCAATCAGTTCAAAAATAGGGCAGTCGACTGTCAAGTGGAAATTCTCAAATTAAAGAAATGTCGGTCGACTGTGCGGTTGACCGCTAGCTGCTATATAGCCAGTTTAAAGTTTGTGCATGTTTCGACTGATACATTGATTATACTTTGTATAATCCGAAATTTGAAAAACCAATTTCCTGGGATGATAAAATATGACTTGTATGACTTGTACAACATATAGGAGTTTATAAAATAAATCAAAATCGCATCAAGATCATTTAGGAGTGAATTTTTCTCAAAACTTCTCAAAATAAGCAATATGTATATATACATGATCTTATAAGTGTTTAAGCATCAGTTATAGCATTAAAATTCATCAAATAGAAGTGGTATAATATCTCATTCAATCTCAGTATGAAAGTAGTTAAGATTCAATTTAAAACTTCACAAAACACACAATTTCTTCAAAACAGTGAAATAACTGTGTATGTGTGTATATGTGTGTTTGTATCAGTTAGATCATCAAAAATCCATTCAATAGGAGTAGTATAATGTTTAGATCTAGTCTCAGTACCAAAACACATCGAATCTAATCGAAAACTCTCAAAACATCAATTTCGACAATTCTTTAAGGCAGTGTGTGTGTATATATATATATATATATATATATATATATATATATATATATATATATGCATGTGTTTGTGGGTATATTTGTATCAGTAAACATCAAGGCATTCTTTGTTTATATGTATATATGTGTAGTATATGATTTCCGAACAACCTCAGTGCCAAACAACTCAGATCCAATTAAAATTTCACAAAAATCACCAAAAACACAATTTCGGCCATACCCTTTAGACCTGAAAGATTTCAACCCCTTTTCCACTTCAAGATTCAATCTTTTTAATCCAATAACTTCTTCTACAATTCATTATACACATACTATATTGATTACCACAGTTTCCCATGAATACATGCAATTATAACAAGCATATGATCTAGTTTTAGTTATCAAAATTACTCAAGAGTATGTATTCATCAGTAAAGGGTAGGTTTGTGCACTTTTCGCAATAATCATCATTCAATCCATAAGAAGCATTCAAAACGGTAAGAATATGAGAGAAAACAACTTATTCATGATCTCTATTAGGTTCTTAACATTCTTAAGTCATCCATTAGGGTTTTAAAACATCAAGAGCATAGTTTTCATGAAAAGAGTCAATCTTTTAGTTCATCTACTCATCAAAACTCATATTATCATCATACAATTCCTAATCATGCTTTTTAATACACAAACCATCACACACAACATGTTTAGAACAATAAGAAATTAAACATATGTCACATACCTTATTGAAGAATCAACCGAAGATAATAAAGAAAATAAGAAAATCCCTCCTTTAGCAAGAAAACCAAGATCCTCGCTTCGAAACTCCAAGAAAATAATAATAAAGAAATATTTTTGTGTAATGCAACGAAGAGACGACTGCACTTTCTTTTAAATAGGTCAGAAGTAGGGTTTTTGAATAGATTTGTAAAATATCTCTTTTAAACATATCTTCACATATATAAATCCTTATACTTGGAAATTAGATAAACCAATTCAATTTAAATTAAAAACAAACCAACACTCCAGATCTGGCCGGCACCATTGTAAAACCTAGAAAAACAAAATTTGTACTTTTTGCCTCTAAGTGGCAAATTTGCAAAAAGACCCTTGTTTATCAAAACTTGCAAAATAAACCAAATTTATTAAAACAAAAGGTAAACTCTTTACCTTTGAGTT
Source organism: Hemerocallis citrina (assembly GCA_017893485.1). Taxonomy (NCBI): domain Eukaryota; kingdom Viridiplantae; phylum Streptophyta; class Magnoliopsida; order Asparagales; family Asphodelaceae; genus Hemerocallis; species Hemerocallis citrina. The sequence goes on along the minus strand of CM030361.1, from coordinate 168,545,188 downwards.
GACTAGCCATCATGCTCAGCCCAGAAATTCAAAAATTTGGAGTTTTTACTCCAAGTGGTAATTTTGCACAAAAGTCCATCTTTTTGTAATATTTGCAAATGGATCAAATAATTATCAGAAAAATCCAGGAAATTCATAAATAATATCTAATAATAAATAATGGGTTTCCACAAAATAATTTCTGAGTTTGAACTTTCCAAGAAGATATTTGCACATGGTTTGCACGTGTAAAAAGATGAATTTCAGAAAATATTTATTAAATCACCAAAAATCATATTAATTCATTTATTAATCTAAAAATCATGATTTAAAGATATGGGGTATTACATTGGAAGTTATGTTCCAGACCAAACATTATAAAAAAGAAGAAAGGCTAATACATTATCAGATCATGAGGATGAATTTAATTTAGCACTTATACCACCATACATTAGCAGAAAGATACTAAAAGGAGTTGATTAATAGTTAGAGCTGTACCCATATCTGCAATAAGAGTATTAATTTATCATATTACGGCATATTTCCACACATATTTCTTCCCTTAACAGCTTTGTTCTACTTAACATAAGCGCATACAATAATATCCTCACATTAAGTTGTAACAGAGCAATACAAATATTTTCATGCAACAAAGAAAAAAATGTTCAGTCTTCAATAGATCAATACTCTTCTCCCAAGTTCATGTTCTAAATGGCTGAAATTACATGTGTAAAAGTAAATTTGATGAATTGACAAATAATTCTAAGAGGTTAAATTCTGACAGCAGTTAAAGTCAGTAGTTTATGGTGTACTTTTCATTTTGTTAGTAGCCACTGAGGATGGTAAAAGGTTGGTTGAGACTTGAAACACTCCCATAGTACTAGTCCCACCAAAGCTAGTAAAGGCAGTGTTATGAGCTATAGCATATGCAGATGCATATAATTTTGCCAGAGGAATCTGCGGTTGACAACATGCACTGGCATATGATGACTGAACTTCACATGAAACAATATCTGACTCACCTGTACATGCTGCTCTTGGCACAGATTGTTGCCATTAACCACCACTTTGCTTCCTTCATTAGCAGCCATCTTACAATGAAAAGGAGAAAAAGGGATTACAGTGAAGCCTAACCCCTTCACTTGAACTTAAGCAGGTCAAACTTCCCTAAGAAGTGGCTAACCTATGCACAACATTAATGGGCTAAGACATTGCATTAAGCTAATGTTTGCAGAGGTGGCAAAAGTGGCAACGACCTGCTTATGTTCAAGAAACAAAAACATTAGGCACTTTTCTGTAGTTACATAGCCTATAATGTAAATGTGGCATTATTTCTCCACAATTGGGTCACTAAAAAGCATTGAGGCTCCACAAACAACTTTAGCACCATATACCTTATGTCAAACCTCCAAATACTAACCTAGGCCTAGTCAACACCACTGTGCAAGGAAGATAAACTTGGCATGTTATGTATATGTTTTGTATTTGAGCCTATGGTTGTCAACATAACAATCCAAAACATATAACACCAATAACCTCAAGGTTCACGATTTGGGGAAGAAGAAATACCCGGTCTGATCAGAATATTTAATAGTCACAAATATCTTATGAAAGATGAAAATATCGTATAATTACTTTCATCACTATGCCACAAACATTAATCAAGGGAACAAAACATAACGAAATCTGCTAAACAAAAATACTCCAGATTGTTAATATAAAATAAAATATATGCCCTACTCACAAACAATCCTCCAAAATCATCTGTAATATCCCGGACGGATATTATATTTTGATAATTATTATTTTTAAATTAAAATATTTTTAATGAAATTACTTGGTTTTTCAAATAAAAAGTGACCTGGACATATATACTAGTAAGTATATACAGGTATTGTATCAATTTTGTACACTTGTACAAAATCTTGAAAAACGCATTTTAAGAAAAATGTCTGGAAAATACCAGGCAGATATAAAAAATTATTATTTTATTTTTATTTTCTAGAATTGAAATATTTTTGGTGGATATCACCCGGTTTTGTTAATAAACATTATATATGTATATATACTAGTCGGTATACGACTGTTTTGTATCAAATTGATACTGGAATCTTCCGAGCCAGTAACAAAATTATTGTCTTTTTATTTTTCGGAATTAAATTATTTTTTTACAGATTTGTTCGTTTTCACTTATGAAAAATATCTGTATAATCAGATATTCGTACGAAATCGAACTGTATCGATTTCGGGCATTTGAACAAATCGTGTAGTATGTGATTTTGGAAAATTATATTTTAGTTTTGATCCATCATGATGCGATGAAGGGTTAGGAGGAGTTTGGGTGTTGATTGTAACATAAAAATTACAAATGAATACCCAATTGTTGAACCATGAGAACATGGACACATGGCTTTCATTTCCACCACAAAACACCTTCACTTATAAAACAACCCCCTCACCCCTTCCCTTCCATTTTGCCGGCCATTTACTTCTCTAGGGTTAGAAACCCTTTCCTTTGTGTGTTCTTCTCATTCCAAACTCATCTCATCTCATTCTATCTCCTTCTCTACTTCTTTACTAGTTTGTTTTAGAAAAGTGTGAGAAAGAAAAGAAAGAGGATCAAAATCAAAAGAAAAGAGGGATTTTCATGGGTTTCTTCATGTGGTATTCTTGAGGAGAAGCAAGAACAAGGAGCAAGAACAAGGAGGAGAAGGCGAAGCTAGTCCTTCTTATACGCTTCAAAGGTGGGGGTTTCTCGCTCATGTTTGCCTTGTTTGTTTATTTTGTTGTTATATATTATTTGGATTGATTTCATGTGCATAAGAGTAGTATGGACTAGAATAGAAGTGGTAGGAAACAAGTTAAGACCATAAAGATTCGGTTTTGATTGTTGTAGGAATGATTTTATTTAACTAGGTTAAAGGTAGAATCTTGACCCGAAATTTATGTGGGAGGTTCTTCTAGGTGTAATTAGTGTTCTCTAATTTTTATAGATTTTTCGGAGTAGTTTTGATGGGCGAAACGGGTGTTTTCCCCAAAACAGCGAGAATTTTGCCCAAACAGTGAGCACATTGTGTTTTGGGATTGTGTTGCAGTATGTTCGGGGGGCTGGGAAGTGGTCTTCCTTACGGAATTTGAGGTTCGAGCCAACTAGGAAGTTGTAGTAGATATCTTTCCCTTTTCGAATTGACCTCTCGGGTTAAATTTCGATAAGAGACGCAAAAGTTATGGCCATTGCAAATCAGGACAGCGAGTTTGGCTGAAAAGCTCACTGTTCTGTTTGGTTGTCATTTTTGAGCCTCTTACTGGATGAATCTGAGGTTCGGACCAACTAGGGAGTTGTAGTAGATGTTCTCCCCTTTCCGAATTGGCCTCTCAGGTTAAATTTTGATAAGCAGAGTAGAAGTTACGGGCTTTGAAAGTTTTCAGCTGGCTGTGTATTTCGGCAGGTTGAAATTGTATCTGTTTGGATTCTTTGAGACTTTAGAGTGTCTTATTGGTGGAATCTGAGGTTCGGACCAACTAGGGAGTTGTAGTAGACGTTCTTCCCCTTTCCGAATTGGCCTCTCGATTAAATTCCGATAAGCAGAGTAGAAGTTACGGGCTTTGAAAGTTTTCAGCTGGCTGTTTATTTTGCCAGGTTGAAATTGTATCTGTTTGGCTTCTTTGAGATTTTAGAGTGTCTTAGTGGTTGAATCTGAGGTTTGGACCAACTAGAGAGTTATTTTAGACATTCTCCCCTTTCCGAATTGACCTCTCACGTTATATTTCGTTAAGCAGAGTAGAAGTTATAAGCCCCCAAAGTTTCAGCTTTTCTGAGTTAAGTCTGGTGTTTTTGGTTACTGTTTGTGTATGTTCGACGGTTAGGAATTTGGATTTCCTTACGGAATTTGAGCAACTGGTCAACCGGAAAGTTTTAGTAGATGTTCCCACCTTTCCAAATTGTCCAGTATTGTTAGATTCTGATAAGTGGAGCAAAAGTTACAAGGTACGGAGGTTTCGACTTTTTGTTGAAAATCGGTAGTTTGGTAACTGTTTGCGTTTGTTCGACGGGTAGGAATTTGGATTTCCTTACGGAATCTGAGCAACTGGTCAACTGGGAAGTTTTAGTAGATGTTTCCACCTTTCCAAATTGTCCAGTTTTGTTAGATTCTGATAAGTGGAGCAAAAGTTACAAGTTACGGAAGTTTCGACATTTAATTAAAAATCGGTAGTTTAGTAACTGTTTGCGTATGTTTGACGGGTAGGAATTTGGATTTCCTTAAGGAATTTGAGCAACTGGTCAACTGGGAAGTTTTAGTAGATGTTCCCACCCTTTCAAAATATTCAATTTTGTTAGATTCCGATAAGTGGAGCAAAAGTTACAAGCTACGGAAGTTTTGACTTTTGTTGAAAATCGGTAGTTTGGTAATTGTTTGCGTATGTTCGACGGGTAGGAATTTGGATTTTCTTACGGAATCTGAGCAACTGGTCAACTGGGAAGTTTTAGTAGATGTTCCCACCTTTTCAAATTATCCAGTTTTGTTAGATTCCGATAAGTGGAGCAAAAGTTACAAGCTACGGAAGTTTCGACTTTTTGTTGAAAATCAGTAGTTTGGTAATTGTTTGCGTAGGTTCGACGGGTAGGAATTTGGATTTCCTTGCGAAATCTGAGCAACTGGTCAACCGGGAAGTTTTAGTAGATGTTCCCACCTTTTCAAATTGTCCATTTTCGTTAGATTCCGACGAGTGGAGCAAAAGTTACCAGCTTGCGAAGTTTCAACTTTTTGTTGAAAATCTACAGTCGGGTTAAACTGTTTGCATGTGTTCGATGGACCAGATTTTGGATTCCTTACAGAATCTGAAACAATGTTCCACTAGAGAGTTGTGGCAGATGTTCTTACTTTTCTTAAAAAAAGTATATTTCTGTCGAATTTCGACAAGCGCAACACTGGTTGCTTCTAGGCTGCTGGAAGGTTTTTATTTTGCTTATCACGCTTTTCTTTGGTAGTATGTTTGTACTAGACTGTTAGTAGATTTTTCTGTTGCTTCTAATTATAGAAGAATAAGTTTCGCTAATGAGCACGTTTGGTTGCTTCTAGGTTGACTACGTGCATGGTTGTTTTCGTATGTTTATTGTTGTCTCATACGCGGCTCGACTGGTCCGTATGTAGCTGTTGATCTCATACGTAGCTTATTTGGCTCGTATGTCTATTGTTGTCTCATACGCAGCTCGCCTGGCTCGTATATAGTTGTTGATCCCATACGTAGCTTGTTTAGCTCGTATGTATTTTTGGTTACTCCTAAGGGACTGTGGACGAGTCACTCCTTGTGTACCGTCGGTTCTTAACCGGTTTGGTTAATCGCAGACCGGAGTATGACGAAATCCAAGTTCAGGGTAGTAACATGCGAACACATTCGTATTGCCGAGGTCTTGAATTGATAGGCCATGAACCAGATCCTTAGGGATTCTGGTAAGTCTAGGTTGAGCAGTCTAGTAGTGTTATCTGCGAAGTCTAACTTAAGACCTAGCATGTTGTGTTTATAATATTGTCATCCCTAGGATTGTTTAGGGTTAGTGACATCGTTAGGGTAGTAACTTATGGCTATTACAACTTAACCTCTACTTATTATCATTTTTGCCGAAGGGAAAGAGTTAGTGTTAAAGGTGATTCCTTATGATCCGACCTGTCCTATAGGCCGACACTAGGCAGTGTTATTGGGTTGTATCTTCCCGTCAAAGGGATACGTACGATGTCTTCTTACGAGTTGGGAGCACAGAATGTGTATCTCGTCTATTAATTCCTGAAATACCGTGACTTAGGAGTGCCACATGATGCTACGTTCAATCCTGCACTTACGAGACCCCAGGGGTGCCATAGGGGATGCTTCGTGCTACCGTGTGCTTGCGAGACCCTATGTTCTTTTGGTTTTCGAATGAGGTCCGGTATGCTGGGTAATAGTGGCAAACGCGATCACCACTATAGTGACTGCAGTAATGGAACTAGACCGTACCTACAACCTTGTTTTTGAGTGAGGTCCGGTATGCCGGGGTAGTAGTGGCAAACGGAGACACCATAATCGTACTGCATTGGTGACTTGACCCACCTGCAACCTCACAGTCACGTTGTATTATCAGGAAAAAGATTGTGTACAAAGTAGAATTCATAACGTAGGTTCAAATCCCTATATATGAAGCAACGGCTTGAGATTGGGCGTATGTAGTATGGGCTGCATACTGTTCCAGAGACTTGCTTGCATTAGAATAAGTGCATCATTGCATTAGTCAAACTTGCATTAAAGTCTAAGGCATAGCATACACTGACACATCAATTATATATACACGTTTCTCTTTTCATCAATCTATTTGCTTAAGTGGAGAATTGCTGCTAGTCATCAGCCTTAAAAACGTCAGTATATGTACTGACGTCCCCATTCAATAGGTGTCGGATTGCAGAAGTACAGGTACAGGATTCAGGAGCACTCAAGGCGAGAGAAGCAATAATCATTTTTATTTCCGCTGCATTATATGTTGTTTACTATTGTTCCATTGTAACAATTTTGTAATCTATTTATTTGTTGAAAAGCATCCAAGTGAAATACCAAGTGTTGTTCTTTATTCATTATACTCTGATGTAATATGTTGAAAGTTGTAACACTTTGGATTGTAAAGATATTATTGTAACACTGTTGTAATGTATTGCAATTTTGTAACATTCGGAATTGTAATACATTTGTGTTGAATAAAAAGTTTTAAATTTTCCTATTTTTTCTGTGTATTGTGGCTAATTAAAGAAAAGATTCTGGCTTATGTCACAGTTTCCCAGTCACCGGAAATCGGGGCGTTACACCATCATTCATACATGGGTAGCTAATAGAATTTTGACATAAATAACTATATGAGAAAACAAAAATTCCATAAATAAATTTAAACTAAAAAAATCAAGACCCACCAGCTGATTAAGGGCCTAAACTATAACAAGTAAGAAATATTTGTAATTTTTTAAAAAATTTAAATTAATGGTTTATATACTTAAGATTCTTAGAACTGTTATGCAAGATCTAATCATATATTTACATAATAGTCAACCTAAAAAGACGAATATAAGTATCTCATCCTCAGTTCCTGTTTCACTCCATCCCCTTTCATCACAACCACTCACTCTTCATCACAACCATTCACTCTGTAAGATCAATTGCAATAAACACTATCCACCCAATATAAAAGAAAAGAAAACAAATAACATAAGGAATTGATACCCAATTCTAAATTGCAAAACTAGCACATGATTCACAAAAAGAGAATGAAGAAAAAACCTACCTCATAATTACAAAAAGAGAATGGGGTAAGGAGTAGTTGGAAGTGACGACAACTTGTCGAGTTTGCACATAGGATTTTGAAGCACGTTCCTGGATTGCAATTCACAAGAGAGAGAGAGAGTGTGTGAGAAAACCCTAGATTTTGGGGGTTAGGGTTTAGAGAGAGGGAAAGATGCTTAGTTCCATACAACGGGGATGATGGTGGGGTTGATTCCGGAAGATTCGAATAGAACTGCGCCGTCGAATATGAAACAAATTGGAAAGCGAAGAGCGGTGTCGTCGATTTGGGGATTATGGTTTTTCAGCTGACAGTGAGGAGAGGAAGAGGAGGAAGATGGGTTTCGAAGAGGGAAAAATGTTTTTTATCTTTTTTTTTTATAAAAAATTTACAGGTTAACACCGTCATTAGAGTTATTTTGGGCATTTCATGGTAAAGTTAACCACGTCAGTGGCTCCTAACGGAAAACAAAGTTCGAGAAAAGATTGGATATGCCCCTCTACCATATTTGTATAAATAGAATATACCCAAAAAAAACTTTGTATGGTTTTCTGCCAAAGGGGTAAAACTCGGTAAGGTTATCTGAAATTTACCTATGACTTTATTATATGGTAAATTCCACTAACTCCTACACAATTTTCACTAATTTGTCGATAATCTTACTTAATTCTTGTTTTTTGGGATCACCCTACAAAAAATTGTTGCAGTTCTTCATACTTTTAACTAAAACATGATATAAATAAAATCAGAGCCGCACGATTTTAACACGCATCTTAAAGCTTCTCAATGGCAGAACGATAATTTTAAAGCGACTACAAGCCCACTTGGCAAATATAGGCCGCCACAGGCCCATAAACTCTACTAAAGAAGCAATTCTGGCTAATTAAAAGCTGTTAGATCAAATTATTTATCTTAAGCACGGTTAGTAACTAATTCTATGACATCAACATGGGAATATGGAGTTTAATACAAAAAATATACAGTTTTAAATCTATCTTGTGGAACTAACTCATAGGCTATAAATACCTTCCACCTCCATCAAAATCAGGTAATCAATCTTTTGCCACCAAAATATATTTATTTTTCTGAGTTACTTACTTGAGCATCGAAGTGTCTTTTGCCGGAGCCAACTCCAGTGTTCGGACTTTATGCAGGTTATTCGGCGACATCTCAGCCGTCAAATTCAGATCCAGACGCATCTCAACATTTCAGATTCAGATCAAGGAGACTTCAGGCATCACAATTCAGATTCGATCGACAGTCCACATTGTAAGTTTCCTCTTGAAAAAGAACTGATCATCTGATTGCTCCCACACCAGAAAAAAGTAGCAACAACATTGTTAATTTTAGGGTAAATAATCATTTTACCTTGTAAAAATTCAATAAGGTTTTCTGCAATATATATATATATATATATATATATATATATATATATATATATATATATATATATATATATATATGCAAATGCTCCATTGAAAATAGGTGTGTTTTCAACGGGTTGAAAAACGCACCCGTGAGCCGTTGGATCGCTCAAGATCATGATCAACGGTTCAGATCGAAACCCACTAAATGCTCCCACGAATGGCTCTAAAAGCGGATAGGTAATTTTGTAACTTCATGCCAAAAAATGCTTCAGACTTAGCATTTTTTTGGCGTGAAGTTTTTTTTTTTGCAGAAATTTATACTTAGGCCGTTGTTGGGAACAAAGGCCTAGGTTGTTTGAAGTTTTTTTTTGAAAAAAATTATACTTAGGCCGTTGTTCCCAACAATGGCCTAGGTTATTTTTTATATAAAAGAAATTCAACCTAGACCGTTGTTCCCAACAACGGCCTAAGTATGTACATACTCAGATCTGTACATACTCAGATATGAGCCATCTCCCTCACAACTCTTCGACAACTCTCTCTCTCCATCTGGAGTGAAACCCAATCCCCAAACCCTAGCTCTACTCCAACCTCCTCTCTCTCGATCTAAAACTCTTCTCGATCTCCCCCTCTTCTCGACCTGTCTCTGTCTATCTCTCCCTCTCCCGAATACCCCAAACCCTTAATCCAATCCGAAATCTCTCCAACTCACCCGAACCCTAGCACAAATTCTATGATACCGTAGACTCTACAAATTGTTTGTCTACAGCAGCGGCTCCTCACATCTTCGACAACTCTCTTTTTTGTTGATTCTTGGTTTTGATGACTACAACACAAAACAAAGTTTTTCTATCACATATCTCTTGCAGAGTGTATCAAAGTCAATACCATGGTAAAATACACAAAGACAACACAATCTGATGAGGCTTTCAACAGTAATTGATCAAGCTTCAAGACATTTAGACAAAGGCTCAAGCTCAAGACAAAGACTCAAGTTCAAGACAAGATACAAAGTGCTTCAATTGTATTAAACAAAGTGTCTTGTAAAATTGTATTTTAATTCTTTGAGTCTTAGAAACTTGTAAAAGCCTTGTCACACACACACTCACATATACTTTAAATAATATGAGTGTTTTACAAAATCAAAATGTCAAAACAAGTTTGAATAAGTTCAGCTGTATGAGTACCAGTCGACCACTTCTTGGAACCACTCGACTGTCAAAGTACGAAACTGGCTGAACTCATACAAGCTCTGGCCAGTCGACTCATTATGGAAACTCAGTCGACTGTTCAAGCCGTTTCAACAGTTTTCTGATTTTAAAACTTGTTTTTCGACATTAAATCTTTTTTACTGCCGTTGTATGGTAGTTGGGATTCAATCTCTCAACGTCCAAACGTTTCTAACTCTATGAAAAGAGTATAGAACTCATTTGGCAAAGGTTACTCAAGTCTTTTATTTTCGAGTGTTTCAAAAGCATACAAACTCTCTAAGACTTGGTTCTCTGAATTTTAGTTTTATATAACATTGATTTCGTTTTAGACTGAATTCAGAAGTTGACCTAATAGCCACTATACAAAAGCATTATCACATACAAGGCTATAGGTTGTTGTAAACTCAATTATTGTTGTTGTTTTCACTCTCGGGTTATGAGAGTGGTCCTCTCGGTTGGAGAGTATGGCTTTTGGTTTTAGAGTCGGTTTCACTCTAGGGTGTAGAGTGGGTTTGCTCTCTCTGGTGGTGAGAGATGTCTATGGATTTGACATAGTTGTTGTCAAAGGTTGTAGAGTATTCTTGTACTTTATCAAGAATAGTGGAAAATCTCAAGTGGGTTGCTTGGGGACTGGATGTAGGTCGGGAGGATCGAACCAGGATACATCGTTGTATTTGGCTGTGATTGACTCTCTGTGGTTGTATTCTCTCAATTTGCAATTTTAATTTCTCTGAGTTTTATTTCAAAAACTTGTCTGGTAAGTCGACTGGTTTTCCGCTATAAGCCGACTGATCCGACTTGTAACTTTTCAGTAAAATACTCTTTTAATCTGACGCAACAGTCGACTGTAAATCTTTTTTAGTCGACTTAACAGTACGAAAAGTTCAAGTTTTTAATTAATTTTTATACAACACTATTCACCCCTCCTTTAGTGTTATTTGCCTTGCCTACATGATCCAATATTTCTCTCTCTTTGGGCTAGGTAGTCACTTTTTCACAATTTAGTATAATGAACTATGTTAATTTATTGAAGATTTTTTCAGTTTATGAGTTTTTGTACTATGCGTAGTAGTCTTCAATTTAGAAGTGTACAATTTTTGTATGATGTGTATTGTATATACTTTGTGGACATTTTTGTTGATGTAGTGTTAGTTGTAGTTGTAGAATATAGGAAAAGTAAACAAACAAGATCCAAAAATTCCAAAATCTGACGACTTGGTCGGGCTCACCACACAGAAGGCAATGCAATTTGTAGTGGTGATTTCCGTCTCACGGTTTGCAAGATACGTCCGTTTATCACTTTTATTCAATAAAATGGATATAAAGCGATATACAGTCGTATATTACAAACCGCGAGTCGGAACTCACCTCTGCAAGTTGCATTGGCTTGTGTTTGGTGTGCCAGACGTAATGGCCAAATTTCGGAATTTTTGCATCTCGTTTGTATTGTATTGTTGCGTATATGAAAGAACTTCTATATTCCTTGGAATTTTGAAGTACAAGCTCACTAGAAATCCGCTCAAACGAATTCCAAAAAATACAAAACTGTGGGAGTAAGTCGGGCTAACCACTCACAACTCAACGCAACTTGTAGTTGCGAGTTCCGACCCACAGTTTGCGAGATATGTCAAAGTATCACTTTCCGCTTTTTTTCAAGATTGAAAGCGATACACGGCCGTATCTTTCAAACCGTCGGTCGGAAATCACTGGTACAAGTTGCATTGCCTTGTGTGCTGGGAGCCCGACCCAATTGTAAAGTTCAATTTTTTTTTTTCGCCGTTTTTGTGGTTTTCTCATTAATTTTGTTATGTATTTAACGAGTTTACAATAGAAAAATGGCTCAAAAATTACGAAATTTTGCAGGTAGGCCGTTTTCACCACTCACAAGCCAAAGCAATTTGTGGTTGGGAGTTCTCACCCACGGTTAGATATACGCATCCGTGGATCTCATTTCGCTCTTTTTTCAAGAGTAAAAGCGATACACGGCCATATCTTGAAGACCGTTAGTCCAAACTCGCTTCTACAAGTTGCGCTAGCTTGTGTGCGGCATTTTAGACCCATTCGCAAAGTTTGGTATTTTTTGAAAGTTGTTTTTGCGGTTTTCTCATGTATTTTGTTTCGTATCTATATACATGCTTCTTTTTTTTGAACAATTTGTTTTATATATACAAACTTTCTTATAGAGAAATGGTTAGAACGAGGGGAATTGGAAGGTCACCTGTTAGTGGTCGGGGTGAACATTCCACAGAAGTAAGAGAACTTTTAATTTGTATTGTGTATTTTATATATAGTGGTATTGTTAGTACACTAATAATAATTGTGTTTTGTGTTCGTGTAAGTTGGTGCATCCTCTTCGAGTCCACCGCGTCGAGGTCCAGGACCAATATATGACGGTGAACTCACTTTGCAAGACCGCCACAGATCCACGGAAGTGTGGGGTGGGACGATGCAGAGGTGTAATTTCCGCACCCACGAGATCATGACGATGCACCCACGTAACGTCGAGTACCTAGTTCCGGCCGGTTTTTACGGAATCAGCATGATGGGTTAGGTGAAACTTGACCGAGCACTTCTTGCAGCACTCATGGAGCGATGGAGGCCAGAATCGCACACCTTCCATCTACCAGTAGGAGAGATGACGTTGACGCTACAGGATATAGCGATGATCTCCGGTCTTCCAATAGATGGGATGGCCGTGACCGGTAATATGAACTTTGAAAAGTTAGAGATGTGTAATCAACTCCTCGGTACAGAGTTTGATGAGGAGGCTGCAGAAGATAGGGATATTTTTGTCGGACAGTCAATCCGACTATCTTGGTTGAAGGAACATTTTGAAGGGAGGTTGAACGATGAATCGATCGACCCCAATGTACAGTGCTACACAAGAGCGTACATTCTAACGGTGCTCAAAGGGGTTCTCTTTCCTAACTCATCCAGAGATACCGTACAGCTCATGTATCTATGATTGCTCGCCGACCTAGGCTTAGCTGGCCGGTACAGCTGGAGAAGTTGCACGTTAGCAACGCTGTACAGGACGTTGTGTTTTGTAGCGTTAGATGAGACCGAGATGACCGGTCCAATGGTCTTGTAACAGATTTGGTCATGGGAGCGTATACACTTAGGTCGTCCTCGAATTACGATGCCGGTAGACGGTTGGATGACCGAAGCACCGAATGCTCATATGTTAGTACCGTTAGGCGTATATTGGGCAGGTAGATGGAGTTACAAAGACAACCCAAAAGGTGTACTAACGTACTACAGAGATGAGCTCGACCAACTACGAGAAGAGTTCGTGATTTGGGTGCCGTATACACTCGAGCGGGATGGAAGACTACCACCGATCGTAGTGACTGGGTCGCAGTTGTGGATGACGAAGGCTCCACTCATCAACCCAGAGAGTCCTTCGGCAGTTCGGTCTTCAACAAAATAGTCCCCCAAGCTGCGCAAATCTATACAACCATGAGTTACACAACGTAAGGGGTACCGGTCATATGCCTACACATGATTGGGCAGATTTCCACAGTGTTCACGTTGCAGAATGTAACAAGCGATGGTTTGAACTTGTAATTGTTAATGTTCCAAGGTACGATGGCACGCTGCAAGCAAAATACATGCAATGGTTCAGAATATATACATGTTTCTACATCTCTCCCGATATAAAACTACCTTCTGGTATTCAAGTACCAATTGAGGAGAGGGAGATTGAACCACTACCCGCCTATTCTAGTTCACAACCCTTGTTCCAACCGAAGGCTTCAGCTATACGTACATTGGTGAGTATAATGTTCAAATTTTGTTGAATGTTCGTTATATTTAAAGTGATTAAATTGTTTACATATCCGAATGTGTTTAATATATTTTTTGATTTTTGTTTTAGATCGATAATACGTTGAACATGGCAAAAGAATGCGCGAAGGTAATCAAAAGTAATGTTGGCACGCCAATGAAGAAGTTCGCTTAGAAGATGCTCTCTTCATGTCGTACCAATTTGGATATTTTAGGAGAGGGGTAAAGATTTGCAACGATATTTGGATAGAACCGTACGTTCACAGCGACGTAAGAGCATGAGGTAGGCCATCTGTCCCGAGGCAACAACGAAAACAACAAGCTAGAAGAAGAGCAAAAGGAAAAGAATCAAGAAAGGGTTGTTGGAGATGTACAAGAGGATGGAGAAGAAGAAAAAATTGCTGAGGCGTCATCCCCATACCGACGACGAAATTCTGCTCGGAAGAGGCGAGCACCACAAACTTACATGCCCGGTGCTTAGCTAATTCCCGATACAGAATTTTTTGTAGTATTTTATTGAATTTTAATTTTTTCCTGTTGCAACTTATTATGTGATAATTGTTGTTGGCCAATTTAAGTGTTGTTGATTTTGTTGTTATTATGTGATAATTGTGAATTATGTTGTTGTTGGAGGCTGTATGTAGAAATTTATTTGGTGAGTGTAACTGATGGGAATATATATAGTTTTTGGGGGTGGCTGAAATGTAGCAGCTGTAGCTGCTGTGAAATTGTACTTAATTTTTTTTCTTTTACCTATGTATGTTGAAAAAAAAATTTTGGATCAGTACCTCTCTGTATTGGAGCAACAAGTCAGAGAGCAACACCCTATTATAGCCAAAAATTGAAGTTTTTGGGGTGCTCTCTGACTTGGCCAAGTTAAAAACAGCAACAAGTCAGAGAGCAACCCCCCCCCCCCTTTTTTTATAGCTTAGGCCGTTGTCTCCGACACAACGGCCTAAGTTATAGCTAAATATTCACCCCCCATTTTTTTATAGCTTAGGCCATTGTTGGAGACAACGGCCTAGATTATGGCCAAATATTTGAAGTTTTTGGGGTGCTCTCTGACTTGGCCAAGTTAAAAAAAGCAACAAGTCACAGAGCAACACCCTTTTTTTTTTTTAAAGATTAGGCCGTTGTCTAGAGATAACGGCCTAGGTTATAGCCAAAAATTTGAAATTTTTGGGGTGCTCTCTGACTTGGCCAAGTTAAAAAGAGCAACAAGTCAGAGAGCAGCACCCTTTTTTTTATAGCTTAGGCCGATAGCCAAAATTTTGAAGTTTTTGGGATGCTCTCTGACCTGACCAAGTTGAAAAGAGCAACAAGTCAGAGAGCAGCACCCCATTTTTTTTAAGCTTAGGCTGTTGTCTCCAATAACGGGCTAGATTATAGCCAAAAATTTGAAATTTTTGGGGTGCTCTCTGACTTGGCCAAGTTAAAAAGAGCAACAAGTCAGAGAGCAGCACCCTTTTTTTTATAGCTTAGGACGTGTCCTAGGTTATAGCCAAAATTTTGAAGTTTTTAGGGTGCTCTCTGACTTGACCAAGTTAAAAAGAGTAAGAAGTCAGAAAGCAACCATTTCTTTTTTAAAGCGTAGGCCGTTGTCTCCAACATCGGCCTAGGTTTTATCAAAATATTTGTAATTATTTTTAATGTTTTTTACAACTGTCTCTTCACTCTTTGCGAACAGTGTCTCTTGAACTCTACAAAGTAGACATTCATATGATTGTACATCGTTTATATTTTTTATTAATTTCCTTTTTTAGACACCTAACTAACCAATATAAAAACGTTAGGGTTAAATGTTAAAACAAATTACAAGAAAATAAAAGATGATCTCTTCATTCTTAAAAATCAATTTTTAAAATATATTTTCACCTCTAATATGTAATTTCTTCTGGAGTGCGTATACCCATCCAGTTTAGTACCTAACCCCTAAACATATCCCCCAAAGTGGTAATAATATTTCAACTAGGGTTAGTGTAAGGTTAGGGTTAGTGTTAACAGGGGTTAGGGTAGGGTTAGGGTTAGGGTTACTGGAGGGTTAGGGTTAGGGTTAGTGTTAGGGTTAGTGGTTATATCTTAAAACTCTTTTCCCCCACTTTCCCTTTCCCCTCTCCCCGTTGCCTTGCCATCTTTGTTCTTCGATTCTAAAAGCACATTCTTTTTTCCTAATAAATATGTTTCCATGACTTACTTACTATTACATTTAACTTTACAAAGTGGGTACCACATGTAGATCATCTACTGAATAGCCTCCCGCATTTTTCCATTGGCACGAATACTCATATCCAAAAATAAAACCCTTTCAATTTTCAAACCCATCTGAATATTCCAAAAATGTCCTATTAACCCTAACACTACCCTAACCCTACTCATAAGTAGGGTTATGGTAGGGTTAGGGGTGAGTGTATGGTTATGAATAGGGTTATGGTAAATTCACAAGAATTTTGCTCCTTCAATATACTCTTTAATGTATATAGATCAACTGTTTACTAATGAAATTCAAACATTCTAAATTCTGTAAGAATCAAACTTGTAGTAAGAGGTTGTTTTGGGTTATCATTAATTAGTTTAATATTTACAGTAACCCTACCATAACTCTACTCATAATCCTACACACTTAAAAAAAAGTGTCCTTTGTAGAGTTCTACATGTGGGGATCTACATGTGGTGCCCACTTTGTAGAGTAAAATGTAATAGTGGGCAGGTTATGGACTTGTCCTTTTCAGTAGTTGGATCTGATGACTCTCCGCTCTAAAGTGCACTATATCTTTTTCCTTATTGGGTTCTACATGTGGGGATCTACATGTGATGCCCACAACATTAGAGTGAAATGTAATAGTAGGAAAGTTATGAAATGCTTGAGTTGATAAAACTCCATTCCATTCTCATTCAGATGATTCTTGGAATAATGCTCTTTGTACTTGTCACAGATTTGGCATCCTAAAGCCATAAAAGGAAAGCAAATAAAAGAAAGAGTCAATAAACTTTTAAAATTACTGAAAAATAGAAGAAAAATAGAATGACAAACAACCTAGAAGTTACTACTTGGGCTGAACCCCTACACTCACCAGTAACCCAACCATAACCTTACTCATAACCTACATTCACCAGTAACCCTACCATAGCCCTACTCATAACCCTACCTTAACCTTACCCTAACCCTATCCTAACCCCTATTAAAACTAACCCCTGTTAACAATAAACTTAACCTTACCCTAACCCTAACTGAAATATTATGGGTTTGGGGGGTATGGTTAGGGGTTAGGCGTTGAACCAGATAGGTATACGCATTGCAGAAGAATTTACATAATAGGGGGTAAGAATATATTTAAAAAATTGAATTTTACAAATGAAAAGATAACCCTTATTTTATGGTAATTTTTTTTAACATTTAACCTTTATGATTTTATATTGGTTAGTTAAGTGGATAAAAATAGAAATTAAT
This sequence comes from Hemerocallis citrina, assembly GCA_017893485.1. Classification (NCBI taxonomy): domain Eukaryota; kingdom Viridiplantae; phylum Streptophyta; class Magnoliopsida; order Asparagales; family Asphodelaceae; genus Hemerocallis; species Hemerocallis citrina. The sequence goes on along the minus strand of CM030361.1, from coordinate 168,528,100 downwards.
AAAATATATAAACGGTATACAAGCATATGAATATCTTTGGTATAGAGTTCCATAGACACTGTTCGTAAAGAGTTGGGAGAAAATTGTAAAAAGCATAAAAAAGTTTTATATAACTTAGGCCGCTATTAGAGACAACGGCCTAAGCTTTGTAAAAAAAAAAAGGTTGGTCTCTGACTTGTTGCTCCTTTTAGCTAGGGTAAGTCAGAGAACAACGGCCTAAGCTTTAATAAAATAGGGTGTTGCACTCTGACTTTTTGCTCCTTTTAGCTTGGACAAGTCAGAGAGCAACGCAAAACTTCAAATTTTTGGCTATAACCTAGGCCGTTGTTCTAAACAACGGCCTAAGCTTTTTAAAAAATCAGGTATTGCTCTCTCACTTCTTGTTTTTTTAACTTTGTCAAGTCAGAGTGCAACCCAAAAACTTCATTTTTTTTGCTATAACCTAGGGCCTAAACTTTAATAAAAATAGGGTGTTGCTCTCTGACTTTTTGCTCCTTTTAGTGTAGAACCCCGTATTTTCAAATATTATTTTAAATATTTGAAAATGAATTAAAATGATTTTCTGGAGAGTTAATAAATATTTTCTAAAAGATTTATTTTTTTACACGTGCAGAACACGTGCAAATAGTTTCTCGAGAAGTTTGAAAGTCAAGTTTTCTTTATGAAAAATCATTATTTAATATTTGGGATTGATTTATTATTTTTCCAGATTTTTCTGAAATTAATTGGATCTATTTGCAATTTTTGAGAAAAGAAGGACCTTTTTGCAAAATTGACATTTTTAGGGGTTAAAAATGCAAAATATATTTTCTGGACTTTTTGAACAGTACCATGTGGGATTTAGGATCATAATTTACTTTTAAATCCTAATTTTAATGAATTTTAGATGAATTTCCAAGAATAGATATATATATATATATATATATATATATATATATATATATATATATATATATATAATTGTATTTTGAAGGGATTGTTTTGCAAAAGTATTTGGAAACCCTAAAACTTGATTCCCGGCCTATATAAAGAGAGTCACAGCCGTCATTCGCTGCATAACTCAAGTTTTATTATTTTATATTTTTGGTGATTGAAGAGGAAGATTTGGATCTCGCAAAAGAAAGGCTTTTTCGTTGGATCTTTCAATTCTAAAGGTGAGTGATATAGTTTTGTTTGTTTTGTTTTGTTTTGTGATATGAACTTGGTTATTGTTGATTGATTTATGTGAATGATTGTGTGTTAGTTTTGTCTCGACATTTTTGTTTATTTAGTGTATCTTGTATGTGAAAGATGCAATAGTTGTTATTTATATTATGCATGTGAAATCTAGGAATGTTCAGTAGATCTTGGTTGACAATTCTTTATTGCTTGAAAACATGTTAGGATTTGAGTATGGTTATAAGGAATTGGATGGTTGAATATCTGGATCTTGTGGTTACAATCAGATCTGGGCTATGAGTTGTAAGAGAAATTTAGTATTAAGAAACCCTAATGAAAGAATTTGGAATCTAGAACATGAGATCTGAGTTTTGAGGTATTGAGTGATTGAGCACCGTATCCAATCTGAGATACCTTGAGATTTGTCATTTTTACCTAAATACGAATTAATTTCATAAGCAATGAATCCTTAGAAAACCTTAGTTTTGATTATTGTATTCAGACTTAAAATTATGAAAACTGTAGGCCGACAGTCGACTGGTCTACTATTCAGTCGACTGGTACGAACCTACTGCTGTGTCTTTAAATTATTGAAAATACGATCTGGACAGTCGACTGAACCCCTTTTACAGTCGACTGGTATGCTTAAGATTTATTTTGCAAGTTTAGTTTCTTTCCTGGACAGTCGACCTATGACTCCTTAAGTCGACTGTTAGTGCTTAGAACATTTTCGTGAGAATTATTGGAAATTGTCACGGGTAAGTCGACTGATGGTTTCTTAAGTCGACTTATAGCACTTGTTATAATCTTGGATATTGGTTCTCGGGGCAGTCGACTTATTACAGTACAAGTCGACTGGTGCTGATGAGTTTTTCATAATCTTGAATGTCCTTTCAAGTTTGTTAGTGTTTGTAGATGGATATGTTCTGCGGTATTGGGAGTCATTGAGCTCTGGGGTTGGGTATACTCTGCGGTGTTGGGAATCACTGTTAGTGGTTGATAACCGGGTATCCAATCTGCAGTGTTGTGAGTGACTGATAACCGGGTATCCGATCTATGGTATTGTTAGTGTTTGTAGATGGATATATTCTGCGGTATTGGGAGTCTGAGCTCTGGGGTTGGGTATACTCTGCGGTGTTGGGAATCACTGTTAGTGGTTGATAACCGGGTATCCAATCTGCAGTGTTGTGAATGACTGATAACCGGGTATCCGATCTATGGTTTTGTTAGTGTTTGTAGATGGATATATTCTGCGGTATTGGGAGTCATTGAGCTCTGGGGTTGGGTATACTCTGCGGTGTTGGGAATCACTGTTAGTGGTTGATAACCGGGTATCCAATCTGCAGTGTTGTGAGTGACTGATAACCGGGTATCCGATCTATGGTGTTGTTAGTGTTTGTAGATGGATATATTTTGCGGTATTGGGAGTCATTGAGCTCTGGGGTTGGGTATACTCTGCGGTGTTGGGAATCACTGTTAGTGGTTGATAACCGGGTATCCAATCTACTGTGTGGTGAGTGACTGATAACTGGGTATCCGATCTGTGGCATTGAGAATGACCGATAACCGAATATTAGCAGCGAACAGTCGACTGGTCCATTAAGCAGTCGACTGTACTGCACAGCTGAGCTGTAATTGTTTAAGAAGGATTTTTCTGACACTTAGTTAAGCTATACCCGATGTTTTCATGTTTTCCTGTCATTTCTTACTTCACAATACATGTTTAGCATATGTTTCCCTCGTTCAGTACATGTTGTTTGAGAAACCATGCTTATTGTTTAATTATGTTGTTTGTTTGTTTATATCACTCACACCATTTATGGCTGACCCCATTAGTTTTGGGGGTTAGGGTTCAACTCTAGCCTCATGTGTTGCAGGTTGTTGCTTAGAATTTGGGGGTTTGCACGCTTGAGTTAGTTTTGGAGATTATAAGTAATGTAACAGAGCCTTGTGTAATTTTGTAAAGAGAAGTGTTGTAAAAAGAATGATTTAATTCATGGTGTTTGCATTTCCGCTGCATTTTCAAAAGATTGTTGTAATAAAGTTTGGAATAAAATTATTTGTGTTTTGGGCTATGTGTACTATTACATTGAAGTTGATGCTGGAATTGTGCCACGTATTTTCTAAGTTCTTTATATTAGAAATTCGGGGCGCTACAGATTTGGTATCAGAGCATGCTTCAATAGTAATAATAGACATAGTATGAAAACCAACCTAGGTGTGGACACTAGAGAGTGAGTGCCTAGGTGTGGACATTAGAGTGTGAGTATCACATAGAATTGGAACATGATGTTTGATTTGAGGTTATGGTTTGGGGTATGGTGATAGTTTTGTCATAGGGTGTGGTTGTGAATGAGAATTGTGTGTGATGCTCTAACTTTTTCCTCGTTTTGCAATATTCAGAATGGTTGCACCCAGAGGCAGGAATGGTGGTAACAATGAGGATGGATCTAGTAGTTCTCGAGGAACGGGAATTGATCTTGAGGCTGAATTCGCCAAGGTGTATCAGACCTTGAATGCGCCGATGGCATTCAACTTGGCGCAGCAGGAGAATCAGCAGCCAAATCATGGAGCTGGACAGGGATTGGTTAACGCCGACCCTATCAAGCAGATTGAATCCTTTAAGAGGATGAGGCCGCCAGTCTTTGAGGGGCAAACTGATCCATCCGCAGCTGACGACTGGATCAGGAGGATGGAGATGATCTTCGAGGAATTGGAGACTCCGGCAGCCAGCAAGGTGAAGTTGGCTACGATGCAGCTGGAGAAGGACGCTGGTGTCTGGTGGGAATCACTGAAGAGGGCCTTGGGAGATCAGCCGATGACTTGGGAAACCTTTCTAGAGGAATTCAGAGATCACTTCTTTCCCCTAGATGTTCAGGAGAAGAAGGCGACTGAGTTTTTGAACCTTCAGCAGGGCAGCATGACCGTGCAGGAGTATGAGACCAAGTTTGCTCAGCTTTCGAGGTATGCACCAGAGTTGGTCATGGACGAAGCGAAGAAGGCCAAGAAGTTTGAGCAAGGCTTGAGGCTAAACTTGAGGTCGAGATTGATTCCGTTGGGCATCAGAAGGTTCGACAAGCTGGTCAGGAGAGCAGCTATGACTGAGGAAGACATGGACCAGTCTCAGGAGAAGCAAGAGACCGGGAATAAGAAAAAGAGGCCAGCAGATGATCAGAATGGGAAGGAATTCCCAGTGAAGCAGGGCAAGTCCAGTGATCCAGTGCAGAAGGCACCGACAACTCAGGAAGTAACTTGTTTTTACTGCAGGAAGGCAGGTCATTACAGGTCAGCGTGTCCGAAGTTGGCAAAGCAGACTTGTTTTCATTGTGGTCAAGAAGGGCACATTCGACCAAACTGTCCGCAGCTGAAGAAAGATGGGGCAGGGAAAGACAAGGATCTGAGGCAGGGGCGAGTGTTCGCATTGACTGAGGAGGATGCGGGCAACCCAGAAATGTGATCCATGTGTGCAAGAATTTATAAATTTATTCTTTTGCATTAAGTAAAACTTTTATTTGGGGAATAATTGAAGATTGAGTATTTTTCTTCATGTAACAAGATTTATTTGGATTAATGGAATAAAGACAAAGTTTTAATTTGATACTGTTATCTTGCATGCAATTGTGTCGCCCATTTATTGCTAGTCTTAAGTGTGGAGCTTAAGGTGTTTCCAAGCAAGGTCTTGAGGTGGTTATCCTTAGTCATGTCCTTTCTAAGGAGGGAGTGGCCACCAATTCTCGGAAGGATGAAGCAGAAGGTCAGAGTTAGATGCAGGAGTTCAGAGGTTGTTGCAGCGTGGCTTCCGATGGCAAGTTATCAGAGTTGCGCAGCGGAAGGTCGATTTTCTGAATTCTTTGCATGAGTGTGTTTCTTCTGTATGATGTATTTATTTTGTTGGAATGCATTCTTTGGTGTGACTGTATTTCCTAAAATTATGTTTCTACCCATTTGTTCATTCTTTGTTGGTGGGTTTGTTCGAACCCCATTAGCAGTAGTTCTGAGGACAGAACTCATCTAAGGAGGGAGTGATGTAGAACCCCGTATTTTCAAATATTATTTTAAATATTTGAAAATGAATTAAAATGATTTTCTGGAGATTTAATAAATATTTTCTAAAAGATTTATCTTTTTACACGTGCAGAACACGTGCAAATAGTTTCTCGAGAAGTTTGAAAGTCAAGTTTTCCTTATGAAAAATCATTATTTAATATTTGGGATTGATTTATTATTTTTCTAGATTTTTCTGAAATTAATTGGATCTATTTGCAATTTTTGAGAAAAGAAGGACCTTCTTGCAAAATTGACATTTTTAGGGGTTAAAAATGCAAAATATATTTTCTGGACGTTTTGAACAGTACTGGGTGGGATTTAGGATCATAATTTACTTTTAAATCCTAATTTTAATGAATTTCAGATGAATTTCCAAGAATATATATATATATATATATATATATATATATATATATATATATATATATATATATATATATATATAATTGTATTTTGAAGGGATTGTTTTGCAAAAGTATTTGGAAACCCAAAAACTTGATTCCCGGCCTATATAAAGAGAGTCGCAGCCGTCATTCGATGCATAACTCAAGTTTTATTATTTTATATTTTTGGTGATTGAAGAGGAAGATTTGGATCTCGCAAAAGAAAGGCTTTTTCATTGGATCTTTCAATTCTAAAGGTGAGTGATATTGTTTTGTTTGTTTTGTTTTGTTTTGTGATATGAACTTGGTTATTGTTGATTGATTTATGTGAATGATTGTGTGTTGTTTTGTCTCGACATTTTTGTTTATTTAGTGTATCTTCTATGTGAAAGATGCAATAGTTGTTATTTATATTATGCATGTGAAATCTAGGAATGTTCAGTAGATCTTGGTTGACAATTCTTTATTGCTTGAAAACATGTTAGGATTTGAGTATGGTTATAAGGAATTGGATGGTTGAATATCTGGATCTTGTGGTTACAATCAGATCTGGGTTATGAGTTGTGAGAGAAATTTAGTATTAAGAAACCCTAATGAAAGAATTTGGAATCTAGAACATGAGATCTGAGTTTTGAGGTATTGAGTGATTGAGCAACGTATCCAATCTGAGATACCTTGAGATTTGTCATTTTTACCTGAATACGAATTAATTTCATAAGCAATGAATCCTTAGAAAACCTTAGTTTTGATTACTGTATTCAGACTTAAAATCATGAAAACTGTAGGCCGACAGTCGACTGGTCTACTATTCAGTCGACTGGTACGAACCTACTGCTGTGTCTTTAAATTCTTGAAAATACGATATGGACAGTCGACTGAACCCCTTTTACAGTCGACTGGTATGCTTAAGATTTATTTTGCAAGTTTAGTTTCTTTCCTGGACAGTCGACCTATGACTCCTTAAGTCGACTGTTAGTGCTTAGAACATTTTCTTGAGAATTATTGGAAATTGTCTCGGGTAAGTCGACTGATGGTTTCTTAAGTCGACTTATAGTACTTGTTATAATCTTGGATATTGGTTCTCGGGGCAGTCGACTTATTACAGTATGGTGCTGATGAGTTTTTCATAATCTTGAATGTCCTTTCAAGTTTGTTAGTGTTTGTAGATGGATATATTCTGCGGTATTGGGAGTCATTGAGCTCTGGGGTTGGGTATACTCTGCGGTGTTGGGAATCACTGTTAGTGGTTGATAACCGGGTATCCAATCTGCAGTGTTGTGAGTGACTGATAACCGGGTATCCGATCTATGGTATTGTTAGTGTTTGTAGAAGGATATATTCTGCGGTATTGGGAGTCATTGAGCTCTGGAGTTGGGTATACTCTGCGGTGTTGGGAATCACTGTTAGTGGTTGATAACCGGGTATCCAATCTGCAGTGTTGTGAGTGACTGATAACCGGATATCCGATCTATGGTTTTGTTAGTGTTTGTTGATGCATATATTCTGCGGTATTGGGAGTCATTGAGCTCTGGGGTTGGATATACTCTGCGGTGTTGGGAATCACTGTTAGTGGTTGATAATCGGGTATCCAATCTGCAGTGTTGTGAGTGACTGATAACCGGGTATCCGATCTATGGTGTTGTTAGTGTTTGTAGATGGATATATTCTGCGGTATTGGGAGTCATTGAGCTCTGGGGTTGGGTATACTCTGCGGTGTTGGGAATCACTGTTAGTGGTTGATAACCGGGTATCCAATCTGCAGTGTGGTGAGTGACTGATAACCGGGTATCCGATCTGTGGCATTGAGAATGACCGATAACCGAATATTGGCAGCGAACAGTCGACTGGTCCATTAAGCAGTCGACTGTACTGCACAGTTGAGCTGTAATTGTTTAAGAAGGATTTTTCTGACACCTAGTTAAGCTATACCCGATGTTTTCATATTTTCCTGTCATTTCTTACTTCACAATACATGTTTAGCATATGTTTCCCTCGTTCGGTACATGTTGTTTGAGAAACCATGCTTATTGTTTAATTATGTTGTTTGTTTGTTTATATCACTCACACCATTTATGGCTGACCCCGTTAGTTTTGGGGGTTAGGGTTCAACTCTAGCCTCTTGTGTTGCAGGTTGCTGCTTATAATTTGGGGGTTTGCACGCTTGAGTTAGTTTTGGAGATTATAAGTAATGTAACAGAGCCTTGTGTAATTTTGTAAAGAGAAGTGTTGTAAAAAGAATGATTTAATTCAAGGTGTTTGTATTTCTGCTGCATTTTCAAAAGATTGTTGTAATAAAGTTTGGAATAAAATTATTTGTGTTTTGGGCTATGTGTACTATTACATTGAAGTTGATGCTGGGATTGTGCCACGTATTTTCTAAGTTCTTTATATTAGAAATTGGGGGCGCTACAGATTTGGTATCAGAGCATGATTCAATAGTAATAATAGACATAGTATGAAAACCAACCTAGGTGTGGACACTAGAGAGTGAGTGCCTAGGTGTGGACATTAGAGTGTGAGTATCACATAGAATTGGAACATGATGTTTGATTTGAGGTTATGGTTTGGGGTATGGTGATAGTTTTGTCATAGGGTGAGGTTGTGAATGAGAATTGTGTGTGATGCTTTAACATTTCCCTCGTTTTGCAGTATTCAGAATGGTTGCACCCAGAGGCAGGAATGGTGGTAACAATGAGGATGGATCTGGTAGTTCTCGAGGAACGGGAATTGATCTTGAGGCTGAATTCGCCAAGGTGTATCAGACCCTGAATGCACTGATGGCATTCAACTTGGTGCAGCAGCAGAATCAGCAGCCAAATCATGGAGCTGGACAGGGATTGGTTAACGCCTACCCTATCAAGCAGATTGAATCCTTTAAGAGGATGAGGCCGCCAGTCTTTGAGGGACAAACTGATCCAACCGCAGCTGATGACTGGATCAGGAGGATGGAGACGATCTTCGAGGTATCGGAGACTCCGGCAGCCAGCAAGGTGAAGTTGGCTACGATGCAGCTGGAGAAGGACGCTGGTGTCTGGTGGAAATCACTGAAGAGGGCCTTGGGAGATCAGCCGATGACTTGGGAAACCTTTCTAGAGGAATTCAGAGATCGCTTCTTTCCCCTAGATGTTCAGGAGAAGAAGGCGACTGAGTTTTTGAACCTTCAGCAGGGCAGCATGACCGTGCAGGAGTATGAGACCAAGTTTGCTCAGCTTTCGAGGTATGCACCAGAGTTGGTCATGGACGAAGCGAAGAAGGCCAAGAAGTTTGAGCAAGGCTTGAGGCTAAACTTGAGGTCGAGAATGATTCCGTTGGGCATCAGAAGGTTCGACAAGCTGGTCAGGAGAGCAGCTATGACTGAGGAAGACATGGACCAGTCTCAGGAGAAGCAAGAGACCGGGAATAAGAAAAAGAGGCCAGCAGATGATCAGAATGGGAAGGAATTCCCAGTGAAGCAGGACAAGTCCAGTGATCCAGTGCAGAAGGCACCGACAACTCAGGAAGTAACTTGTTTTTACTGCAGGAAGGCAGGTCATTACAGGTCAGCGTGTCCGAAGTTGGCAAAGCAGACTTGTTTTCATTGTGGTCAAGAAGGGCACATTCGACCAAACTGTCCGCAGCTGAAGAAAGATGGGGCAGGGAAAGACAAGGATCTGAGGCAGGGGCGAGTGTTCGCATTGACTGAGGAGGATGCGGGCAAACCAGAAATGTGATCCATGTGTGCAAGAATTTATAAATTTATTCTTTTGCATTAAGTAAAACTTTTATTTGGGGAATAATTGAAGATTGAGTATTTTTCTTCATGTAACAAGATTTATTTGGATTAATGGAATAAAGACAAAGTTTTAATTTGATACTGTTATCTTGCATGCAATTGTGTCGCCCATTTATTGCTAGTCTTAAGTGTGGAGCTTAAGGTGTTTCCAAGCAAGGTCTTGAGGTGGTTATCCTTAGTCATGTCCTTTCTAAGGAGGGAGTGGCCACCAATTCTCGGAAGGATGAAGCAGAAGGTCAGAGTTAGATGCAGGAGTTCAGAGGTTGTTGCAGCGTGGCTTCCGATGGCAAGTTATCAGAGTTGCGCAGCGGAAGGTCGATTTTCTGAATTCTTTGCATGAGTGTGTTTCTTCTGTATGATGTATTTATTTTGTTGGAATGCATTCTTTGGTGTGACTGTATTTCCTAAAATTATGTTTCTACCCATTTGTTCATTCTTTGTTGGTGGGTTTGTTCGAACCCCATTAGCAGTAGTTCTGAGGACAGAACTCATCTAAGGAGGGAGTGATGTAGAACCCCGTATTTTCAAATATTATTTTAAATATTTGAAAATGAATTAAAATGATTTTCAGGAGATTTAATAAATATTTTCTAAAAGATTTATCTTTTTACACGTGCAGAACACGTGCAAATAGTTTCTTGAGAAGTTTGAAAGTCAAGTTTTCTTTATGAAAAATCATTATTTAATATTTGGGATTGATTTATTATTTTGCTAGATTTTTCTGAAATTAATTGGATCTATTTGCAATTTTTGAGAAAAGAAGGACCTTCTTGCAAAATTGACATTTTTAGGGGTTAAAAATGCAAAATATATTTTCTGGACGTTTTGAACAGTACTGGGTGGGATTTAGGATCATAATTTACTTTTAAATCCTAATTTTAATGAATTTCAGATGAATTTCCAAGAATATATATATATATATATATATATATATATATATATATATATATATATAATTGTATTTTGAAGGGATTGTTTTGCAAAAGTATTTGGAAACCCAAAAACTTGATTCCCGGCCTATATAAAGAGAGTCGCAGCCGTCATTCGATGCATAACTCAAGTTTTATTATTTTATATTTTTGGTGATTGAAGAGGAAGATTTGGATCTCGCAAAAGAAAGGCTTTTTCATTGGATCTTTCAATTCTAAAGGTGAGTGATATTGTTTTGTTTGTTTTGTTTTGTTTTGTGATATGAACTTGGTTATTGTTGATTGATTTATGTGAATGATTGTGTGTTGTTTTGTCTCGACATTTTTGTTTATTTAGTGTATCTTCTATGTGAAAGATGCAATAGTTGTTATTTATATTATGCATGTGAAATCTAGGAATGTTCAGTAGATCTTGGTTGACAATTCTTTATTGCTTGAAAACATGTTAGGATTTGAGTATGGTTATAAGGAATTGGATGGTTGAATATCTGGATCTTGTGGTTACAATCAGATCTGGGTTATGAGTTGTGAGAGAAATTTAGTATTAAGAAACCCTAATGAAAGAATTTGGAATCTAGAACATGAGATCTGAGTTTTGAGGTATTGAGTGATTGAGCACCGTATCCAATCTGAGATACCTTGAGATTTGTCATTTTTACCTGAATACGAATTAATTTCATAAGCAATGAATCCTTAGAAAACCTTAGTTTTGATTACTGTATTCAGACTTAAAATCATGAAAACTGTAGGCCGACAGTCGACTGGTCTACTATTCAGTCGACTGGTACGAACCTACTGCTGTGTCTTTAAATTCTTGAAAATACGATCTGGACAGTCGACTGAACCCCTTTTACAGTCGACTGGTATGCTTAAGATTTATTTTGCAAGTTTAGTTTCTTTCCTGGACAGTCGACCTATGACTCCTTAAGTCGACTGTTAGTGCTTAGAAAATTTTCGTGAGAATTATTGGAAATTGTCTCGGGTAAGTCGACTGATGGTTTCTTAAGTCGACTTATAGTACTTGTTATAATCTTGGATATTGGTTCTCGGGGCAGTCGACTTATTACAGTACAAGTCGACTGGTGTTGATGAGTTTTTCATAATCTTGAATGTCCTTTCAAGTTTGTTAGTGTTTGTAGATGGATATATTCTGCGGTATTGGGAGTCACTGAGCTCTGGGGTTGGGTATACTCTGCGGTGTTGGGAATCACTGTTAGTGGTTGATAACCGGGTATCCAATCTGCAGTGTTGTGAGTGACTGATAACCGGGTATCCGATCTATGGTATTGTTAGTGTTTGTAGATGAATATATTCTGCGGTATTGGGAGTCATTGAGCTCTGGGGTTGGGTATACTCTGCGGTGTTGGGAATCACTGTTTGTAACGCCCCGAATCCCAAATCACTGAATTCGAGATGTTCTACAGGATCTTTTCACTTTCTTTAGTACAATTTTACAAGGAAATTCAAATTTTTCTTCATACATCAGAGTTACATCAATATTACACTTTTCTTTTGCACAGCGGAAGTAAAATACAACAATTAAATAAATGTACAACAACATGGTACAATCTTTATGCATCCATGCCTCTTTACATGTAATTTATCCTGCATACAAAACTGTGGGTACGTCAGTTTATTCAACCGACGATAATTATACATGGCCATCCTCTCTATGCCAGAAACAGTATAACGAATCTCATTTCTTAACAAATCACAAACTTGTTCATACTAAGAATATAAATCAAAGGGAACTCTTAATGATGTCGTGTCGTGATTGTGCACTTAATCCTTAATGCAATTATTTAATTTACATGACACTAATGCACACTTGTTCGGATTCTATGCATCCCATACTACATAGGTCCGAGGGCAAGCCTCTTAACCGTTCTTCATTTTTGTAGGGTTCAATCCCTCGCCATGACTTACTCTACTTCTGTAATTACAGTGAGTATCCTAGATGATTCTATGAGTACAAGCATGTATCCTGGCCCCTGGAGTAGAATTCCGCGCCATGTCTTGACTCATCAAGCATGCATTCTGCGACAATTCAGCCTCCTCCCTGAACACAATCCTCTTGCAGTCACCAAAACATCCCACAAGCGTGACTAAAGTCCGATCATTCTGAGTTGTGCCCGCGCCATGTCTTGACTCATCAAGCATGCATTCTGCGGCTCACACACCCGCACCGTAAACCCTAGTACTCATACTTATGTTTTTCTCTCACTTTCATCACCTCTTCACTATGTACTAAATATTAGAATCATGAATACAAATCAAAGCTCGAGAGTTAGCCTCTCCACCAAACCGGACTTATCATTTCATTTCAATACATGACCAACCTTGGTCTTTCAATTCTCATTTCATTTCATTCATTTCACTGCCGGGGGAGACTTAGCTACTCTTGGTTTCAATTTACAATTCACAACTTCCAATTGAGCACTTTCAGCTCATCATTCATTTAGAGTCTCACAGACTTTCTCATCATGATTTTAGTCTTTCATATTCATTTAATTCTCAATTCCCATTTATGATTCATTTTACATAAATCCACACAGTCATAAAAAGAGTTCATAGAATTCGATCATAAAGTTCACAACTTCCAACAGCAATAAATAAAATGAAATCTCATACATACCAAAGTTCACTCTGTACAGTCGACTTGGAAGGACACCAGTCGACTCATACAGTCAATACAGGTTCATCATAAATACTCGGGATAGTCGACTGCTGCACACAGTCAGTCGGCTGTCCCGCAACCTTTCATGTTCACAGTGTCATCCACATGACAGTCGACTGTTCATCCATCAGTCGTCTGTTCTGGGATTCTTTAATAGTACATTTCCAGGTTCAGCTCAGTCGACTGGCTACACGCACTAAGTCGACTGGTCAGTTTCATAATTCAAAACAGGGATTATCTTTTCAACCGTTCGCACATGCACTTTCATCACAGCATACACACATTCATATTTTATAGACACCACACTTCTTACTTGTTCAGTATCATTATTAGCATGGAATTTCAAATTACTAATATGTTCTTTTCTTTAAGAAAAACACTTTAAACATGCACTCACACTATTCATAACTTTCTTACGAAGATGAAGATGTAAATCTCAAGTCATTATACTAGGTCAACATAATGGAATATCTCATTTCATGGAATTGCCGAATATTCATACTTAAGTCGATGCACCAGTCGGCTGAACACCTTGTCAGTCGACTGCACCGACAGTTCTAAGTTTTGTCAATCGTCGCTAGTTCTTTTCATCCATTCACCTTCCCTCCATCATATGTGTCATAGGGAAAATATAAAATTAGTGATCACACTATTACGTCTATTTGCATACATGTTTATTACCACATCATGAAAAATAATTGTCTCGTACCAGTCGACTGGTTCATGCGACAGTCGACTGTACCGACTCACTCGTTCTTGTTATCAACAGCATGCTCAGGCAATTTCTAATACATTAAATTTACTTTTCATAACATGGCAGCAATTATAACAATCATGGTATAATTCCTATATTAGAAGTCCTGAGAAACACCCACCTTATTTGAAGAAATAGACGAAATCCAGCAAAAAGCTCCTTAGTGTAGTGAACGACTCCTCGCTCCTTGCTCCTTTGCTCCACACCGAAACCTTCAGATTACTACTCGGTCTCCACAGAAAAGCTCCCACACACAAACTCACAGAATGCCTCTCTTACAATAATAACTTTAGTGTAAAAGAGATAGGGAAAGAGAGGGGGTATTTATACTAGAATATAAGGGGAATGGAGGGCTAAGATGCACTAGGGAGTTGGAAAATCAAGGGCTAGGATTGACTAGGAAGTTGTAAAACTACCCACACCTCATATGTAACCGTCCATGATCTAAGCCCACTCACCCAACCGGCCAAGCTTGTGCCTTGTGCACGTGTACATTGAGTGCACGTGCACACACAAACCACCCCACACAATTTGTACATCCATACCCGGTAAAAAAAGAAAAGATGCTACACATTACAAGTTGTAGAAAATAATAATAGAGTTTAAATTCATGGGCTACAATTGATTGGGCCAAAAATAATTATTTTGTAGAAGAGATAATTAAATTAACACTTGGGCTTTTAAGGAAAAATCCTTTATAAAAACAATGCTCTTACTCATCATGTTGAAAATAATAGCCAAGATATTACACGTGCATACCACGTGCAACAAAATAAATAATCTTCATATATTAGGAAAAATCGGGGTATTACATCACTCCCTCCTTAGAATAGTTCCGTCCCCGGAACTACAGTTAAGAGCGTGACAACAGAAAATACAACACAACAACAAAACAAAAGATACAAAGATACAAAGATACAATCAAGCAAAAAGCTCCGGATAGTCCTTCAACATCCTCTCCTCAGATTCCCAAGTAGCCTCTTCAACCAAGTGGTTTCTCCAGACTACCTTGACCATCGGTATCGTCTTATTCCTTAAGACTTTCTCCCTACGGTCAACAATCTCGACAGGAGACTCGATGTAATTCAGGTCTAACTGCAAACCTTCCGGAACTTCAGGCAAATAATGACTCGGGTCTGGAATATAACCTCTCAGCATAGACACATGGAAGACATTGTGCACCTGAGACAACTCTCCCGGTAATTCAAGCCGGTAAGCAGTTTTCCCGATCCTTTTCAATATCTTATACGGGCCTATAAACCTCGGGGCTAACTTCCCGCCTTTGCCAAAACGAACCACACCTTTACTGGGTGATACCTTCAGAAAGACGAAGTCACCAACCTCAAACTCAAGGTCCCTTCTCCGGTTGTCTGCATAGCTTTTCTGCCTGCTCTGAGCTTCTACCAACCTTTTCCTGATCAGATCAATCTTCTCAGAAGTTAGCTGCACAAGCTCAGGACCAAACAACTGCCGCTCCCCAACTTCATACCAACAAACAGGTGTTCTACACTTCCTGCCATACAAAGCTTTGTACGGCGCCATCCCGATGCTAGCCTGAAAACTGTTGTTGTAGGCAAACTCCACCAAAGGTAAATGCCTTTCCCAACTGCCTCCAAAGTCTAGTATACAACACCGAAGCATATCCTCAAGAATACGGTTGACTCTCTCGGTCTGCCCGTCGGTTTGCGGATGAAAAGCAGTGCTGAAATCTGTCTTGGTACCCAAAGCTGTTTGAAGACTCCTCCAGAAATGCGAAGTAAACCGCGCATCTCGATCAGACACAATAGTTGAGGGAACACCATGAAGTCGGACAATCTCACCAACATACATCTCAGCTAACTTGTCCATCGAAGCAGTGAGTTTCATCGCCAAAAAGTGAGCGGACTTGGTTAGTCGATCGACTATAACCCAAATCGCATCATTGCCTTTAGAACTCTTAGGCAATCCCGTGATGAAATCCATACTGATGTTATCCCACTTCCATTCCAGAATAGGTAACGGCTGTAATAGACCTCCGGGTCTCTGATTTTCGGCTTTGACTTGCTGACAAACCTCACACTTCGCAACAAATTTAGTCACATCCCACTTCAAACCTGACCACCAGAAATGCTGTTTGATGTCTTTGTACATCTTAGTACTCCCAGGATGTACAGACAGAAGAGTAGCATGCGCCTCCTGAAGAATACTCTCTTTCAGGTCCGCCTGATTTGGAACACACAGCCTATCTCCGAACCACAACACTCCATCCCTCATTTGAAAACCGGGCAACCTGCCAGCACTAACCTGCTCCTTCATCTCCAAGATATCAGCATCAACCTCCTGACTTACAAAGATCCTTGTATTCAGTGTAGGCTGAAGCCTCAACTGAGCCAAAGATGCTCCCAATCCTTGCAAGACAACCTCAGTACCTGCTCGATCCAACTCCTCAATCATATGCCTCTGAGTTGTAATCAAACTGGCCGAACTGCTCTTGCGACTAAGTGCATCAGCAACAACATTAGCCTTTCCAGGATGATACTTGATCTCAGGTCGCATATCCTCGAGCACTTCCAACCATCTCCGCTGCCTCAGATTGAGATCCCTCTGCTGATATATATACTTCAAGCTCTTGTGGTCTGTGTACATGTTCAACTTCTCACCGTACACATAGTGCCTCCATTGCTTCAAAGCAAAGATAATCGCAGCCAACTCCAGATCATAAGTCGGATAATTCTTCTCATGCGGTCGTAGTTGCCTAGACCCATAAGCGATTACTCTACCTTCTTGCATTATGACACAACCAAGCCCCCGATGTGAAGCATCGCTATAAACATCATACTCAACACCTGCTCTAGGCAAAGCCAAAATAGGTACAGTAGTCAGCCTATCTTTCAACTCCTGAAAGCTCGCCTCACATTGCTTAGTCCACTTGAAGCTCACATTCTTCTTGGTCAGTCCAGTAAGCGGTACAGCTATCTGAGCATAACCTTGAATGAATCTCCTGTAATATCCAGTCATCCCAAGAAAACTTCTGACTTCCTTCACTGTAGTAGGCCTAGCCCAATCTCTCACTGCCTCTATCTTCTGAGGGTCAGTTGCCACTTCCTCCTTAGAAAGGATGTGACCTAGGAATGCTACTTCAGATTTCCAGAAATCACACTTGGATAACTTGGCATACAACTTCTGCTCTTCCAACTTCTGCAAAACTGCTGCCAGATGCTCGGTGTGCTCCTCCTCTGACTTGGAGTACACGAGAATATCGTCGATAAACACCACGACGAAAGAATCAATAAACGGCCTCAGAACTCTGTTCATCAAGTCCATGAAGATTGCGGGTGCATTCGTCACTCCGAATGGCATAACTAAGAATTCGTAATGCCCATGCCGAGTTCTAAATGCAGTTTTGTGCACATCTTCAGCTTTCACTCGCACTTGGTGATATCCTGATCGAAGATCTATTTTGGAGAATACAGCTGCTCCTTGTAGACGATCGAACAAATCATCAATTCGAGGAATCGGATACTTATTCTGAACAGTGACCTTATTCAGCTCTCGGTAATCGATACACATTCTCATCGATCCATCCTTCTTCTTTACCAAAAGCACTGGTGCTCCCCAAGGTGACGCACTAGGTTGAATAAAGCCCTTCTCCCAATAGTTCCTCAATCTACCGTTTCACCTCATCATGTTCCACTGGAGCCATCCTATACGGTGCCTTAGAAATGGGTGCACTTCCCGGTTGAACAGTGATGCTAAACTCTACATCACGATGCGGAGGTAACCCAGGAAAATCTTCCAAGAACACTGTCGGATAGTCCTGAACCACAGGAATCCCTTGCACTTCCACAGGAATCTCTTCCTTGCGGATAGTTGCCACCAGCTTAGAACACTTCTGCTTCCCTTGGAAAGTGACTTCAGGTCCACCTGGAGCCTTCACTGTCACCGTCTTGGCCTTACACTCGATGCTTGCACTGTACACCGACATCCAATCAATGCCAATGATAACATCGACTCCCAAGATAGTCAGCTTGATCAAATCAATGCCAAAGATTCGATCTCCAATCACAATCTCGCAATCAGCGTAATACCGATCAGTGGTTAAAGTTTCCCCTGACGGAGTAGCTACTGCTAAGATCTTGCCTGGAAAAATCTTCGGTTCAACTCCCAACACTTTAGCAAATTTTGGAGACACAAATGTATGAGAGGATCTAGTATCGAATAACACAACAGCTTTCATTCCATTAAGATAGAGTTCTTCTGTTACATAGTACACACCATTACATAACAGTTTCACAATATGAACGGGAAGGAGAAATGACAAAAACTCTAAACACCAGCCCTCGTACCAGAGATGACCTGATCTGCTTCCTCAGCATCAGCTTCCGTAAAAGCAAATACTCGCCCTGACTGGTACAGCCTCTTCCCAGTCTGCTGTATTGGCACATTGTGATTGCCAGCCCGTGGTTTGAGACATCGAGATTGGTAATGTCCCAATTCCCCACAGTTGTAACAGGTGACTGCAGAAGGTCTCCCCACATTGTTTCCAGGTCCTCCAGCTACACTAACTGCGTTCGCCCCTGTCGGTTTGAACCTTTGTGCAGATGGTTGCCCCTTGAAACTCCCCGATTGTGCAGGCCTCTTCCCGGACTGCCAGTTGTTCCTCTGGTGCTGAGCAACATGGAACTGCTCCATATCTGCCTCTGTCGCTGCCGCCCTCTTGACCAGCTTGTCAAATCGCCTGATACCAAGAGGTATCATCCGGGATCTCAAGCTTGGCCTCAACCCATGCTCGAACTTTCGAGCCTTCTTCGCCTCATCTATCACCAGTTCTGGAGCATACCTGGAGAGCTGAGTAAACTTAGTCTCATACTCCCTCACTGACATGCTGCCTTGCTGAAGTGACAGAAACTCCATTGCCTTCTTCTCCTGGACGTCGGAGGGAAAATAGTGACTGCGGAATTCTTTCGAAAATTCCTCCCAGCCAAGCACTATACCTCCCATGGTCCTCTTCACCGACTGCCACCAAACAGCCGCATCCTTCTCGAATTGCAAAGTCGCCAAATTGACCTTGTTGCCCTCCGGTGTCTCCAACACCTCGAAGATCGTCTCCACTTGCCGAATCCAGTTATCAGCCGCATCTGGGTCTGACTTTCCCTCGAACACAGGTGGTTTCATTCTCTTGAATGATTCCACCAGCTTAATCGCCTCAGGCACTGGATTCACCGGCCCCCTTCCTTGGTTCATGGCCACTGCATTCAGCGTCTGGTAAACCCTTGCAAGTTCAGTCTCCAGATCCAACCCCTCACCATTCCTAGCTCCTCTTCTCAACATATTCTGATGCAAAAGATCCATTAAATTCGAAGTATAAGACAAGAACTTAAACTAACTTGCATTTCATTGAATTCCAAAGTTTATACATTCGAATTTAAAAACATTTTTGACATCAGAAATGAAAGAAAATAGAAGCTACAACAATCTAACGCCTACGGGTCCTCTTCGCTGCTCGAAGTTCTTCCCGCAGTTCATCCACTTCATCCTTCAGCACATCCGTCAGGTTCTTTCTCTTCTCAAGTTCCCACACCCGGTGACTGAGAACAGAGAAATCGTCCTTCCGCTGTGCCAGCTGAGCTTCCAAAACTCCAACTCTCTCCTTCAGGGTCTCCACTTGCCTCTGAAGAGAAGCCACAGTGCCACTCAGAGCTGGTCCCTCTTCTTCATCGGAAGAAGAATCGTCAGATGAATCTGGAGGTGGGGTAATCTCTCGTGATTCAGGCCACTCCTCATCATCAGAATCTGCTTGCCCAGGGTGATACTCGTCCTCAGAATCAGCCTGTCCATGATGGTACTCTTCCTCAATAATATGCCAGTCGTCGCCTCCAGCAGGGTCAAAGTGATCAGCCATCTTAGAATAGAGAGGAAGAAGCATAAGTCATAGAGCAACACAAATGTAAGTCACTTACATTTAAATCTCTAGACTCAAACACACACTTTAATGTCCACATCTAGGGTGTCGTTCCTTATAAAATTGTACAAGTGTGAAAGCGTAGAAAACGTGGCTCTGATACCACTCTGTAACGCCCCGAATCCTAAATCACTGAATTCGAGATGTTCTACAGGATCTTTTCACTTTCTTTAGTACAATTTTACAAGTAAATTCAAATTTTTCTTCATACATCAGAGTTACATCAATATTACACTTTTCTTTTGCACAGCGGAAGTAAAATACAACAATTAAATAAATGTACAACAACATGGTACAATCTTTATGCATCCATTCCTCTTTACATGTAATTTATCCTGCATACAAAACTGTGGGTACGTCAGTTTATTCAACCGACGATAATTATACATGGCCATCCTCTCTATGCCAGAAACAGTATAACGAATCTCATTTCTTAACAAATCACAAACTTGTTCATACTAAGAATATAAATCAAAGGGAACTCTTAATGATGTCGTGTCGTGATTGTGCACTTAATCCTTAATGCAATTATTTAATTTACATGACACTAATGCACACTTGTTCGGATTCTATGCATCTCATACTACATAGGTCCGAGGGCAAGCCTCTTAACCGTTCTTCATTTTTGTAGGGTTCAATCCCTCGCCATGACTTACTCTACTTTTGTAATTACAGTGAGTATCCTAGATGATTCTATGAGTACAAGCATGTATCCTGGCCCCTGGAGTAGAATTCCGCGCCATGTCTTGACTCATCAAGCATGCATTCTGCGACAATTCAGCCTCCTCCCTGAACACAATCCTCTTGCAGTCACCAAAACATCCCACAAGCGTGACTAAAGTCCGATCATTCTGAGTTGTGCCCGCGCCATGTCTTGACTCATCAAGCATGCATTCTGCGGCTCACACACCCGCACCGTAAACCCTAGTACTCATACTTATGTTTTTCTCTCACTTTCATCACCTCTTCACTATGTACTAAATATTAGAATCATGAATACAAATCAAAGCTCGAGAGTTAGCCTCTCCACCAAACCGGACTTATCATTTCATTTCAATACATGACCAACCTTGGTCTTTCAATTCTCATTTCATTTCATTCATTTCACTGCCGGGGGAGACTTAGCTACTCTTGGTTTCAATTTACAATTCACAACTTCCAATTGAGCACTTTCAGCTCATCATTCATTTAGAGTCTCACAGACTTTCTCATCATGATTTTAGTCTTTCATATACATTTAATTCTCAATTCCCATTTATGATTCATTTTACATAAATCCACACAGTCATAAAAAGAGTTCATAGAATTCGATCATAAATTTCACAACTTCCAACAGCAATAAATAAAATGAAATCTCATACATACCAAAGTTCACTCTGTACAGTCGACTTGGAAGGACACCAGTCGACTCATACAGTCAATACAGGTTCATCATAAATACTCGGGATAGTCGACTGCTGCACACAGTCAGTCGGCTGTCCCGCAACCTTTCATGTTCACAGTGTCATCCACATGACAGTCGACTGTTCATCCATCAGTCGTCTGTTCTGGGATTCTTTAATAGTACATTTCCAGGTTCAGCTCAGTCGACTGGCTACACGCACTAAGTCGACTGGTCAGTTTCATAATTCAAAACAGGGATTATCTTTTCAACCGTTCGCACATGCACTTTCATCACAGCATACACACATTCATATTTTATAGACACCACACTTCTTACTTGTTCAGTATCATTGTTAGCATGGAATTTCAAATTACTAATATGTTCTTTTCTTTAAGAAAAACACTTTAAACATGCACTCACACTATTCATAACTTTCTTACGAAGATGAAGATGTAAATCTCAAGTCATTATACTAGGTCAACATAATGGAATATCTCATTTCATGGAATTGCCGAATATTCATACTTAAATCGATGCACCAGTCGGCTGAACACCTTGTCAATCGACTGCACCGACAATTCTAAGTTTTGTCAATCGTCGCTAGTTCTTTTCATCCATTCACCTTCCCTCCATCATATGTGTCATAGGGAAAATATAAAATTAGTGATCACACTATTACGTCTATTTGCATACATGTTTATTACCACATCATGAAAAATAATTGTCTCGTACCAGTCGACTGGTTCATGCGACAGTCGACTGTACCGACTCACTCGTTCTTGTTATCAACAGCATGCTCAGGCAATTTCTAATACATTAAATTTACTTTTCATAACATGGCAGCAATTATAACAATCATGGTATAATTCCTACATTAGAAGTCCTGAGAAACACCCACCTTATTTGAAGAAATAGACGAAATCCAGCAAAAAGCTCCTTAGTGCAGTGAACGACTCCTCGCTCCTTGCTCCTTTGCTCCACACCGAAACCTTCAGATTACTACTCGGTCTCCACAGAAAAGCTCCCACACACAAACTCACAGAATGCCTCTCTTACAATAATAACTTTAGTGTAAAAGAGATAAGGAAAGAGAGGGGGTATTTATACTAGAATATAAGGGGAATGGAGGGCTAAGATGCACTAGGGAGTTGGAAAATCAAGGGCTAGGATTCACTAGGAAGTTGTAAAACTACCCACACCTCATATGTAACCGCCCATGATCTAAGCCCACTCACCCAACCGGCCAAGCTTGTGCCTTGTGCACGTGTACATTGAGTGCACGTGCACACACAAACCACCCCACACAATTTGTACATCCATACCCGGTAAAAAAAGAAAAGATGCTACACATTACAAGTTGTAGAAAATAATAATAGAGTTTAAATTCATGGGCTACAATTGATTGGGCCAAAAATAATTATTTTGTAGAAGAGATAAATAAATTAACACTTGGGCTTTTAAGGAAAAATCCTTTATAAAAACAATGCTCTTACTCATCATGTTGAAAATAATAGCCAAGATATTACACGTGCATACCACGTGCAACAAAATAAATAATCTTCATATATTAGGAAAAATCGGGGTATTACACTGTTAGTGGTTGATAACCGGGTATCCAATCTGCAGTGTTGTGAGTGACTGATAACCGGGTATCCGATCTATGGTTTTGTTAGTGTTTGTAGATGGATATATTCTGCGGTATTGGGAGTCATTGAGCTCTGGGGTTGGGTATACTCTGCGGTGTTGAGAATCACTGTTAGTGGTTGATAATCGGGTATCCAATCTGCAGTGTTGTGAGTGACTGATAACCGGGTATTCGATCTATGGTGTTGTTAGTGTTTGTAGACGGATATATTCTGCGGTATTGGGAGTCATTGAGCTCTGGGGTTGGGTATACTCTGCGGTGTTGGGAATCACTGTTAGTGGTTGATAACCGGGTATCCAATCTGCAGTGTGGTGAGTGACTGATAACCGGGTATCCGATCTGTGGCATTGAGAATGACCGATAACCGAATATTGGCAGCGAACAGTCGACTGGTCCATTAAGCAGTCAACTGTACTGCACAGTTGAGCTGTAATTGTTTAAGAATGATTTTTCTGACACTTAGTTAAGCTATACCCGATGTTTTCATATTTTCCTGTCATTTCTTACTTTACAATACATGTTTAGCATATGTTTCCCTCGTTCGGTACATGTTGTTTGAGAAACCATGCTTATTGTTTAATTATGTTGTTTGTTTGTTTATATCACTCACACCATTTATGGCTGACCCCGTTAGTTTTGAGAGTTAGGGTTCAACTCTAGCCTCATGTGTTGCAGGTTGTTGCTTAGAATTTGGGGGTTTGTACGCTTGAGTTAGTTTTGGAGATTATAAGTAATGTAACAGAGCCTTGTGTAATTTTGTAAAGAGAAGTGTTGTAAAAAGAATGATTTAATTCAAGGTGTTTGCATTTCCGCTGCATTTTCAAAAGATTGTTGTAATAAAGTTTGGAATAAAATTATTTGTGTTTTGGGCTATGTGTACTATTACATTGAAGTTGATGCTGGGATTGTGCCACGTATTTTCTAAGTTCTTTATATTAGAAATTCGGGGTGCTACATTTAGCTTGGGCAGTCTGAGAGCAACCCAAAAACTTTAAATTTTTGGCTATAACTTAGGCCATTGTTAGAGATAACAGCCTAAGCTTTTTTTAAAAAGGGTGATGGTCTCTGACTTGTTTTTTTTTTTAACTTGGCCAAGTCAGAGAGCACCCCTAAGAAATCAAATTTTTTCTATAACGTAGGCTGTTGTCGGCATAGGTTTAGAAAAAAAATTGCTCCTTTCCAATAGGCCAGTACAGAGAGCTATTGATCCAAAGAACAATTTTTCACATACAATCTAGGCCATTGTCAACGGCCTTAGTAAAAGAAAAAAAATTATTTACAATTTCACACAGCAGCTAAAGATGCTACACTAAATTCTCCCCCAAAAATTATATACAATCCCATCAGTTACAATCTCCCAACAATAACAACAAAAAAATTATCAATCAACACAAACCAACAACACTTGAATCTCAACAAAATTTAAAGTTAACAACAAAAACCAATTAACAACACCTGCATCAATATCTAATATACTGAAATTTTACATAAAAAAATTCCAATTCACAATGGATCATCATATCTCTCGTCGGAACTCTCTTCATCGGATGGAATCACTTTTTGCAGATTGATTGGCCTTCATTGAAAGATTAGTTTTAGTTAGTGAGAAACTTATTAACCAAAAATGAAGTATAATAAATTTAAAAGAGGGAGAAACAAAGAAAGTACGAGTCTTACCCAATAATATTGGACAATTTCTTGAATCATGATTCATTTGCACAATGCCGCATGTTCGGCACCGTCTCAGTTTTTTAATGCGAAGTTACTCTCTTATCGGCCTAAATCTTTTGGCGCGAGGCCTTCCCTTTGTCATGCATTGTTGTGGGTCACTTACGCGTGTAGGTATGTGTCCATTGCCTTCATCATGAGGTTGTGCACTACCATGTGGTTGTGCACTACCATCCGGTTGTGTACTACCTCCCGGTTCTGCACTGTCATGTGGTTATGAGGCCTATTTGGGTTGTAGCTAAGAGACGCCGTCAATGATCTTCTGCAAATTCTCCAACGTGTATTTGTAACATTCATTGGAGGAACAACCGAGATCGACAATATGTTTTGCATGGTAGCTCAACTCACAATATCGAGAAGCAAAATTCTTGGTATTGGGTTCAGTTGGAACAGATGTATAACTTCTTCTCATCACATCCCGAGTCCATCTTCTTTTAATGTATACATCCAGAAAGGAAGTGTGATGGTTGAACCGAAGAACGGCTAAAATATGCCTGCAAGGAATGCCAACGAAGTCGAAGAAATGACATACATATGTAATAATTCCGTTGATTTTGCATAACTGAAGAAGGCGAGCCGGTTCTGATTCTCCACAGAGTATCACATGGAAGGTTGAATTATCCGGTGTCTCAAGATCGTCAACGAAACTCACATTGTACATGAAGCTTTTTGTAACTTCATCTTGGAATTTGTAAAAGATTTTCAAAGTGTATGTTTTCGCCATTTGTGCCTCCAAAGCCTATTCGCTCTTCAACTTCGGTCTCTTCTCACGGTTACGATGATTTTCTTTCAGTTCATCGTGTCTTTGCCTTCCCAAAAAATGGTCGAAGATGACGGTAAATTCATGCAAGGAATATTTCTTTTTGTATGATGCTTCAAGGCAGAATGCGATGACTCAACCCATTGGCTACTCAACATGCCAGCCCAAAAAAATCTTTAGCATAGACGGGTGCCCAATTTTTATGGATATCAAATAGATCATTCAACCATTTGTTATTCTCTAATCTATATTGCAAAATCAATAAATTCCATTTTTCTACAAAGTCATGTACATATTCAGAATTATAGATGACATTCTTCAAAGATTCCCTAAACTTGTCGACATCGTTCGACATACGCACCTCCTGCGGTAACTTATCCAATATGTGCCAAAAACAAAAACGATGCCGAGTCTGGGGGAAAACTTTCTTAACTGCAGCGGCGATTCCACGGTCTTGATCGGTGACTATATCGGATGGAGCACGATTCATAACCCCTAACCACTTTTCAACGAACCATTCAAATGAAGAGGCCGTCTCATTCGGAATGAACCCACCTAATAAGAAAGTTGATTGTCAATGTTGATTCACTCCAACAAAAGGAACAAATAACATTCCATACTGGTTCGTATTCTACGTGGCATCAAAACAAAGTACATCGCCAAATTCTTGATAATTCATCCTAGAAATACCATCAACCCTCATACATTGTGACAACCGTCCTTTGGGATCTACTTGAATGTCATAAAAAAAAAGGATCCGTCTGTTTCTTAGATTTAAAAAAATCAATTCGCATTGTAGAATCATGTCCTTTCAATGCTTCTTACGAATTTCTAAGTAAATTTCTAACATCTTTTTCGGTGAATCCTACTTGATCGTGACCACCACTAGCACTTTCGAAGAAGAGCATTTGTCGATATGTCTGGATATTAGCTTGGTTGAATTGATCTATTATCCTTTTATCCGTATTTGACACGGAACGGTTTCGGGGCAAAAGATGCCTTATACCGGGTGAGGTGAATTTGTGATTGTGTGCTTCATGAAATGAATACAACACCCATGAAATACTTGCTTCATTCAATTTTACACGAACGCAAGTCTTGCAACCCGTTCTACAGGTTGTTCCTTATCTACCATCATTATGTTGCCTCGGCGACAACCCGGCTTTATTACAAAAATATGACTTGTCTACTTCCACTCTTCCCTTTAATTTATTCCCACTCTTACGCATTGCAAAACCTCCACAACGAGCATATGACGAATAAAAATTTTCGATTTCAACTAAAGTTGGAAACGTCATACCTAACTTTGGTTTTAGATGTTTTTTGACTAACAGCATGGTATCAATGATAGGTTCTACTTGCAAAAAATTATTGCCGGCAGCAGAACTCTCCGTGTCATTGTTCATCTGGAGGAATAATATATTATTGGTAAATTAATACACACATCATATATAAAACAGTTTGTTAACAAACGATTGTGATATATATATACATACAAAAGAAAATAAGTGACAAAACATCAAAAATGATGTCAACAAAATGTGAAACTCTGCGATTGCGACCGTTTGTTGCACACAAGGTAACAAAACTTGTAGAAGCGAGTTCCGATCCACGGTTTGTAAGATACTGCCATGTCTCGCTCGCTTTCACTCTTAGAAATGAGGGGAATGCGATACAAGGACGCATATAGCAAACCGTGGGTGACAACTCGCAACTACAAGTTGCTATGACTTATGAGTAGCGAGACCGACCTAGTTGCAAAATTATGGATTTTTCAAGTGGGTTCTCTATTGAAAACTCGCTTAAAACATAACAAAATTCCTGAGAAAACTGCACAATTGACGGTAAAAAAAAAACTAAACTTTGTGATTGGGTCGGGCTCCCCGCACATAAGGCAAAGCAACTTGTACAACTGAGTTCCGACCAACGGTTTGCAAGATACGGTCGTGTATCACATTCAATCATGAAAAATGCCAACAATGCGATACATTGACGTAGGCCCCAAACCGTGGCTCCGAACTCGCAACTACAAGTACCGTTTGGTAGCGAGCGGTAAGCCCAATATGCTCACAAAATTTCTTATTTTTTTGATGTCGTTTCCTAGTGAAAAGTCCTTCGATAGAAATTAAACATTAATTGTTGTTGTTGTTTGATATAAAATAGAAATCCGCACAAACGAGATCAAAAAAATTCGAAACTTTGGGAGTAGGATGGACGCAAAATACATGAGTCAACAAAATTTGTAGAGGTGAGTTTCGACTCACGGTTTGCAATATACGCCGTTGTATCGCTTTCAGTCACGAAAAATACTCAAAAGAGATACACTGTCGTACACTTCAAACCGTGAATCCAAACACACTTCTACAAATTATGTTTGCTTGTGCATGGCCAGCCCAACGTACTCGCAAAATTGCATAATTTTTAGATCTCTTTGTGCCCTATTACTACAACGAACAACAACAACTAATACTACATCTACATCGACAATAAAACTATAATTACCTAATCTATAAATACTTACGAATACTATACAAATTATACACTCAAACATTGAATAAAAAATTTCAATCAATTAACCTAGTTAGATCTACTAAAATAGGAAAAAATTTACACCTTTCACAATAAGGGTATTTAGAAAGGAGATAGAGGAGGCCCTTGTGTGCTGCTATAGAGAAAGGAAGGGGAGTAGGGTTTGGCTAATTTCTTTAGAATTAGGGTTTTAGAGTTGGGGAGATTTCGTGTGGGTTAGAGTTTTTTTATAATCGGGATCTTCAAAGGAAGATGGCAAGAGTGTGAAAAGAGGGAGAGATTGAGTGAGAATCAATGAGCAAGAGAGAGGTCAGGTTTTCAGATTGAGAGAGAGAGAGAGCTAGAAATGGGTTTCTCGAGCTCCAGTAGCGAGAGAGAGAGTTGTGGGAGAGATGGCGATCTGAGTATGTATAAGTGTTTTTCCAAACACTTGTACATACTTACGCCGTTGTTTAGGTTGATTTTTTTTATAAAAAAAACAACCTAGGTCGTTGTTGGGAACAACGGCCTAAGTATAATTTTCTTCAAAAAAAACTTCAAACAACCTAAGCCGTTGTTCCCAACAACGACCTAAGTATAAATTTCTGCAAAAAAAAAAAAAAAACTCCACGCCAAAAAAATGCTAAGTCTGAAGCATTTTTTGGCGTGAAGTTACAAAATTACCCCTTAGCTTTTAGAGCATTTAGTGGGTTTCGATCTGAACCGTTGATCATGACCTTGAGCGATCCAACGGCTCACGGGTGCATTTTCCAACCCGTTGAAAACGCACCCGTTTTCAATGGAGCATTTGCCATATATATATACTAGATTTGCCCGTGAGCACGTGCATACAGTACGTCTTCAGAACGATACAGCATATGAAAAGCATTGTGAACAATAAATCAACAATTATGTAGCTCAAGTTTGAACAGAATGACAATAATTAGTTGTAAATAAAAGTCCATGTCTCTCTCTCTTTATATATATATATATATATATATATATATATATATATACATATATATATATATAAGATATGAGCCTTTGATTTTGGGGAGATTGAAGGAGAACCACTTGATAGCTTTCTTTGTGTTTTATTATATAGATATATATATATAGAGAGAGAGAATATATATATATAGAGAGAGATTTCTTCCATTGCAAACACAAATGTTGTGCAAACGCGTGTACACCACTTATTCCGTCATTGGCAATGACGGGTTAAGGCATAAGGCAAAAATTTATATTTTGCCTTAACCCGTCATTGCCAATGACGGGTTAAGTGGTGCGCACCAATATTTTCATTTGCAATGGAAGAAACCTCATATATATATATATATATATATATATATAGAGAGAGAGAGAGAGAGAGAGAGTAATGTGAGCCTCATATTTGCGAGTAATGTGAGCCTCATATTTGCATGAGGAAATTTTCCTCATACAAAGTCATTATACTCACTTGGTAGGGCCATTATGGAAGATCCACTCCGTCCATCATGTTCATCATTCTAATAGATGTAAGTGTAGAAAAAATCAAATTGTTTGGAGATCATTCACCCATGCATCATGTGGGTCTAATTTGTGATTCGATTTATATAACTGTTGAAATCGTTCATTTTTCAACCACATGATGCATGAGTGAATGACCTCCAAACAATTTGATTTTTTCTATACATACATCCATTAACATGATAAACATGATGGACGGAATGGATCTTCCTTAATGGCCCTACCAAGTGAGTATAATCACTTTGTATGAGAAAAATTTCCTCATACTCTATATGAGGCTCACTTTTCTCATATATATATATATATATATATATATATATATATATATATATATATATATATCAATATTTTGGAAATTGTGCGCTTCAAAATTAGTGGCTTATTAGAAATTATTATCTCTTCACCTGTTATTATTTGAAAATTATCTACTTAAGTCTCTCTAATATATAATTAGCTAACTAAGGATATCTTAGATAAAAAAATCAAAAAACTACCCAAAAAACTAATATATATATATATATATATATATATATAGTCATTTTTTTTTGAAAATTTTGCATTTCAAAATTAGTGGCCTATTAGAAAATATTATCTCTTCACCTGATTTTAAAAAAAAATTATGTACTTAAGTCTCTCTAATATATAATTAGCTAGCTAGGGATATCTTAGATTAAAAAAATCAAAAAACCACCGAAAAGACTAATGTGAGGTGGGATAAAAATGACCCGGCACCCCCAGCCGACGGTAGGACCTCGATGACCCGGGATCAAGCCAAGGCCCAGGGTTGCTTCCTCTCGAAAGCACGTCGTCCTTGCCCCGGGCCGCCATGGCATCGGGACCGAGCCGATAATCAAACCCCCTGAACCCTGCGGCCTCGTCCCGACAATCCGTACCAGCCTTCGGCCTCCGAGCCTCGACGGTCCCACAGGCCTTCCATCAACCTAGTACGAGATAAAGATGACCTGGCACCGCCTGGGCCATCTGATTCTCCCAGAAGCACAGGAACCACACGATCCGCCACGTCAGCCCCAAAACCGCCTAGGGTTTTGTCACGTCAGCCCTAACTACCCGGGGTGCTGCCATGTCTGCCCTAAACCCCCTGGGCCTCCTGCCACGTCAGGCCCACGGGCATTCGGGTCCAGACCCGGCCCCCAAACGAGTCCAAACCAGGTTGGGTTTGTCTATAAATACAAGGCCCTCTCCCACCTTTAAAGGTAATCAATCTTTCTCCCACTAAAACCCCTAGTTAATGTTACTCTCTCACAGCAACTAACTAGATCGTCGGAGGGTCTGCCACCGGGACCAACCCCGGTGTTCCTAGACCATCTGCAGGGACACGAGGCGGAGCATCCGGATCCGAGCCGATCCTCCAGTGCCTAGCCAAATCTCTGGCATACCGTCTAGCACTGTATCCTTCCACCAATACAAATCGAGTAGGAACTCACACCTGGTGCATCCACACTCCCCCCAAAAAAAAACCGCATCAGGTTGGCACCGTCTGTGGGAACAATTTTCGGTGCGGACGACAGCCCGAGCTTCGCCATCAGCGGTCTCCCCTCGACCCACGCTCCTATGGCTCCCAAGGCTAGGAGAGCAGTTACCTCCGTCCTCCGCCCAAACGGGACTCCTCTTCAGGACGACCTCGGCGGCATACACGGATCCTACAATCCGGGGCCGAACCCCGGGCCCTAACCAAACGCACAACATCCCGCCGCTTCTGACCTTCGTCGGATCATCCGGAACTGAAGGGCTAGTCAGGCTAGGGGAGGGACCGCTTCCAACTCGGCCCCGAACCGCTCCTGGCCCGCGCACGAGGGAAGGCCATCGGCACTCAGCCGCATCGGTCGAAGACCGACACCACCACGCCACCCTATTGACCATGGTGCGGTCACGAGGGCCGAGTTCCGCCGTTTCCGGGACGAAATCATGGAGGCTATTCACGGAGCGCCAAGGGCTGCGACGCTCAGCCAACCCCGTCAAATGGACGAGGGGAGCAGCCACACTCGTGACCCAACCCCTCCCCCTGAGCGCACGAGGTACTCCGATGCCTCCTAGAGATGGAGAATCGTCTCGAACGCATCGGCGACGGAAATCCGAACCCCGGGCTAGGCCGAAGGCCTACCCGACTGCCATTTTTTGTAACCATCTTAGAAGCAGAAATTCCCCAGAATTTTCGGCCTCTACAGTTCGAGAATTACAACGGCGAGGGTGATCCAGCTGATCACATGGAGGGCTTCAAGACCCTCATGATGATTCACAGCACTTCGGATCCCCTGCTGTGCCGCGCATTCCCAGCCACCCTCTGGGGTCTGGCCAGGGAATGGTTCTCCAAGCTCTCCCCAGGCTCGATTTTCTCGTTCGACCAGCTGGAAGCCAACTTCTTGGCCCACTTCGTCACCAGCAGGAAGGCCGAGAAGACGAGTGCATCCTTGCTTGACCTCCAGCAGAAGGAGGGGGAGTCGCTCCGTGACTTCGTCAAGAGGTTCACTGCCGAGGCAAGATCCATCTCCGCCCTCGATGCCGGGGTCGCCTCGGCCGCCTTCCGTACAATGTCCGGCACAACTAGCTGAAGGTTTCCTTGGTGAAGAAGCCCCCTCTGGACTTTCCCATCCTTCTTAACCGAGTCGAGAAGTACATACGAGCTGAAGAAGCTCTAAACCCGGAGGGCGGTAAAGAAGCTGTAGGGAAGGGCAAACGCAGGGTCGACGAGATCGAACCTGCCAGAAAAGCAGCAAAGGAAGGGGTCGGCATGAAGAGGGTACCCCCGGTCCCTCGCTTCGAGGGATACACGCCCTTGACACAGAATGTGTCCGCCATCCTCTTAGAGATTGAGGATAAGGGCCTTGTCCGACTACCTCCCCGACTGAGCAACAACAAGAAGCGAGACCAGCGCTTCTACTGCCGCTTCCATAGGGATCATGGGCACGAAACCGACCAGTGTCGGGCCCTAAAAGACAAAATCGAGGCCCTCATCTCCCGAGGGTACCTCCGCGAGTTCACAAGAGAAAGCCCACAGGATCGGAAGGATATGAGGAATCGGAGGCCTTCGCCTCCCGCCCATACTCCGAGCCGCCACCAGGAGCGGGATCCGAGCCCAATGGAGCCGAAAGGCAGGCCATTTTGCATTGCGTCCACGGAGGACCAATGGGAGGGGAGTCTAATACTTCCCAAAAGGCATTCATACAGGAGGTAAACGCTGTCCAAGATCTCCCTTCGCCCCGAGTACAATTGCTCCCTGTCTCCTTCTTCGGAGAGGATCTCGAGGGCGTCCACCTCCCTTATTGCGATGCCCTCGTCATCAATCTTGACATGGCAAATTTTGAAGTTCGTCAGATCCTCATCGAAAACGGCAGCTCGGTCAACATTCTATTTCTTGAAGCCTTCGAGAATCTCAAACTGCCCCGAGACAAGCTCAAGCCGGCTGGATACACCCTGCATGGGTTCACCGGCGTCCCCATCGTAATAGAAGGTATCATGACTCTTGATGTCACCGCGGGCTCGGCTCCCATCAGACAGACCGAGTCTATGGACTTCCTGGTGGTGAACGTCAAGGCGGCGTACAATGCCATACTCGGCCGACCCGGGCTCTGCTCCCTTCAAGCGGTACCGTCGGCCTACCACTTGAAATTAAAATTCCCCACCAAGCAAGGGGTCGGTGTCGTCTGAGGTAACCAAGA
This sequence comes from Hemerocallis citrina, assembly GCA_017893485.1. Classification (NCBI taxonomy): domain Eukaryota; kingdom Viridiplantae; phylum Streptophyta; class Magnoliopsida; order Asparagales; family Asphodelaceae; genus Hemerocallis; species Hemerocallis citrina. The sequence goes on along the minus strand of CM030361.1, from coordinate 168,495,228 downwards.
GGCAGTGCGGTCCTGCTACATGACCGCCGTTGGAGGGGACGTCTTCCTCCTCGATGCCGTCGAGCTCAGGTCCGAGAGGGACGGTTTCGATCCCGAACTAGCCGACGAGTTGGAGGATGTCCCGTTCGGGGCGGCAGATGAGTCGAAGTGGTTCCGAGTGAGCCACTCGCTCTCCGAAGATTTGAAGTCGGACATAATCAACTGCATCCGCCACAACGTCGACCTCTTCGCCTGGAAGCCCTCCGACATGCTCGGGATATCCGAAGACCTGATCATGCAGAGGCTGAGCGTCAACCCGGGCTCCAAGCCGGTCGCCCAGAAGAGGCGCAAATTTGCCCCAGAGAGGCAGCAAGCAGTAAAAATGGAGGTGGACAAACTCTTGTTCGCCCGATTCATTCAGGAGGTCAGCTATCCCGAGTAGCTGGCAAACGTCGTCATGGTTAAAAAGGCGACCGGGGGTTGGCAAATCTGTATAAACTTCACTGACCTGAACAAGGCGTGCCCGAAAGATCCTTTTCCCCTCCCCAGCATCAATGCCTTGATCGACGCGACTTCGGGACACGAGCTGTTGTACTTCATGGATGCCTTTTCAGGGTACAATTAGATCCGGATGTTCCCGCTGGACATTGCAAAAACCTCGTTCGTCACCGACCAGTGCCTCTTCTGTTACCGCGTTATGCCCTTCGGGCTGAAGAATGCCGGAGCCACCTACCAACGTCTTGTAAACCGGATCTTCAAAGACTTGATCGGCCATAACATGGAGGTTTATGTCGACGACATGCTCGTCAAGAGCCGAGAAGGACCAAACCACATCGCCGACCTCGAGGAAGCCTTCGGAATCCTCCGAATTCACAACATGAGGCTCAACCCTGCCAAGTGCGCGTTCGGTGTCTCCTCCGAAAAATTTTTAGGGTTTGTCGTCAGCCAGCGCGACATCGAGGCGAACCCAGAAAAGATCCAGGCCATAATAGACATGGCCCCGCCTCGGAATGTCAAGGAGGTTCAGAGGCACACGGGAAGGTTGGCAGCCATCGGTCGTTTCCTCTCCAAGTCAGGGGAGAAATCTCTCCCCTTCTTCAAAGCTCTACGGGGAAAAGGGGGCTTCGAGTGGGGCACCCACCAACAAGAGACCTTCGAACAGCTGAAGCAGTACCTCGCCAACCCTCTCTTCTCAGCAAACCCGAGCCGGGCGAACTGCTGTGGCTCTACCTATCTGCCTCGGATAGCGCCCTCAGCGCGGTCCTCGTCCGGGAAGAGGACAGGGTTCAGAGGCCGTTATACTATGTGAGCAAGGTCCTACTCCCCGCCGAGACGAGGTACACAAAGATAGAGAAAATGGCCTATGCTCTGGTCATGGCGGCCCGGAAGCTCTGCCCTTACTTCCAAGCTCACTCCATCCAAGTACTGACCGACCAGCCGTTGAAAACCATCCTCCACAAGCTAGAGAACTCCGGCCGCTTGGTCAAGTGGTCGATCGAGCTGAGTCAGTACGACATCGGTTATCAATTGAGGACGGCGATCAAGGGACAGGCCCTCGCCGAGTTCATCAACGAATGCACCATTTCTGAGCAACCCAGCATCGCAGGTTCGGATCAGACCTGGGAAGTCTATGTCGACGGATCCTCCTGTGAATCCGGGAGTGGCGCTAGGATCATTTTCCGAGGCCCCGACCAATTCCTCCTTCAATACTCTCTCCGCCTCAACTTTCTGGCCTCCAACAACGAGGCAGAATACGAGGCCATGATCGCCGGACTGACCCTGGCACACCGAGCAGGTGCGACACAAATCCGGGCCTTCAGCGATTCTCAGCTCGTGGTCAATCAGATCACCGGAGAATATGAGGCCCGCGACGACTGGATGATAAGATACCTAGCCATGGTCCGAGTCGAATGGAACAAAAGAATACCGGAACACAGGCACGTAACTGAGGCCCAGCGAATGATGCAGATACATCATTCATAAGCTGTAAATTTAACTTAACAACAAGATAACAATTTCAACCACGAAAGCATATAAAATCACAACAGGATAACAAAGTACATGAATATTACATGAACATAACCAACAACTGGAAAGAAACATAGTTATGGGTCAAACACGCCCGGATTACAACAAGGATTACATGAATAAAACATGAATTAAAATAACATGAAATTAAATAAGACTAGAATCTCTGTTCAGCAACACCTTCAGGTAGTTCTCCATCTGGGCCTGCAAGCATATTATAACAAGAGGAAGAAACAAAGAGGTACCCGTTAATGCAAGTCACGGGCCGCAAGTGGTACAAACAACGGGACAAATATAGAATAAAACAAAAGCAGGAAAGAACAGAGAATCAAGAATCATATGATAGAGCAAATACGACATGCAACAGAATCAAGAACAAGACCTCATGAAATAAATAGCATGCATGTGAACAATTAAATAATCCATAGGAACATGTAACATGTGAACGAGTAAGCAAGTAAACGTGTCAACATGAACGCGTAACATGTAAACATCTGCACAAAGTACATTAGTAAAAATCTAAGTTTGTATGGATTAATTATAACCATGGTTTGTTAAAGAAGGTCTCATTATCTACGTCATAAATTATATACACAAAGTTAGTAGATTGGCAATCAATGAAACAAATGTACAACAATATTGAATAATCTTTAAGCATTTGTTCCTCTTTAATCTGTATCAAGCCATTTACCTGCATATAAGACTGTGGGTACGTAAGTTTATTCAACTGACGATCATTATACACGGCCATCCTCTCTATGCCGAAAATAGTATAACTTATTTTTCATATTTAGGAAACACAAACTTGTCACATATCAAATTAAAGGGACTACCCTATTGATGTCGTGTTGTGATTGTGCACTTAGTCCTTAATGCAGTTATTTATGTTACATGAAACTAATGCACACTTGTTCGGATTCTATGCATCCCATACTACATAGGTCCGAGGGTAAGCCCTTAATCGTTTTTCATCTTTGTAGGGTTCAATCCCTCGTTATGACTTAATCTACTACTGTAATTACGGTAGGTATCTTAGATGTTCTATGATCTACGAGCCCATGTCCAGGCAGCATGGAGGGGAATCCCACGCACTGACACGACGCATCGAGCAGGCAACCTATGGACAATTCAGCCTCCGCCATGGAACAATGGCACCACCCATAGCCACACAAATATCCTACAAGCGTCGCCACCGGGACGATAATTCTGGAGTAGTGCCCACGCCATGTCTTGACACATCAAGTAGGCAGCCTGTGGATCACTCTCACACTGCTAATCCGATGGCCCTCATACTCTACTTTCATCACGTCTCCACTATGTACTAATCCTTAGTTCTTATCAAAATCATGAACAAAAAATCAAAGCTCTAGAGTTAGCCTCTCCACTAAACCAGACTTATTCATTCATTCAAACACGACCAACCTTGGTCTTTAATTTCAATTTTCATTTCATTTCATTTCCAACGCCGGGGGAGACTTAGCTACTCTTTTTGTTTCAATTTTCAATTCACAATTTTCAAAATGAGCATTTCCAACTCATAAATTCATTTGTTGATTTGTCACACTCAAAAGTATTTCTCTTTTCCAATCATGATTTCTAATTCATTCAAATAGTCCATAACTAAACATGAAATTCAACTATTCATTATGTAACTCATGAAATGTTATTTTCACATACAAACCCACATCATTAATTATTCAATTAAAGTTGAATATTTACACTTCATAATTTCCACACTATTCTCAAATGAGAATAATTTGCATCACATCACACAATATAATTTCTTTTTGCCAAAATAATTTTTTAATCCTTCATTTCAAATCATTTTTGCAAGATCTAATTTCACAAAGAATATTAATGTAGAACTATAGTTCTATTTACTCATTTAATCACAAATTATACTTTACTTTATGTAAATCATTCCCAAATTATTTTTAATAAGTCCCATGTATTTTTAGAAGAACAGTCATATTTTTTTCATAATTTTTGGATCACCAAAACACCCCAAAAAATAATTTTCCCTAAACTACCGATGCCAAGGATCGAACCCAGCACCAAGGAGAACACAGCCGAAGGCACAGACCAACAGGCCATTTGTGCCAGCGGTATAAAGGGAAGGCAGAGAGTATTTAATGCTCTCGGTCTCTGATTCTTATACTTTTAAAATTTCATGAAAAAAAATATGGTGCCACAGGGATTCGAACCGACCACCACAGGGAACCCAACCGCATACTCTGACCACTTGAGCTACGCGCTCAGGTTGTCAAGGTACAACTTAAATTCTTTTTACTATAATTCTCTCTATTATTTAAAACATTTCGACGTTCATCGAATTCTCATTTCAATTTGCTTTTATAGAATTTACTGTAAATTTCCAGATTGGCTATTCTCAACCTAAAATATACTCCAGTATAATAAAGAGTAATTTTTTTAATAATTAATACATATTTTCATACAACTAATTCGAAATATGAACTATCACTACCACATTTTCTTCTCTTTTCGACATTTCTTAGCAATTAGCATTCTAATCTCTTTATCAACAAATTTCACATTAGTTCTCTGTCTTTAATCATTTACCCGACATACAAACTCATATTTTAAATTATTCATGCCCACATTAACACAAAAGATCTATTTAACACATGAAATAGCATTATCAATCTACTAACTTTTGTATGTAATTCTTGATGGTAATAAATGTGTTTTCTTCAATCAATCCATGATCCTAATCAATTCACATACAACTTAAATAATAGAACCACATACAAATTTGCATATCTACATTTAAATCATTCAATAGGTTATTTTTCCTAATTAAGTGTACTCTTCTTAATCTTTTTCATGCTTCATTCATTCATTTCTAACATGCATTTCTAATTTAGAAATATGGAGAATTTACCCACCTCAATGGAGAGACAAACACAATTAGCAACTTCCTAAACAAAAGTCCTTGCACACGAACGGTCCTCCTCCTAGAAGCGCGCACTCGAGCCTCCCAAAAGCACCAAAACCGAGCTCCACACAAGCCCACCGAGCACTCCAAAACCGGCCCTTTCTTCTCCTTGGTGTTGCAAGCACAATTCCACAGACTCTCAATCTTTTAACTCACACAATCACTACTAGATAGAGTATTTTAGACTAAAGGTTTGGAAGGATTTGTAGGCACAAGAATAACTAGCCTTGGGGGGGGGGTATTTATACTAAAAATCAAAGAGAATGGATGGCTAGGATCAAGTGATTGGTTATAAGATGGAGGGCTAAGATGAAAGTAGGAGTTGCATTAACTACCCACCACCAAGTAACCACCAAGCATGATCACCACTAAAATTTTGATTTTCCCTCCAAAAGATTGCAACCGGCCATGCTAGGAATGTGCATATTGCACGTGTACGTGCAATGCACGTGCATGCCACTTGGTCCAAAAATTGTACATTAAATTTTTGTATAAAAATAAAATAGTATTTAAATTGTATTCTATAGGACAAGTTGTATAAAAATAGTTCATGGGCTTTAGTTTTGGGCCAAAATAATTATTTTAAAAATAAAATAAATAAATTAAATTTTTGGGCTTTAGGAAAAAGGCTTTTTGTCTAATTGAAAGAAGGCTTTATAGAAAAATAATTAAAGGCACATATTTAAATATCTATACTCATCCTGATGAAAATATTTAACAAAAATATTGCACGTGCACACTATGTGCAAAATAAAAATAATTTTTTATTAAATGAAAAATCAGGGCATTACAACACTCCCTCCTTAGAATAGTTCCGTCCCCGGAACTACAGTCAAGTGCGAGAAAAACAAACAACACTCACAACAAAAACAAAAAGATACAAAGATACAAATCAAGCAAAAAGCTCAGGATAGTCCTTCAACATTCTCTCCTCAGACTCCCAAGTAGCCTCTTCAACCAAATGGTTCCTCCAGACTACCTTGACCATCGGTATCGTCTTATTCTTCAAGACTTTCTCTCGACGATCAACAATCTCGACAGGCGACTCGATGTAATTCAAGTCCAACTGCAAACCTTCCGGCATTTCGGGCAAATGATGAGTCGGATCTGGAATATAACCTCTCAGCATAGACACATGAAAGACATTGTGCACCTGAGACAACTCTTCCGGTAATTCAAGCTGGTAAGCAGTCTTCCCGATCCTTTTCAAAATCTTGTACGGGCCTATAAACCTCGGGGCTAATTTCCCGCCTTTGCCAAATCGAACCACACCTCTACTGGGCGATACTTTCAGAAAGACGAAGTCACCAACCTCAAACTCAAGGTCTCTTCTCCGGTTGTCTGCATAGCTTTTCTGCCTGCTCTGAGCTTCTACCAACCTTTTCCTGATTAGAACAATCTTCTCAGAGGTTTGCTGCACAAGCTCAGGACCAAACAACTGACGCTCCCCAAATTCAAACCAACAAACAGGTGTCCTGTACTTCCTGCCATACAGAGCTTCGTACGGTGCCATCCGATGCTAGTCTGAAAACTATTGTTATAGGCAAACTCTACCAAAGGTAAATGCCTTTCCCAACTGCCTCCCAAGTCTAGTATACAACACCGAAGCATATCCTCAAGAATACGGTTGACTCTCTCGGTCAGCCCATCGGTTTGCGGCTGAAAAGCAGTGCTGAAATCTGTCTTGGTACCCAAAGCTGTCTGAAGACTCCTCTAGAAATGCGAAGTAAACCGCGTATCTCGATCAGACACAATAGTTGACGGAACACCATGAAGCCGGACAATCTCGCCAACATACAACTCAACTAACTTGTCCATCGAAGCAGTGAGTTTCATCGCCAAAAAGTGAGCGGACTTGGTTAGTCGATTGACCATAACCCAAATTGCATCATTGCCTTTAGGACTCTTAAGCAATCTCGTAATGAAATCCATACTGATGTTATCCCACTTCCATTCCGGAATAGGTAAAGGCTGTAATAGACCTCTGGGTCTCTGATTTTCGGCTTTGACTTGCTGACAAACCTCACACTTCGCCACAAATTCAGCCACATTCCACTTCAAACCTGACCACCAGAAGTGCTGTTTGATGTCTTTGTACATCTTAGTACTCCCAGGATTACTGACAAAAGCGTAGCATGCGCCTCCTGAAGAATGCTCTCTTTCAGGTCCTCCTGATTTGGAACACTTAGCCTATCTCCGAACCACAACACTCCATCCTTGATTTGAAATCCGGACAACCTGCCAGCACCAACCTGCTCCTTCTTCTCCAAAATATCAGCATCAACCTCCTGACTTGCAATGATCCTTCCACTCAATGTAGGCTGAAGTCTCAAAGGAGCTAAAGATGCTCCCAATCCTTGCAAGACAACTTCTATACCGGCTCGGTCCAATTCCTCAATCAGATGCTTCTGAGTTGTAATCAAACTGGCTAAACTGCTCTTGCGACTAAGTGCATCAGCAACAACATTAGCCTTCCCAGGATGATACTTGATCTCAGGTCGCATGTCCTCGAGTACTTCCAACCATCTCCGCTGCCTCAGATTCAGATCCCTCTGCTGATATATGTACTTCAAACTCTTGTGGTTCGTGTACATGTTCAATTTCTCACCGTACACGTAGTGTCTCCATTGCTTTAGGGCAAAGATAATCACAACCAACTCTAGATCATGAGTCGGGTAATTCTTCTCATGCGGTCGTAGTTGCCTAGACCCATCAGCGATTACTCTTCCTTCTTGCATTAAGACACAACCAAGCCCACAATGTGAAGAATCGCTATAAACATCATACTCAACACCTGCTCTAGGCAAAGCCAAAATAGGTCCAGTAGTCAGCTTCTCTTTCAGCTCCTGAAAGCTTGCCTCACATTGCTCAGTCCACTTGAAGTTCACATTCTTCTGGGTCAGTCCAGTAAGCGGCACGGCTATCTGAGCATAACCTTGAATGAATCTCCTGTAGTATCCAGTCATTCCAAGAAAACTTCTGACTTCCTTCACTGTAGTAGGCCTAGCCCAATCTCTCATTGCCTCTATTTTCTGAGGGTCAGTTGCCACTCCCTCCTTAGAAAGGATGTGACCTAGGAATGCCACTTCAGATTTCCAGAAATCACACTTGGATAACTTGGCATACAACTTCTGCTCTTCCAGCTTCTTCAAAACTGCTACCAGATGCTCGGTGTGCTCCTCTTCTGACTTGGAGTACACGAGGATATCGTCGATGAACACCACGACGAAAGAATCAATGAACGGCCTGAGAACTCTGTTCATCAAATCCATGAAGATTGCCGGTGCATTCGTCACTCCAAATGGCATAACTAAGAATTCGTAATGACCATGTCAAGTTCTAAATGCAGTTTTGTGCACATCTTCAGCTTTTACAAGAACTTGGTGATATCTTGATCGAAGATCTATTTTGGAGAAAACAGCTGCTCCATGGAGAAAACAGCCTTTTCCCAACAGTTCCTCAATCTGCCGTTTTACTTCATCCTGTTCCATTGGAGCCATCCTATATGGTGCCTTAGAAATGGGTGCACTTCCCGGTTGAACAGTGATGCTGAACTCTACATCACGATGCGGGGGTAACCCAGGAAATTCTTCCAAGAACACAGTCGGATAGTCCCGAACCACAGGAATCCCTTGCACTTCCACAGGAGTCTCTTCCTTGCGGATAGCTGCCACCAGCCTAGAACACTTCTTCTTCCCTTGGAAAGTGACTTAAGGTCCACCTGGAGCCTTCACTGTTACCGTCTTGGTCTTACACTCGATGCTTGCACTGTACACCGACATCCAATCAATGCCAATGATAACATTGACTCCCAAGATAGTCAGCTCGATCAGATCAATCCCAAAGATTCGATCTCCAATCACAATCTCACAATCAGCATAATACCGATCAGTAGTTAGAGTTTCCCCTGATGGAGTAGCTACTGTGATCTTGCCTGGAAAGGTCTTCGGTTCAACTCCCAACACTTTAGCAAATTTAGGAGACACAAAAGTATGAGAGGATCCAGTATCGAACAACACAACAGCTTTCATTCCATTAAGATAAAGTTCTCCTGTTACATAATACACACTCATTACGTAACAGTTCACTTAATAAACGGGAAAAAGAAATGACAAAAACCCTAAACATCAGCCCTCGTACCAGTGATGACATGATCTACTTCATCAGCATCAGCTTCCGTCAAGGCAAATACTCGCCCTGGTTGGTACGGTCTCTTCCCAGTCTGCTGCGTTGGTACATTGCGATCACCATTCCGTGGTTTGAGACATTGAGATCGGTAATGCCCTGTTTCACTACAGTTGTAGCAAGTTACCGCAAGAGGTCTCACCACATTGTTCCCAGGTCCTCCAGCCACACTAATAGCATCTGCCCCTGTCGGTTTGAACCTTTGTGCAGATGGTTGCCCCTTGAAATTCCCAGAATTGGCGGGTCTCTTTCCAGACTGCCAGTTGTTCCTCCGGTGCTGAACAACATGAAACTGCTCCATATCTGTTTCCATCGCTGCTGCTCTCTTGACCAACTTGTCAAATCTTCTGATACTAAGGAGTATCATCCAGGACCTCAAGCTTGGCCTCAATCCATGCTCGAACTTACGAGCCTTCTTAGCTTCATCCATCACTAGTTCAGGAGCATACCTAGAGAGCTAAGTAAACTTGGTCTCGTACTCTCTCACTGACATGCCGCCTTGCTGTAGTGACAGAAATTCCATAGCCTTCTTCTCTTGAACATCAGAGGGGAAATAGTGACTGCGGAATTCTTCCAGAAATTCCTTCCAGCCAAGCACTATGCCTCCCATTGTCCTCTTCATCGACTGCCACCAAACAGCCGCATCCTTCTCCAGTTGTAGAGTTGCCAACTTGACCTTACTGCCTTCGTGGGTCTCCAACACTTCAAAGATTGTCTCCACCTGACGAATCCAGTTGTCAGCCGCATCAGGGTCTGACTTCCCTTCGAATACAGGCAGTTTCGTTCGCTTGAACGATTCCACCAGTTTAATCGCTTCGGGCACCGGATTCGCAGGTCTCCTTCCTTGGTTCTGATTCATAGCCACGGCGTTGAGCGTTTGATAGACCCTCGCAAATTCCGTTTCCAGATCCAGACCTTCCCCGTTTCTAGCTCCTCTTCTAGCCATATTCTGATGCAAAAGATCCATTAAATTCGAAGTATGAATTTTAAATCAACTTGCATTTCATTGAATTCCAAACTTTATACATTCGAATTGAAAGCATTTCTTGACCTCAGAATGAAAACATTAGAAGCTACAACAGTCTAACTCCTACGGTTCGTCTTCGCTTCTCGAAGTTCTCCCCGTAGTTCATCAACTTCATCCTTCAGCACATCTGTCAAATTCTTCCTCTTCTCGAGTTCCCATACACGATGACTGAGAACTGAAAAGTCGTCCTTTCACTTTGCCAGCTGAGCCTCCAATAATCCGACTCTCTCTCGCAGTGTTTCTACCTGCCTCTGAAGAGATATCACAAGACTATTTAGAACTGGTTCTTCTTCTTCGTCAGAAGAAGAGTCATCAGATGAATCCGGAGGTGGGGTGATCTCTCGGAATTCAGGCCATTCTTCTCCGTAAGAATCTGCTTGCCCTGGGTAGTACTCGCCCTCGGAATCTGCCTGTCCAGGATGGTACTCTTCCTCAATGATATGCAAGTCGTCATCTCCAGCAGGGTCGAAGTGATCAGCCATCTTAGAAAATAGAGAGGAAGAAGCATAAGTCATAGAGCAACACAAATGTAAGTCACTTACATTTAAATCTCAAGACTCAAACACACACTCTAATGTCCACTTCTAAGGTGTCGTTCCTTATAAATTTGTACAAGTGTGGAAAGCGTGGCTCTGATACCACTCTGTAACGCCCCGAATCCCAAATACACTGAATTCGAGAAGTTCTACAGGATCTTTCCGCTTTCTTTAGTACAATTTTACAAGGAAATTTGAACTTTTCACTTTACATCAGAGTTTACATGATTACATTACACTTTACATTGCACAGCGGAAGTAAACTTTACAACAATGAAACAAATGTACAACAACATTGAATAATCTTTAAGAATTTGTTCCTCTTTAATCTGTATCAAGCCATTTACCTGCATATAAGATTGTGGGTACGTCAGTTTATTCAACCGACGATCATTATACACGGCCATCCTCTCTATGCCGGAAATAGTATAACTTATTTTCCATATTTAGCAAACACAAACTTGTCACATATCAAACTAAAGGGACTACCCTATTGATGTCGTGTTGTGATTGTGCACTTAGTCCTTAATGCAGTTATTTATTTTACATGACACTAATGCACACTTGTTCGGATTCTATGCATCCCATACTACATAGGTCCGAGGGCAAGCCCTTAATCAATCTTCATCTTTGTAGGGTTCATTCCCTCGTTATGACTTAATCTACTACTGTAATTACGGTAGGTATCTTAGATGTTCTATGATCTACGAGCTCATATCTAGGCAGCCTGGAGGGGAATCCCACGCACTGACACGACGCAACGAGCAAGCAACCTATGGACAATTCAGCCTCTATCGTGAAACAATGGCACCACCCATAGCCACTCAAACATCCCACAAGCGTTGCCACCGGGACGATAATTCTGGAGTAGTGCCCATGCTATGTCTTGACGCATCAAGCAGGCAGCCTGTGGATCACTCTCACACCGCTAATCTGATGGCCCTCATACTCGTGTTTTTCTCCTACTTTCATCACGTCTCCACTATGTACTAATCCTTAGTTCTTATCAAAATCATGAACAAAAATCAAAACTCTAGAGTTAGCCTTTCCACTAAACCGGACTTATTCATTCATTCAAACACGACCAACCTTGGTCTTTCATTTCAATTTTCATTTCATCTACTATTTTTGTTTCAATTTTCAATTCACAATTTCCAAAATGAGCATTTTCAACTCATAAATTTATTTGTTGATTTGTCACACTCAAAAGTATTTCTCTTTTCCAATCATGATTTCTAATTCATTCAAATAGTCCATAACTATACATGAAATTCAACTATTCATCATGTAACTCATAAAATGTTATTTTCACATACAAACCCACATCATTAATTATTCAATCAAAGGTGAACATTTACACTTCATAATTTCCACACTATTCTCAAATGAGAATAATTTGCATCACATCACACAATATAATTTCTTTTTGCCAAAATAATTTTCTAATCCTTCATTTCAAATCATTTTTGCAAGATATAATTTCACAAAGAATATCAATGTAGAACTATAGTTCTATTTACTCATTTTGTAATACCCCGATTTTCTTAATATATAAAGATTAATTCTTTTAAGTATGCTTGTGTAGCACGTGGCTATTACTCCATGACGTATAAATTATATATTTTTTTTTCTATAAATTACTTGCTTTAAAGCCCAATGTTAATTTGTCTATTTTTTCTTTTAATAAAATTTATTTTGGCCCAATTTGGTTTTAAACCCATGGATTGTAAACTCTCTTATTATTTTTTTTCACAACTTGTAATGTAACATTTTTTCTTGCTCTATTTTTTATCCCGGGTATTATATATGCTATTTGTAGGGTGTGGTTGTGTGTACACGTGCACTCAATGTATACGTGTATTAGGCACAACTCTTTGGCCGGTTTTGGGAGAGAGTGGGCTAGATCATGGGTAGTTACCCTGAGTTGTGGGTAGTTTTTGCAACCCCCAAATCAATCTCAGCCCTTAATCCTCCAACTCCCTAATAGATCTCAACCCTTCATCTTATTGGTCTTCTAGTATAAATACCCCCTACTTTCCCTATCTCTTCTACACTTAAAATTTCCTGAGTTTAAAGAGAGTATCTGTGAGTTGTGTGGGAGCTCTTCCGTGGAAGCAAGCAGCATTGCTGAGGAGTCGGAGTGGAGCAAAGGAACAAGAAGTGCTGTGTTAATTGAAGGACTTTGCGGGATTTCGGTTTATTTCTTCATACAAGGTGGGTGTTTCTCAGGACTTCTAATGTAGGAATAATGCTACAATGGCTATGATTGATATTATGCTATAAAAGTGATTTAAATGCAGTAGAAATTGCCTGAACTTGCTATTAATATTTGAAACGAGGCTGTCGGTATAGTCGGCTGCCATGTGAGCCAGTCGACTGGTACGAGACATTAATTCGCATGATTGCAATGATAAAACGTGGGTATAAATGAACATGATGGTTTGAATACTATTTGCATGGTTTTCCTATGACACATATGCTGGAGGGAAGGTAAATGAATAGAAAGAGCTCATGGTAATTAATAATTTTGGAATTGTCGAAGCAGTCGGCTGATAGTGTGTTAAGTCGACTGGTACCTCAAATCTGACTGTGACTGTTGGGTAGTTTCATAAACTGATATATTTTCATCGTGTGGACCCAGTGATGACTTGGAATTTACATCTTTATTGTTTTATGACATTATGGGCATATGTGGATGCATGTTTAAAGTATTTTCCTTAACGGAAAGGACATGGTAGTAATTTGATGATCCATGTTGTAGTGTTACTGAAGGATAAGAGACCTTGTCTGTGGAACATGAACTTTTGTGTACTGTTAGTTGACATCATGATGAAATGCACGTAAGAACTGTAAATGATCTATTGAAATTAGATCTGTCCAGTCGACCGATTGCGTGTAGCAAGTCGACTGATCTGGACATAGAATTATGCTGATGAAATTGCTAAGACAGACGACTGTGGTGTGAACAGTCGACTGTTGTGTGACTAGTATTGTGAACTTGAAAGTTGCGGGACAGGCGACTGGTAGTGTACATAGTCGACTATCCCGAGCCCTTTGATAACCCTGTATATGACTGTATAAGTCGACTGGTGTTCTTCCAAGTCGACTGTGCAGAAAGAACTTTGACATATTTGAATTCATGTTATTTTGCTGTTGGTAATTGTGAACTGTATGATTAAAGTCAATGGATTCTGCTTGTAGTTGCATGAATGGTGTAAATGAATCATAGATGAGAAATGGAAGATTAAATGAAATTATGAAATGTGAAATCATGATGAGAAAAGTCGGTGAGACTCAAAAATGAATGATGAGCTGATAATGCTCAGTTGGATATTGTGAATGTGAAATTGAACAGAAGAGTAGCTAAGTCTCCCCGGCAGTGAATGAAATGATATTGAGAATCAGACCAGATTGGTCAAGTGAAATGAAATGATGAGTCCGGATGATGGAGAGGCTAACTCTAGAGGTTGATTTTCATTCATGATTCTAATCAAATTAATACATAGTGTGGAGGTGATGAAGGTGAGAGAAAAACATGAGTATGAGAGCTAGGGTACGGTGCGGGTGTGTGAGCCACAGAATGCATGCTTGATGAGTCAAGACATGGCGCGGGCACAACTCAGTAATGATCGGACTCTAGTCACGCTTGTGGGATGTTTTGGTGACTGCAAGAGGAGTGTGTTCAGGGAGGAGGCTGAATTGTCGCAGAATGCATGCTTGACGAGTCAAGACATGGCGCGAAATTCTACTCCAGGGGCCAGGATACATGCTTGTACTCATAGATTCATCTAGGATACTCATTGGAATTACAGAAGTAGGATAAGTCATGGCGGGGGATTGAACCCTACTAAAATGAAGATCGTTTAAGAGGCTTGCACTCGAACCTATGTAGTATGGGATGCATAGAATTCGAACAAGTGTGCATTAGTGTCATAATTAATTAAGTAAATTGCATTAAGGATTTAAGTGCACAATCACGACACGACATCATTAAAAGTTCCCCTATTTGCATGCTTATGTTGAACCAGCTTGTGATTTGTAAGAAATGAGATTCATTATACTGTTTCTGGCATAGAGAGGATGGCCATGTATAATTATCGTCGGTTGAATAAACTGACGTACCCACAGTGTTTTATGCAGAATAATTACATGTAAGAGGAATGGATGCACAAAGAGTTCATTATGTCGTTGTTCATTTATGTAAATATTGTATATTTTGCTTCCGCTGTGTAAATTCAAATGTAACATGTTGTAACTCTGATGTAAAAGTAAAGATTTTAAATTCCTTGTAAAATTGTATGTGAAGAAAGCGAAAAGATCCTTAAGAACATCTCGAATTCAGTAAATTGGGATTCGGGGCGTTACACATTTAGTCACAAATTATACTTTACTTTATGTAAATCATTCCCATTTTTTTTTTAATAAGTCCCATGTATTTTTAGAAGAATAGTCATATTTTTTTCATAATTTTTGGATCACCAAAACACCCAAAAAAATAATTTTCCCTAAACTGCCGATGCCTAGGATCGAACCCAGCACCAAGGAGAACACAGCCGAAGGCACAGACCAACAGGCCATTTGTGCCAGCGCTATAAAGGGAAGGCAGAGAGTATTTAATGCTCTTGGTCGCTGATTCTTATACTTTTAAAAATTCATGAACAAAATATGGTGCCACAGGGATTCGAACCGACCACCACAGGGAACCCAACCGCATACTCTGACCACTTGAGCTACGCACTCAGGTTGTCAAGGTACAACTTAAATTCTTTTTACTATAATTTTCTCTATTATTTAAAATATTTCGACGTTCATCAAATTCTCATTTCAATTTGCTTTTATAGAATTTACTGTAAATTTCCAAATTGGCTATTCTCAACCTAAAATATACTCAAACACACACTCTAATGTCCACTTCTAGGGTGTCGTTCCTTATAAATTTTTACAAGTGTGGAAAGCGTGGCTCTGATACCACTCTATAACGCCCCGAATCCCAAATACACTGAATTCGAGATGTTCTACAGGATCTTTCCGCTTCCTTTAGTACAATTTTATAAGGAAATTTGAATTTTTTTACTTTACATCAGAGTTTACATGATTACATTACACTTTACATTGCACAGCGGAAGTAAACTTTACAACAATGAAACAAATGTACAACAACATTGAATAATCTTTAAGCATTTGTTCCTCTTTAATCTGTATCAAGCCATTTACCTGCATGTAAGACTGTGGGTACGTCAGTTTATTCAACCGACGATCATTATACACGGCCATTCTCTCTATGCCGGAAATAATATAACTTATTTTCCATATTTAGCAAACACAAACTTGTCACATATCAAACTAAAGGGACTACCCTATTGATGTCGTGTTGTGATTGTGTACTTAGTCCTTAATGCAGTTATTTATGTTACATGACACTAATGCACACTTGTTCGGATTCTATGCATCCCATACTACATAGGTCCGAGGGCAAGCCCTTAATCGTTCTTTATCTTTGTAGGGTTCAATCCCTCGTTATGACTTAATCTACCACTGTAATTACGGTAGGTATCTTAGATGTTCTATGATCTACGAGCCTATGTCCAGGCAGCCTGGAGGGGAATCCCACGCACTGACACGACGCATCGAGCAGACAACCTATGGACAATTCAGCCTCCGCCATGGAACAATGGCACCACCCATAGCCACTCAAACATCCCACAAGCGTCGCCACCGGGACGATAATTCTGGAGTAGTGCCCACACCATGTCTTGACGCATCAAGCAGGCAGCCTGTAGATCACTCTCACACCGCTAATCCGATGGCCCTCATACTCGTGTTTTTCTCCTACTTTCATCACGTCTCCACTATGTACTAATCCTTAGTTCTTATCAAAATCATGAACAAAAATCAAAGCTCTAGAGTTAGCCTCTCCACTAAACCGGACTTATTCATTCATTCAGACATGACCAACCTTGGTCTTTGTTTTCAATTTTCATTTCATTTATTTCCAAATGCCGGGGGAGACTTAGCTACTCTTTTTGTTTCAATTTTCAATTCACAATTTTCAAAATGAGCATTTCTAACTCATAAATTCATTAGTTGATTTGTCATACTCAAAAGTATTTCGCTTTTCCAATCATGATTTTCTAATTCGTTCCAATAGTCCATAACTATACATGAAATTCAACTATTCATCATGTAACTCATGAAATGTTATTTTCACATAAAAACCCACATCACTAATTATTCAATCAAAGGTGAACATTTACGCTTCATAATTTCTACACTATTCTCAAATGAGAATAATTTGCATCACAACACACAATATAATTTCTTTTTTCCAAATTAATTTTCTAATCCTTCATTTCAAGTTATTTTTGCAAGATATAACTCTACAAAAATGTAAATATAGAACCATAGCTCTATTCACGCATTTTATTCTCAAATCATGTTTCATTTCATGCAAACACTCCCCAAATTATTTTTCTTAGGTCCTATGTATTTTTAGAAGAATAGTCATATTTTTTTCATAATTTTTTGATCACTAAAACATCCAAAAAAAAATATTTTTCATAGCTGCCGTAGCCAAGGGTCGAACCCAGGACCACAGAGAACACAGCTGAAGGGACAGGCCACTAGGCCATTTGCGCTGGCGGTATAAAGAGGCGCTGAGAGTATTAAATACTCTCAACCGATGATTCCTATACATTTAAGAAAACTGCGAAACAAAATGTGTGCCACAGGGATTCGAACCAGCCATCGCAGAGAACCCAACGCACGCTATGACCACTTGAGCTACGAGCTCAGGTTGTCAAAGTACAACTTAAATTCTTTTTACACCAATTTTCTCTATTGTTAAAACGTTCCGATGTTCAACTAGCCCTCATTTCATTTTGCTTCCATGAAAATTACTGTAAAATTCTAGATTGATCATTTCTTGTCTAATTTACATATCAGTATGAAAAAATAAATTTTTTCAACAATTAAAGCATATTTTCATACAATTAATTCGAACTCTACATTATAAGTACTACATTCTTTATTTCGACATTTATTAACAACTAATACCACTAATCCCTTTATTAACAAACCAAGGATTAATTCTCTGTTTTTAACCCTTTATCATACATACAAATCTATAACTTAATTCATTTATTTCAATATCACACAATGATCCATTTATTCACATGAAGTAGCATTGCCAATCTACTAACTTTGTGTATATAATTTGTGACGTAGATAATAAGACCTTCTTTAACAAACTTAGATTTTTACTAATCAATTCATAGGTCAATGTCCAATTAAAAGTGTACTCTTATTAATATTTTTCATGCCTCATTCATTCAATTTAATCTAGCATGCATTTCTAATTTAGAAATATGGAGAATTTACCCACCTTAATTTGGAGAGAAAAATACAATTTAGCAACCTCCTAGACGAATGTCCTTGCAACGAGAGTGCTCCTCCTCCTTGAACACGCGCACGCAAGCCTCCCAAGCACCCAACTGAGAGCTCCCTCTTGATGAATGCCGGCCTTTCTTTTCACCTTGATGTTGCAAGCACAATCCCACACACTCTCAATCTTTTAACTCACAAAATCACTACTAGATAATATAATTTAGACTATAGGTTTGGACGGATTAATAAGCACAAGAATAACTAGCCAGGGGGGGGGGTATTTATACTAAAAATCAAAGAGAATGGAGGGCTAGGATCAAGTAGTTGGTTATAAGATGGAGGACTAGGATGAAAGTAGGAGTTGCATTAACTACCTACAACCAAGTAACCACCACACCATGATTTCCACTCAAATTTTCATTTCCCTCCAAGCTCCCAACCGGCCTAGTTTGAAAAAGTGCATTTTGCACGTGTACGTGCAAGCAACTAGGTCCAAAAAATTGTACATTAAAAAAGAGAAAAAAAAAACTTTAAATTGTATTCTACATGACAAGTTGTATTAAAAATAAATTAATCCATGGGCTTTAGTTTATGGGCCAAAATACTTATTATAAAAATAATAAATTAAATTAACTTTGGGCTTTTAAAAAGAAAAGGGTTTTTGTCTAGTTGAAAGAAAGCTTTGTGAAAATAATTTAAATGCACATAGTTAAAAATTCATACCCATCATAATGGAAATAATCATAACACTTAATTCAACCAAAATATTGCACGTGCACACTACGTGCAAAATAAATAATTTTTCATTAAATGAAAAATCTGGGCATTACAACACTCCCTCCTTAGAATAGTCCCGTCCCCGGAACTACGGTCAAGAGTGAGAAACAAAAATACAACACTCACAACAAAAAAGTACAAAGATACAAATCAAGTAAAAAGCTCAGGATAGTCCTTCAACATCCTCTCCTCAGACTCCCAAGTAGCCTCTTCAACCAAATGGTTCCTCCAGACTACCTTGACCATCGGTATCGTCTTATTCCTCAAGACTTTCTCTCGACGATCAACAATCTCGACAGGAGACTCGATGTAATTCAGATCCAATTGCAAACCTTCCGGCACTTCAGGCAAATGATGACTCGGATCTAGAATATAACCTCTCAGCATAGACACATGAAAGACATTGTGCACCTGAGATAACTCTTCTGGTAACTCAAGCCGGTAAGCAGTTTTCTCGATCCTTTTCAATATCTTGTACGGGCCTATAAACCTCGGGGCTAACATCCCGCCTTTGCCAAACCGAACCACACCTTTACTGTGCGATACTTTCAGAAAGACGAAGTCACCAACCTCAAATTCAAGGTCCCTTCTCCGGTTGTCTGCATAGCTTTTCTGCCTGCTCTGAGCTTCTACCAATCTTTTCCTGATCAGAACAATCTTCTCAGAGGTTTGCTGCACAAGCTCAGGACCAAACAACTGACGCTCCCCAACTTCAAACCAACAAACAGGTGTCCTGCACTTCCTGCCATACAAAGCTTCCTACGGCGCCATCCCAATGCTAGTCTGAAAACTATTGTTGTTGGCAAACTCTACCAAAGGTAAATGCCTATCCCAACTGCCTCCAAAGTCTAGTATACAACACCGAAGCATATCCTCAAGAATACGGTTGACACTCTCGGTCTGTCCATCGGTTTGCGGATGAAAAGCAGTGCTGAAATCTGTCTTGGTACCCAAAGCTGTCTGAAGACTCCTCCAAAAATGCGAAGTAAACCGCGCATCTCGATCAGACACAATAGTTGACGGAACACCATGAAGTCGGACGATCTCGCCAACATACAACTCAGCTAACTTGTCCATCGAAGCAGTGAGTTTCATTGCCAAAAAGTGAGCAGACTTGGTCAGTCGATCGACTATAACCCAAATCACATCATTGCCTTTAGGACTCTTAGGAAATCCCGTAATGAAATCCATAATGATGTTATCTCACTTCCATTCCGGAATAGGTAACGGTTGTAATAGACCCCGGGGCCTCTGATTTTCGGCTTTGACTTGCTGACAAACCTCACACTTCGCCACAAATTTAGCCACATGCCGCTTCAAACCTGACCACCAGAAATGCTGTTTGATGTCTTTGTACATCTTAGTACTCCCAGGATGTACCGACAAAAGAGTAGCATGCGCCTCCTGAAGAATACTCTCTTTCAGGTCCGCCTGATTTGGAACACATAGCCTATCTCCGAACCACAGCACTCCATCCTTGATTTGAAATCCGGGCAACCTACCAGCACCAACCTGCTCCTTCATCTCCAAAATATCAGTATCAACCTCCTGACTTGCAATGATCCTTCCACTCAATGTAGGCTGAAGTCTCAACGGAGCTAAAGATGCTCCCAATCCTTCCAAGACAACTTCTATACCGGCTCGGTCCAATTCCTCAATCAGATGCTTCTGAGTTGAAATCAAACTGGCTAAACTGCTCTTGCGACTAAGTGCATCAACAACAACATTAGCCTTCCCAGGATGATACTTGATCTCAGGTCGCATGTCCTCAAGCACTTTCAACCATCTCTGCTGTCTCAGATTCAGATCCCTCTACTGATATATGTACTTCAAACTCTTGTGGTCCGTGTACATGTTCAACTTCTCACCGTACACGTAGTGCCTCCATTGCTTTAGGGCAAAGATAATCGCAGCCAACTCCAGATCATGAGTCGGGTAATTCTTCTCATGCGGTCGTAGTTGCCTAGACCCATATGCAATTACTCTTCCTTCTTGTATTAAGACACAACCAAGCCCATGATGTGAAGCATCGCTATAAACATCATACTCAACACCTGCTCTAAGCAAAGCCAAAATAGGTGCAGTAGTCAGCTTCTCTTTCAGCTCCTGAAAGCTTGCTTCACATTGCTTAGTCCACTTGAAGTTCACATTCTTCTTGGTCAGTCCAGTAAGCGGCACGGCTATCTGAGCATAACCTTGAATGAATCTCCTGTAGTATCCAGTCATTCCAAGGAAACTTCTGACATCCTTCACTGTAGTAGGCCTAACCCAATCTCTCACTGCCTCTATCTTCTGAGGGTCAGTTGACACTCCCTCCTTAGAAAGGATGTGACCTAGGAATGCCACTTTAGATTTTCAGAAATCACACTTGGATAACTTGGCATACAACTTCTGCTCTTCCAGCTTTTTCAAAACTGCTGCCAGATGCTCGGTGTGCTCCTCTTCTGACTTGGAGTACACGAGGATATCGTCGATGAACACCACGACGAAAGAATCAATGAACGGCCTCAGAACTCTGTTCATTAAATCCATGAAGATTGCGGGTGCATTTGTCACTCCAAATGGCATAACTAAGAATTCGTAATGCCCATGTCGAGTTCTAAATGCAGTTTTGTGCACATCTTCAGCTTTCACTCGAACTTGGTGATATCCTGGTCGAAGATCTATTTTGGAGAAAACAGCTGCTCCTTGTAGACGATCGAACAAATCATCAATTCAAGGAATAGGATGCTTATTCTGAATAGTGACCTTATTCAGCTCTCGGCAATCGATACACATTCAAATCAATCCATCTTTCTTCTGTACCAAAAGCACTGGTGCTCCCCAAGGTGACGCACTAGGTTGAATAAAGTCTTTCTCCAACAGTTCCTCAATCTACCGTTTCACCTCATCCTGTTCCATTGGAGCCATCCTATACGGTGCCTTAGAAGTGGGTGCACTTCCCAGTTGAACAGTGATGCTGAACTCTACATCACGATGTGGGGGTAACCCAGGAAAATCATCCAAGAACACAGTCGGATAGTCCCGAACCACAGGAATCCCTTGCACTTCCACAGGAGTCTCTTCCTTGCGGATAGCTGCCACCAGCCTAGAACATTTCTGCTTCCCTTGGAAAGTGACTTCAGGTCCACCTGGAGCCTTCACTGTTACCGTCTTGGTCTTACACTCGATGCTTGCACTGTACACCGACATCCAATCAATGCCAATGATAACATCGACTCCCAAGATAGTCAGCTCGATCAGATCAATGCCAAAGATTCGATCTCCAATCAAAATCTCACAATCAGCATAATACCGATTAGCGGTTAGAGTTTCCCCTGATGGAGTAGCTACTGCTAAGATCTTGCCTGGAAAAATCTTCGGTTCAACTCCCAACACTTTAGCAAATTTAGGAGACACAAAGGTATGAGAGGATCCAGTATCGAACAACACAACAGCTCTCATTCCATTAAGATAAAGTTCTCCTGTTACATAATACACACTCATTACGTAACAGTTCACTTAATAAACGGGAAAAAGAAATGACAAAAACCCGAAACATCTGCCCTCGTACCAGTGATGACATGATCAACCTCATCGGCATCAGCTTCCTTCAAGGCAAATACTCGCCCTGGTTGGTACGGTCTCTTCCTAGTCTGCTGCGTTGGTACATTGTGATCACCATTCCGTGGTTTGAGACATTGAGATCGGTAATGTCCTGTTTCACCACAGTTGTAGCAAATTACCGTAGGAGGTCTCACCACATTGTTTCCAGGTCCTTCAGCCACACTAATAGCGTTCGCCCCTGTCGGTTTGAACCTTTGTGCAGATGGTTGCCCCTTGAAACTCTCAGAATTGGTGGGCCTCTTTCCAGACTGCCAGTTGTTCCTCCGGTTCTGAACAACATGAAACTGTTCCATATCTGCTTCCGTCGCTACTGCTCTCTTGACCAACTTGTCGAATCTCCTGATACCAAGAGGTATCATCCGGGACCTCAAGCTTGGCCTCAATCCATGCTCGAACTTACGAGCCTTCTTAGCCTCATCCATCACTAGTTTCGGAGCATACCTAGGGAGCTGAGTAAACTTGGTCTCATACTCTCTCACTGACATGCCGCCTTGCTGTAGTGATAGTAATTCCATAGCCTTCTTCTCTTGAACATCAGAGGAAAAATAGTGACTGCGGAATTCTTCCAGAAATTCCTTCCAGCTAAGCACTATGCCTCCCATTGTCCTGTTCATCGACTGCCACCAAACAACCGCATCCTTCTCCAGTTGCAGAGTCGCCAACTTTGCCTTACTGCCTTCGGGGGTCTCCAGCACTTCAAAAATTGTCTCCACCTGACGAATCCAGTTGTCAGCCGCATCAGGGTCTGACTTTCCTTCGAATACAGGTGGTTTCATTCGTTTGAACGATTCCACCAGTTTAATCGCTTCGGGCACCAAATTCGCAGGTCCCTTTCCTTGGTTCTGATTCATAGCCACGGCGTTGAGCGTCTGATAGACCCTCGCAAGTTCCGTTTCCAGATCTAAACCTTCCCCATTTCTAGCTCCTCTTCTAGACATATTCTGATGCAAAAAGATCCATTAAATTCGAAGTATAAGACATGAATTTTAAATCAACTTGCATTTCATTAAATTCCAAACTTTATACATTCGAATTGAAAAACATTTCTTGACATCAGAATGAAAATAGTAGAAGCTACAACAGTCTATTATTTAAGTTGTATGTGAATTGATTAGGATCATGGATTGATTTAAGAAAACACATTTATTACCATCAAGAATTACATACAAAAGTTAGTAGCTTGATAATGCCATTTCATGTGTTATATAGATCGTTTGTGTTAATGTGGGCATGAATAAATTAAAATATGAGTTTGTATGTTAGGCAAATGATTAAAGACAAAAAATTAATATGAAAATTGTTGATAAAGAGATTAATGGCGTTAGTTGTTAAGAGATGTCGAAAAAGAAGAAATGTGGTAGTGATAGTTCACAAATTCAATTAAATGTATGAAAAATGTGTTTTGATTATTGGAAAAAAATATTTTGTTATACTGGAATATAACTTATGATAATGTTAGTCAATCTGGAATTTTTTCAGTAGTTTTTATAAAATCAAAATGAGATGAGGACTTGTTGAATATCGAATTGTCTTAATAACAGAGAGAATGATAGTAAAAAGAACTTAAGTTGTACCTTGACAACCTGAGCGCGTAGCTCAAGTGGTTAGAGTATGCAGTTGGGTTCCCTGTGGTGATCGGTTCGAATCCCTGTGGCACCATATTTTGTTCATGAATTTTTAAAAGTATAAGAATCAGCGACTGAGAGCATTAAATACTCTCTGCCTTCCCTTTATACCGCTGGCACAAATGGCCTGTCGGTCTGTGCCTTCGGCTGTGTTCTCCTTGGTGCTGGGTTCGATCCTCGGCATTGGTAGTTTAGGGAAAATTATTTTTTTGGGTGTTTTGGTGATCCAAAAATTATGAAAAAAATATGACTATTCTTCTAAAAATACATGGGACTTATTAAAAATAATTTGGGAATGATTTATATAAAGTAAAGTATAATTTGTGACTAAATGAGTAAATAGAACTATAGTTCTACATTGATATTCTTTGTGAAATTATATCTTGCAAAAATGATTTGAAATGAAGGATTAGAAAATTATTTTGGCAAAAAGAAATTATATTGTGTGATGTGATGCAAATTATTCTCATTTGAGAATAGTGTGGAAATTATGAAGTGTAAAGGTTCACCTTTGATCGAATAATTAATGATGTGGGTTTGCATGTAAAAATAACATTTCATGAGTTACATGATGAATAGTTGAATTTCATGTATAGTTATGGACTACTTGAATGAATTAGAAATCATGATTGGAAAAGAGAAATACTTTTGAGTGTGACAAATCAATAAATGAATTTATGAGTTTGGAAATGCTCATTTTGGAAATTGTGAATTGAAAATTGAAACAAAAAGAGTAGCTAAGTCTCCCCGGCGATGGAAATGAAATGAAATGAAAATTGAAATGAAAGACCAAGGTTGGTCGTGTTTGAATGAATGAATAAGTCCGGTTTAGTGGAGAGGCTAACTCTAGAGCTTTGATTTTTGTTCATGATTTTGATAAAAACTAAGGATTAGTACATAGTGGAGACGTGATGAAAGTAGGAGAAAAACACGAGTATTTGGGCCATCAGATTGGCGGTGTGAGAGTGATCCACAGGCTGCCTGCTTGATGCGTCAAGACATGGCATGGGCACTACTCCAGAATTATCGTCCCGGTGGCGACGCTTGTGGGATGTTTGGTGACTGCAAGAGAATCGTGTGCCATGAAGTGAGGCTGAATTGCCACAGGCTGTCTTCACGATGCGTCGTGACATGATGTGGGATTCCCCTCCAGGATTTTCTGTACACGTGCTTGTACTCATAGATCATCTAAGATACCTACCGTAATTACAGTAGTAGATTAAGTCATGGCGAGGGATTGAACCCTACAAAGATGAAGAACGATTAAGGGCTTGCCCTCAGACCTATGTAGTATGGGATGCATAGAATCCGAACAAGTGCGCATTAGTGTCATGTAACATAAATAACCGCATTAAGGACTAAGTGCACAATCACAACACGACATCAATAGGATAGTCCCTTTAGTTTGATATGTGACAAGTTTGTGTTTGCTAAATATGAAAAATAAGTTATACTATTTCCGGCATAGAGAGGATGGCCGTGTATAATGATCGTCGGTTGAATAAACTGACGTACCCACAGTCTTATATGCAGGTAAATGGCTTGATAAAGATTAAAGAGGACCAAATGCTTAAAGATTATTCAATGTTGTTGTACATTTGTTTCATTGTTGTAAAGTTTACTTCTGCTGTGCAGTGTAAATTGTAATGTATTCATGTAAACTCTGATGTAAAGTGAAAAGTTCAAATTTCCTTGTAAAATTGTACTAAATGAAGCGGAAAGATCCTGTAGAACATCTCGAATTCAGTGTATTTGGGATTCGGGGCGTTACAGACGACTCCTAGCATCCTTCTGCTGCTCCACAATCGTAAGGGTTCCAAGGGAGCAGAACGCCCAGGCGGACGCATTATCGAAACTCGCTTCTTCCTCCTTCGAGGGCCTCGACTAAACAGTACTCATCAAAGTCCTCTTAAAGCCAAGCATCAATGACCAAGAATAAGAGGCGATGTGTGTACCGGACGATGCCAGCCCAAATGACTGGACCACCCCCATTCGAAGATTCTTAATCAACGCCGAGCTTCCTGAAGACCGAGCCGAGGCAAGAAGGATCAGGATCCGAGCAGAAAGGTTCGTCATGATCGACGAAATCCTCTTCAAACGCTCGTACACACTGACAGACGGGAAACCGTACCTCCGCTGCCTCGCCAGTGACGAAGCTAGCTACGCACTGAGAGAGCTTCATGAGGGGATCGGCGGATGCCATATGGGAAGCAGGGAGTCCCTGAATTAGGGGTACTATTGGCCAACAATGCTGCAAGACTCCCAAGACCTAGTTAAGAGGTGCGGCCCGTGCCAGAGATTCTCCCCAATCAAGAGGATGCCTCAAGCCAACCTCCGATCCCTGGCCAGTCCGATGCCATTCGCCATGTGGGGCATGGACCTGGTGGGCCCCTTTCCCGTAGCCACCGGATAGAGGAAGTTTTTGATAGTCTCCATCGACTATTTCACAAAATGGCTCGAGACCGAGCCACTGTCCAGCATCACCGAGTGCCAAACCCAGCAGTTCTTCTGGAAAAACATAATTTGCCGATTCGGAATCCCTCAGGTCCTTATCACGGACAACAGGACCCAATTCGCAGGCCAAAACTTCCGAAGGTTCTGCGAAGGCATCGGCGTCCAGCAACGTTTCTCCGCTATATGCCACCCTCAGTCCAACGGCCAAGCGGAGAACGCGAACAAACAGATCCTCGACGGCCTTAAGAAGCACCTTGACAGTTCCCCCAAGGGACAGTGGGTGGAAGATCTGCCAAGCGTGCTATGGGCACACCGAACCACCAAAAGGATCCCTATGGGGGAGACACCATTCAGTTTAACCTACGGGACGGAGGTAGTGATCCCAGTCGAGGTCGACTTGCCCTCTCCGAGGATCATGGCCTTCGACGAAGCAGATAACTCAGCTGGCCTAAGGGCAACCTGGACCTCGTTTCCTAGGTCAGGGAGAAGTCTTCCGTCCGAAGGAGCACCTATCAACAGCGGATCGAGAGGTTTTACAATAAGAAGGTCCGCCCCACGGACATCAAGGCCGAGGACCTCGTGCTACACAAGTTGTCCGTCTCCGACCCAACAAAGAAGAGGAAGCTGGCCCCCAACTGGGAAGGTCCGTACAAGGTAGCCGAGGTCGTACGCCCCGGCATGTACCGACTCGTAGATATGGAGGGTTGGACGATCAAGTCTCCCTGGAATGCCAAACACCTAATGAAATTCCTAGAAGAGCACAAGTAGGGTTTCTGCTCGGCTAATGTAAATAACGGTTTTGTAAACTTTTTTATGTAAAAGGCCATTAGCGCCTCTCTCTCTATATGTATGAAAAGGATCCCTTTTTGTTGAAACTCCGAGCATCTCGGTAGGTCCGACCCTACGCCGAGCGAAGGGGTTGCTTTCTCAAGCTGCGGCACCCGAGTCGCCACTCCGGTGCCGGCCCCCCGGGTCTCGATAGATTTGACCCTCAACTCCCTCGCATTCGATCAAAAAACAATTGGCCAGAACAAAGAGAGGAAAGAAACCCCTTATTCATACTCCCTTATTACTTTAAAAAGAACAAAGACCGTTACATGACCACTCCACTCAGCTAAAAAGAAAGAAATTACTGACTAAGGGACCTCTTAGGGCCCCTCGGGTTCGACAAAGGGTAATCCCACTCCAACCGAGCGGCTAGGAGCCCTCTCCTCATCACAACAGCCCTTGGGTTCAGCCAAGGTCAACACGCCGGCCACGGAGCTCTAGGCGTCAACCGGCCGGGTGTGCTCCAGAAGCAGCAACGCCGCGGGGGCCCCCTCCATTCGACGCCCTCCCGAGGAAGATCCTGTCCTCGTCCCAGACATGCCCAGCATCGTCTTATAGCGGTGTATCTCCATCTCCTTCTCCACTATGACGTCACGAAGGAGCCTCTCAGACGAGGGCCGCTGCACCGACGCGCTTGACATGGTGTACCCGAGACCGGCGCTTCCGAGGTCTCGATCCACCATTGCCCTCTTCAGCCTGGTCGCCTCCGCGCTTAGGGCCTCGGAATTATCCCAATAATAGTTAAAGGCAGCATCCTGATCGCGAGCCCCCTCGCGGTAACAGACCAACGTGGACTCCAGGACCTTGATTTTACTCCGGAGCCATGCGACGTCGGCGTGACGAGGATCCGCCTCGGGAAGAAGAGCCGTTACCTAAAAGGAAACCAACCACCACTCAAAACACTTCGACAAAATGGTCCAGAAGATCTGGGGTCAAAATACTTGGCCGAGCAAAAAATCCTATTTATAAGTAAAATTCTTCATACAAAAATGCAGTGGCCAGTCCGCGGTTGGCAAATACAACAAAGAAGAAGGGGAAGACAAAAACAAGGAGACAAACAACCTAGTTCCCCACCTCAACGTCGGTCGGGTCTATGAGCGGGTTGGCAGCCGATCCGTCGACCTGTCCTTCATGCTCGTTCCCTTCGGGAGTCTTCGGCGGCGGCTCGACGACCATGTCGTAATCAAAGTCGGCCAGGTCGAGGGTCGAGTAGAAGTGCCTCACGTGACTGAGAGCCTTCTCGTAGACCTCATTCTGGGTCGCAATTATGAGGTCCTGGGCCTCCATCGTCATCACCTCCTTCTCCTTGGCAAACTTCTTCCTCAGGGGCCCACCTTCTTAGCCCATTCGGTATCCTTGGCCTCGAGCTCGACCTTCAGCTGCTGCTCCCTCTTGTGCGAGCCCTCGAGATCGACCTTCATCTCCTTCATCTCTTGCTGGTACTTGTCTGTCCGTCCCCGCTCCTGCTCCACGGCCTTCTCGTAAAGCCTTTTCACTTGGGCCCCCTCCAGACAAGCCTACGACAACCAGAAACTGTTCGAAAAGAGACTCGCTCCAAGAAAAGTTACAAGGAAAGGGGGTCGGCAGACTTACCAGCACGTTCGCCGGCGACAGGCACATGTACGCCTCCTCCGGGGTCTCATTGCTCATACTCTGACGATCTCGGGGAGTCGCCAACTTC
Organism: Hemerocallis citrina; assembly: GCA_017893485.1. Taxonomy (NCBI): domain Eukaryota; kingdom Viridiplantae; phylum Streptophyta; class Magnoliopsida; order Asparagales; family Asphodelaceae; genus Hemerocallis; species Hemerocallis citrina. Next base: position 168,466,163 of record CM030361.1, on the reverse strand, counting down.
TCCACCACCTCGATGGCATTGGGCCCATTGGTTAAGCTGTCCTTTCCCCGAATCGACCAATCCGACGCCCATGGCTGCTGCACCTCCTCACCCACAATCTCCCCTGCACCGGCTCGGAGTGGAGGGACCTTCCCCTTGCCGCGATCAGCCACCTTGGCTGGACCAGGGCTCAACGGGGCAGCCACCTCCTTGCCCACGTCCGGGCGCACCTTCTTTGCCCTCGGTTCGGCGGGGACCTCGGAGACGACCTGGGAAGACTCCCTCGTCCTCTTCGCTTTTCCCCCCTCCTCGGCCTTCTGCTTCTTCAGGGCAAGCCTCCTAGATTTGATCGATTCTGGGTCCATACCTGCAAGAAGGCCCATTAAGGACAATGAGCGCAAAAGAACACCAAAAAAAGAAAAATGAAATGACTACATACTAGACTCGACCGGGCTCAGTCCGACGCTGGCCAAGTGACCCTCCGTCACCTTAGGCCAGCTGATGCTGTTCCCCGACGGAGGCGCTCGACGTGTCCCCACTCCTCGGAAGACAGATCCTTCTACCTCGACACCTTGAAGTTCGGCTTATAAAAATTCCAGCAGGTGGGGATGTCCCAAGGTTCCGTGCTCCGAATCACGAAGTACTTCCTCTTCCACTCCTTAATGGAGTCCGGATGGCCGTGGACTACTTTCCCCCTACCCCAAGGAGAAAGGTAGAAGATCCCCACATACTCCCCCGACGAGCTGATCTCCAGCATCGCACGAAACACATCCAGCCGAAGCAGCACCTTCCTCTCCTCACAAAGAAGCACGAAGCACACCATCTGCTTCCACGAGTTCGGCCCGTACTGCATCGGGGCAAGAGACGCCCAATTAAGTACCTCCCGGATGAATGGATGGATCGGCAGTCTCAGCCCGGAACCGAACACATCTGCTGGGAAGATGCAATACCAATCCGGCAGTGGGTCGGTGGGACGAAGGCTTGGGCTCGGCACCATCAGCTCATAACCGGACCCGATGTGGAAGGACGACTGAATAACCTTTAGATCGCCTGCCTCCAGAATCGATGGCAACGCATCCATCCTTATCTTCTTCCGACTCGGCGATGAAGACTGCACCCTGTATAGGACTTTGTCGGAGAGGTCATCTGGATACTGCCTAATCGACTTCGGCCATACCGGTGACCCTGTCACTATATTGCAAGCGGGAGTCACCTCGCTCAGACTACTGGGCCTCGTCAACTTCCTTCTCGGCTTCCTCTTCTTCTTGGCCCTCTCCGGCGAAGGGGTGGCCGGGGGCTCGAGGACGGTCGCCGTGGAAGAAGAGCCCGCACCTCGGCTCCATCTCCGAACCGTGGATTTTCCCCTAGTGCCCTTCCTCCGAGCCTCAGACACTTCAGCCTCTCCATCTCCCCCACTATCACTACCCTCCTCCTCCTCCGACACCAAATCCCATATCTCCACTTTATCCGAACTGTCGCTCCCTTCCTCCTTGGAGTCACTGCTCTGTACCACGAACGGCTTCCTGACGCAGAGGGGCTCACATCGTACACCCTAGTGTCCTCTTCCCATGACGTCGAGTCGGAGAGCCATACGTCAGGGTTACCTTCCCCCCTCGAGGTCGAAGCCGAGAAGCCGGACTGAGCACTAGACATGCTAAAGAAATAAAGCTACGACTAACCTGAGCGGCCTCGGAAAGACGAGCGGGTACAGCTGGTTGAAAAAGAAGAGCGCCGAAGATTTTCTTTTCTTCTTCTGAAAAAAAGCGAGAGAGATGGGTGAGATAGAATGGGATGGAGGGAGTATTTATAGAGCTGGAGGGGACTCCTCGATTCTCGCGCTGACTATTCCTAGATCCGCGTGAAACGGCCCCTAGAAAATCACGCCACTTCTCCTAGAAACCCGCGCCAGTGATATCACCAAGTTGGGCGGTTGGCAACCCTTCGGTTCCTGCCCAACCGGCTCCGGCCTCGGCCCTCGGACACAACTACACAAAAGTTTTTGTTTAAAGATTTAAGGCGCTCGCCTTGGACGAGCGCCCTGGGCTCTGGGAGTCGGTCGGTTCCCCTCTCATTCGCGAGCAACTCGGGGCTTACGGCCTCGGAAACCAAAACACCGAATTGTTCGAGGGTAGGAGGAAAAGTACCTTCCCCGGGCCCTCGGTCTGGGACCCTACCAGCAACGGCGGACAAGCCTCATGGGCATCGAAATCGGATCGGGCCGCCTCCCATCCCTGTCTCCTTCGGGCAGACAGCCCTCAAAAGCCGTATACCCGAAGGAAGATAGGGATCGCAGAAGCGCCATCCATCCGAGGCTCTTCATCCCCCGGGCCTGGACTTCGGTCGATACCCCTCCCGTCTCAATCTCTTTTGGACAGACAACCCCCAGGGCCGTATACCCAAAAGAAGACCGAGACGGCAGGATAACCACCAATCCGGGGCTCCCCAGAGTTGAAAATTTTCATGTATCAGGCGTCCGCCCAAGGCAGACGCCTCTGATGGCCGATGGACCACCACTGATGTGATCGAAAAGGTAGTGGGGGAGTGGGGTATTTATAGCCTCCCCCAAACCTACCATTATGACCCCTGGGAGGCCACGCAACGGAAGCCCAACCATCACACCACCTTCCGCCTGGGGAACTGAAGCGCCACGCATTGATTAGGGGACATCATTAAGACCCCTGGGAAGTTGTGACGCTGCACGAATCCCAGAACGCCATTAATGCTCGCCATCGCCCTTGCCGGCCCATAAACCCTCGCTAGTCCGAGGTCAGGCCAAGCACCAGGGCAGCTTTCTCACGAAAGCACAACGGCTCGCCATCGCCCTTGCCAGCCCGTAAACCCTCGTCAGTCTGCGGTCAGGCCGAGCGCCAGGGCAGCCTTCTCACGGAAGCACAACGGCTCGCCATCGCCCTTGCCGGCCCATAAACCCTCGCCAGTTCGAGGTCAGTCCAAGCACCAGGGCAGCTTTCTCACGAAAGCACAACGGCTCACCATCGCCCTTGCGGCCCATAAACCCTCGTCGGTCCGAGGTCAGGCCAAGCGCCAGGGCAGCTTTCTCACGAAAGCACAATGGCTCACCATCACCCTTGCCGGCCCATAAACCATCGCCAGTCCGAGGTCAGGCCAAACACTAGTGCAGCTTTCTCACGAAAGCACAACAGCTCGCCATCGCCCTGGTCGACCTATAAACCCTCGTAAGCCCGAGGTCAGGCCAAGCACCAGGGCAGCTTCCTCATGAACGCACAACGGCTCAACGTCAGCCCGTCACTACGACGTTCCGAAGCCAGGATTGACCCCACACTCGACATAATGCCTCCCAACGGTAAACAGGATCTGACTTCGGCCTCCTAGCCTCACCCAGTGTCGATACTGGTCCCAAAGACCTACCGAAAACCTCTCTCACTTTTTCTCCACGACCAAAACTACTCCTCTACGGCTAGCTCACGCATCCCTGCAGGAGTGGGGGGCTTGTGAGGTGGGATAAAAATGACCCGGCACCCCCAGCCGATGGTAGGACCTCGATGACCCGGGATCAAGCCAAGGCACGTCGTCCCGGCCCCAGGCCGCCATGGCGTCGGGACCGAGCTGATAATCAAACCCCCATGAACCCTGCGGCCTCGTCCCGGCAACCCGTACCAGCCTTCGGCCTCCAAGCCTCGACGGTCCCACAGGCCTCCCATCAACCTAATATGAGATAAAGATGACCTGGCACCGCCTGGGCCATCCGATTCTCCCAGAAGCACAGGAACCACACGATCCGCCACGTCAGCCCCAAAACTGCCTAGGATTTTGCCACGTCAGCCCTAAACTGTCCGGGGTGCTGCCACGTCTGCCCTAAACCCCCTGGGCCTCCTGCCACGTCAGGCCCACGGGCTTTCGGGTCCAGACCCGGCCCCCAAACGGGTCCAAACCCGGTTGGGTTTGTCTATAAATACAAGCCCCTCTCCCACCTTTAAAGGTAATCAATCTTTCTCCCACTAAAACCCCTAGTTACTGTTACTCTCTCACAACAACTAACTAGATTGTCGGAGGGTCTGCCACCAGGACCAACCCCGGTGTTCCTAGACCGTCTGCAGGGACACGAGGTGGAGCATCCGGATCCGAGCCGATCCTCCAGTGCCGAGCCGAATCTCTTGCAAACCGTCCAGCACCGCATCCTTCCACCAATACAAATCGAGTAGGAACTCACACCTAGTGCATCCACACTCCCCCAAAAACAAACCGCATCAACTAATTTAAAGTAATTTTTTGATCAGAGTATGGCTAGTCGCAACAACTTTTGGCTTATACTAAAGTGATCCACGAAAAATAGAACCAAATAGAATTATCTGTAATTTGGTGAAAACTACTTAGGGCTTAGTTAAATTTACCCTTCAAACCAGAGAAGTAGCTACTTCACCAAGTTCACCCATGGCTTGTTGTAGTTCTCTTTCTTTTTCGTTTTTTAAAAGTAATTACTTAGAATTTGAGAGATTCTAAGGACACTTAACAGGACACATTTTCAGCAAAGAATTTTCATAACTATAGTAATATAGCTAGTGTCCTGCAGATTTTCTGACATGAGAGTTCAACACTACTCAACTATTAGTAGAAGTGTTTGTGATTATAGGATAGATTAGAAAAAGGGATTCTCTCGTCATAGTAGTTTTATCACCTAGGTCGGCCACTTGGATGATCCAGACCATGCAACTTATCTTACTTGTGTCGAATAGTCGAACATTTAGAGATTAGATAGTTTGAAATTTGTAGTTTGAAATTTGTAAACTTTTTCATGTACATGTACGTGTCGAATAATCTGATCTTCGGAACTTTATCATTCACGTTGCCTGAAATTAACATCATCGTTCTGTGCCAGGGTATCAAAAAATACCATAATACCATACCGTATCAATACCATGTATCAGTACCATACAGTTACCATACCGAATATTACCGAAAACTCGGTAATACCGTATCGAAATCTCCATACAATACCGTACCAGGATTATATGGTATGGTACTAGTACCCAGTATTGATAGTAATGGTATATCGTACTGTACCGAGTATATTTAATATATGTTTAATTTAATATTTATATAAAGAATTCGGCATCTGTCTCGACCAGTTCGTTGTAGGCGCTCATACCAAAAGTAATTCAGTCAAAAACTTCTTAGATAATTTGATAATGATTAAAAGACATGAACTGACATTTGTTCCAATTAAATTTATTGGATTAGTTTTCATCTAATTATTTAGAACTTAATGAATTAGTTTTCATCTAAGTCAAATGATCTTATATATATTTGGTAAGAAGTTTTTAAAGGCACCATAACGACTTAATACAATCATCTGTACTTTTTTTTCTTCTTTCAAGTAGACCCTAAGCAAGTGAATTACATTTAACTACCTTTTTTGAATAAAAAATATTCATATTTTTTATTTATTTGGTAGCTTGATTTTATTATTGTAGTAGAAATCAAGAAGCATATATACCAGAAAAGAGAAGGTAGAATTATAGTAGAAGGAGGAGAGGTGGAATTATGGACCAAAAATAAATAAATAAATTTGGAGTGTAGCTGATGAATAATAAGCCATTCATTCTTAGAGCAATAAATTGCAAAAGATTGTGTTTTTTTTCTTAATCAGCTACTACTAACTTTTGTTCTCATGTGGTTAGGATCTTTCAATTAGCATACCGTTATTCTCTATCATTTATAATTGTATGTGTACCTTTGATAATGAATGATGGCTGAGGCCCTAGATCCAAAACAAGTATTTTTTTTTCTTCTGTGGTTAAGAAGCTTTTTCAACACTTGCAGCAACCAAGTTACATCTAAAATTGCTGCGGGGTTGATGGTTTAAGATTTCAAGTATCTGTTTATTTGTTAATTAGATAAATATACTTTTACTCAACTGAAATTTTCTTTTTCTTTTTAAGATTTGGTACTACCGTAGCATTACCATTATCGTACCGATATTCCGGTATTACAGAACTCGGTAGTACCCGAAACATTGGCATGGTAATGGTAGAAAAATCTATGTACCAGGTAATTCGGTATGGTATGTTAGGTAAACAAGCTATACAACAACACCACTTATTAGAGAATTAGCAGAACTCTTTCCTTTCCATGATCTTTTTGAGTTATACGATGCAATCAATACAAACTACCAAGCAAAAGTTGATCACCCCAAAGCATACAAATTTGTCTCGGTTGGGGCTTTCACCTTAATCCGAGGGGAAAGAAATCTGATATGTTATTCAACTAGAGAAGATACATGAATATTATAATTCTCACAACGACCCTCTCTCAAGCCTCACCAGCAAGTACTAGTTATTTACAATTAGATAATCACACAATCTCTCTTTCAATGAAGTACAATCTTTTTTGGCACTCAATGGAGGCCAATAATGACAATATATAGAGATATAGAGAAACTCTAGTTTGATATCTTGATATGTGAGTGACTTAGATAGGATTTGTCCCTCTTAGATGACATGAGCGATATCTACGGGCCCCTTGATTGAGTGAGACTAAAAAATGCATGACCATACTCAAATGAGTCAATATAAGATATTGATCTCATTTGTTTTAGTAAGTCTACTTAGACAGCAAGAAACCAAAGATTGAAGTATACAAGGGTGACACGCTCTATGCATTGTCGTCATTAAGATATATGGACAAAAGGACTAGACTACATGGTAACATTGATCACAAATAGGTTATGTCAAATCACTGACATTTCCGTTACTTGAGTAGCAGTGATGTATTACTAGATACCGCTCACTTTTTGTAATACTCGAATATGGTATTAGTATTACTGTCAACGTAATGGGAACCTACAGGGTCACACACTTAGAACTGATCAAAATTAAGATTTAAATTCATAAGATGAACTTAACTGGGGATCCAAGTATGACTTGAGCTCCTGACATTGGTTGGATATTTAATTAGATTAAAGCCGACTAAAGTTCAAAAATCCACACACGAATCTGACCCAGGTCAGATTGTCAGCCCAACAACCACATTATTCTCTTAGAGTTGGTTTTCTGCATCTATATATATGATATGTATTTGTGGAAAAGTGACACGTGAAAAAGTCTAGCTGTCACAGAGAGTGAGAGAGAGAGAGATCGTGAGGAGGAACATCCCCTTTCTGCAGCTAGCACCACTGTATGAGGGAGAGCCATTTTTTGTTCCGTTCGTGTGGATACCGTAGAGGCACCACAATATTGCAGTGCTGTTCTCGGCATATTGTGCAAACACCATATCAATCTTTAAGGTATAATTCCTAAACACGAATTATGATTTTCGCATAGATCATGGTTGGATTTCGATAATTTTGTAATTTATCCGCTGTGTATGTAATCTGTGATTGCCTTCTAAACCTAACAGTGGTATCAGATCCACTTGCGAAACTATAATTCAGTTATGTATGATATGTGATTATTTATGATATGTTCGCACTTTTGAAAGAAAGATTCATATGTGATATAATTTTTGCAATAGTTACAATATGAGGATTCGTTTATGTGTTGGATGTTAACATAGATGCCATACCAGGGTAGCCCTCGATTTGGAACCATTAAAAACTCTGGAGCAGTAAGATATGATTTGTAGTGATGTTAGGGTTTCTTAAAGCATGAAGAGTTTATGCACATGCGTCATTTGCAGTGGCGTTAGGGTTTCTTAAAACATGAAGAGTTCATACTCAGGCGATGGCAAGAGATGATGATGCAAATTTTGTAAACTCTGCGTAGGGCAATATTGATTCCCCAAAAACCAATTCTTTTTAAATAGACTAAATAAAATCATAACAACATATTCTTTTTTTATTATGTTATGTGATGCATGGTGCGTGATTGTGGCCTTAGTTCTGTGATGGGTGGTTTAGTTCTTTGATGCATGGTTTATGTTCTATGATGTATTGTTTATATTTTGGTATTTTAATTACGGTCTGCGTGTCGTGTCTTTCTCTTTATATTCTCAATATATTCATTTCTCTCTATACTCCGATTATACATTCTTTCTTTATATGTAAATGTAATCTCACTGAGAAGACAATGAATTGGCAACCATACAAGGACAAAATTGGGAAGCTGCTTGGAGAAGATGGTATAATCCCTTCGTTTTGTTTTTTACTCTCATTGGCTTCGGAGAATCAGTGTGTTAGGGCCACAACCATATCGCATATATTTTATACTTTTAATTTTGTATGAGATGCATTGTTTTAGTTGTAAACTAATGGATGATAAATAGTGAGATCAATTAATAAAATAAAAAATCCCTCAAAGTAAACATTAAGTCGCAATAAGATGTCTTCCAATGCGTTGCACTCGTCTAGGCTAGGATCGATTAAGTGTATGTTTGCCAAAGCTGGGTGCCTTGATCTATCCCAGTGAGATGTGATGAGATAAAATTAATATTCAATTGCCAACCATTGGGTCTAACTTAACTAGGCTATTTCAATAGGATTGAAAGTATAGAGGTGTAGAGTTGGGCTTTAGTCTATGAGATAGATTAGAATACGTGTTATTCACCAAACTATCCAAGAGTTTCATACGATGTAATTGGGAAGTGTTCCTTACCTAATAACTGAACTTTGGGTGATCAGCCAAAGCTGACTCAGAACTAAGTGAAATATGGATCTTGGCCAACTAGAAAATCTTACGATGAGATTTTCTTAGTCAATGATGAGGGTCGTTGATGAATAAAAATAGTAGGAGGTGTATTTAGTAAAGGACCTTATTAAATATTTCAATGTCATGATACATACTATGAATATTTCTGTTTAATATTTCAATAAAATGATATTTACTTTGCATATTTCTGTTGATAGATTACCATGACATTTAACACATCAAATAACCTATCATTGTGATTTGTCTTTGAGAAGGACAAACTGTCTGGGACAAATTTCCTAGATTGGTATAGGAATATAAGGATAGTCCTCAGGCATGAGAAAAGTTGTATGTTCTAGAGTAGCATATTCATGAGCCACATGCTGCAAGTGCCCCTTGCATCGAAAAGGATACTCATAAGAAGCATCAAGATGACGTATTTGATGTTAGTTGTCTCATGCTAGCCACCATGAACTCTGAGCTTCAGAAGCAACTTGAGAACATGGATGCCTGCGATATGATCGTATACCTCAAGAGACTCTATCAAGAGCAGACCAGGCATGAGAGATTTGAAGTCTCAAAGGCATTGTTTCAATGCAAACTGACAGAAGGAAGTTGTAACACCCCGAATTCCGAAACATACTGAATTCGAAGTTCCACAGGATCTTTACACTTCTCTGTGTACAATTTTACAAGGAAAATAAATTTTTTTTGTTACATCAGAGTTTACACTTACATTATATATTTACAGCGGAAGCAGTTTACAATAATTTACATAAATTAAAATGTACAACACTTGAATCATTCTTCAATCAACATGCATTCTTTAGTCTTGTTAATCACTTTACACTGCATAGAAACTGTAGGGCGCGTCAGTTGCTTACAACCGACGAAATATTAAACAAACCACAAACTTGATCACAAACAAAATTACAAGGGACTATCCTATAGATGTCGTGCTATGCGGTGCGCTTAGTTCTTGATGCAGTTATGTATATTACATGACACTAATGCGCACTTGTTCAGATTTTATGCATCCCATACCACATAGGTCTGAGGGCAAGCCCTTAGCCGTTCTTCATCTTGTAGGGTTCAATCCCTCGTCATGACTTAAACTACTACTGTAACTACAATAAGTATCCTAGATGTTCTATGAATTACGAGCTCATGTCTAGATAGCCTGGAGGGGAATCCCACGTTATGTCACGATGCATCGTGAAGATCCTATGGACAATTCAACCTCCGTCGTGGGACATGACACCACCCGTAGTCACCAAACACCCCACGAGCGTCGCCTGCAGTACGGACTTCTAGAGACATATTCACGTCATGTCACGACGCATCGTGAAGACAGCCTATAAATATTCTCACACCGTAGCTCCGAGGACCACATACTCGTGTTTTTCTCTTATTTTCCATCACATTTTCACTATGTATCTAGTCCTTAGTTATATGAATAATGAACAAAATCAATTCTCTAGAGTTAGCCCTTCCACTATACCGGTCTTAATCATTTATTCGACATGACCCAAGTCTTGGTCTTTTCATTTCCAATTTCATTTCAACATATTTCTTTTTAATGCCGGTATGAAGCTTAATTACACTCTAGTTCTCAATTTCAATTCATAATCACAAAATTGATTTTTTATAATCATAAGTTCTTTTTCATAATAATCATGATTTCCATTCTTTTCTATGAATCAAAAACTCACATATCAAGTTCGCTTTCAATTCTTATATTTCATGCTCAAAAATTTCTTTTCAATAAGCACAATAGATTCTCATACTATAGTTTCTTTCCTTTACTTAATTCCATAATCATAAAGTCATATTTTCACTCATACACAATATTCAAATTAGGCAATTAAATCCATACATAACCCACTTAAATTTTCTTTCATTCAAATTCATCTTTTATAACTTTGTGTAACCTTCTCATGAAAATAATCACCTTTCATATTTATACAAATATCAATTTCATGCAATTTTGCTTCTAAACTATCTTCATTTTAGTCAAATCATGCCCCAAATATTTTTCATTAAGTCCACATAATTTTAGAAGAATTATAGTATTTTTCCCAAATTTTTATAAGCCACAAATCAATTTTTAAAACCCAAAAAAAAAATCAAAAAGTTTAATTCCTGCCGAAGCTAGGAATCGAACTCACGACCACAGGGTAACCAACCGCCACCGAGAACCAGAACAGCCAAGGCGCCACATCGATACAGAATGGGGCTGATTTAAGATGAAGTGTGGGTCTCGGTTTTTGGATTTTTGAAAAAAAGAAAACAAAAGGCTCACGCCAGGTTTCGAACCCACGACCACCAAGCCCAAACTCGCTGCTACAGTAACCGAACCCCAAGTGCACCGGCTAACCAATATGGCCAAGTGACTAATCTGATAGGTTTTTAGACTATGGAGTTTATAATCCAGATCTCTGTTCTTTTCAAATTTTTACAAAAATGAATGTTTTTTAGTTCTTTCCTTCTCCAATTTTATTAAAAAACTCCAGATTCTATTTTTCATCTCAGTACAGCATTTTAGTAAATTAAAAATTGATTATTGATACAAACCACATAATTTGCTTCTTACTTCATTTGGTTCTTAAAATTTCGAATTTAGGAAAAATAAGCATATCCTCCCTATAATTTACACTTAAAATTTTCGTATGTCACAAATAATGTTTTTATTATCAACATACAATTATCTCAACAATAAACTTCATTTTTAATGCCAATTAACAACTCAATAATCAAAGCTACATATTTCCATAGTTCTTTCTCCAATTTTTCAACATATAAGCATGTAATCTAAATTTAGTACAAACAAATAGAGCATGGTAGCATGGTGAACATCTACATTAACAAATCATAGTTTTGCAATCAATTTAACTCTCTTTTAACACACATTCAACTAATAGCAATTTGTCTCATTTTCATAACGCATGGCTAGATTAGTTAAAGTTTCTCCTTAATTTATCAATCACATCCTAACATGATGTCTAATTAGAAGTTTAAGAGAACCACCCATCTTAAATGGAGAGAAAAATCAAAAGAACTCCTAGAGAATCTCCTACAACGAATGAGCGAAGCCTTCACCTCCTAGATCAAGCCACCAAGTTGTACCTCTCCTGGTTGCAAGCTTGAACCCAAGCCTCCCCTAGTGTACTTCCGGTATCCTCTCCTTGGGTTGGAGAACACATATAACACTCACTCTTTTCAACTCATAAAACACCTCAATCTTTTGCCTTACAACTTGTATTTTTTTTTTCTCTTTCTTTTTTTCAACTTTTAGGTGTAATGAGAACTAGTGTAGGGGGGGTATTTATACAAAATTTTTTGGGGTGAATGGAGGGCTAGGATTAGATCAAATGGTTAGAGATTAAGGGCCAAGATGTACTAGGGAGTTATAGAAACTACCCATGATGAACAACCACCTCTCCACCACTTCCATATCTCTCGCCTATCCTATCCGGCCTAGGGTGAAAAGGGTGTGCAATGCACACCCCATTGCAAGCACATAGCACCTAGTGTCCCCCATTTACAAATTTTTTTATGTGACAAAAATTAATTGTCCATGAAAAGAGTCTACACTACAAGTTAGACCATTTCAAAAGAGAATTAAAGTAAATGGGCTCACTAATGGGCCAATCTAAGCATGGGCTTTAAATAATCAAATTAATTAATTAATAGAGTGGGCTTAAAAGAGACAATTAGGCTTAGTTTTTAATTAGGCTTTTAAAGAGAATAATTTTTGGAAAATAAAGAGAACAAATACTATATAAAATATTTTATACGAGAAATTATTCAAATGAAATCATATGTATAAAACACGTAAAATCACAAAATCTACATAAATTTAATTTAGGGTGTTACAGAAGCCATGTTGGAACTCATGTGTTCAAGATGATTGGGTACATAGAGAACCTTCAAAGGCTTGGTTTCCCTTTGGGTCAAAAGTTGGCCATTGACTTGGTCCTACAATCGTTGTCGGAAAGTTGTAGTCATTTCGTCTTGAACTACAACATGAATGAAATTCACAAACTACTACCAGAACTGATAAGCATGTTGAGAACTACTGAGCAGAATATTAGTAAGAGAAAAACCATTATGATGGTCCAACAGTCCAAAGGTAAGGGTAAGGGCAAAACGCAGATTAAGTAACCCAAGGGCAAGGGCAGGGGGAAGGGCAAGGGAAATTTCTAGTCCATCACTTCAAACTCTGCACGACTTGTGATCTTGAATACAACTTTCTTAGCTCGGCAATTAATGATAGCATGGGACTCATCCAACCAATCCATACCGAGAATGACGTCGAATCTAGAATTCCCAATTACGATCAGGTCGGCCTTGAAATCCGCACCACCAATAACTACGAGACTTTGCTTGCATTCCCGAGAATAGACGACAACACCGCTACCTGTGACAATGCTCCAAGCCTCTGGCATGATGCTGCACTCCAACTGATGTCGATCCACAAAGCGGGAAGAGACGAAGGAATGGGTCACCCCGGAATCAAAGAGCACATGAGCAGGGAAAGAACAAACTAGGATAACACCTAAGATAGAGTCAAAAGGCAAGGAAAAACGAAATGACGATTAAGGAATGAGGAATAACAATGCAAAACAGATAATATGAATGAACATAGCAAAGCAATGAAAGAAATAAGGGAAATAACAAAATAATGTATGCAAAGATACCTGCAACGACTCCTTCTACTATCTCAGCTTTTGCAGCTGTCAGGTAGTAAGGCTGACCTCTCCTAGGAGTCGCGGTCCTCTGATCGACGATCTGGCACTGAAGGGGAAGCACTGGCCTAACCGGACCACGAGCTAGCTCTTCTGCTAAACAGGACCCCTGGCTGGTAGAGCCATCCTTCTCTACGGGCAATCCCATACTGAATGGTCACCAGCGCCACATCCAAAACACTTGCGGTTGGCTCGCCTGCAGTCCCTGCGCACATGCCCCAATATTTGGCAGAAGTCACAGAAACCATCACCCCATGGGGCAGCAGGTGGATAGGGAGCCGCCATGACAGGATGGGCCGGGATTAGCCTCCGAATCGGCCCACCAGAAGGCCTAACAGCAACAGCGGGGTGCTAAACAGTCCACTAGGGGGGAGCCAACCTATTGTGGGCCTGCTCCTGAGCTCGGGCTGCCTCAAGAGCCTCAACATACTTACGAAGGCGAAGGGAAATGAGATGCATCTGAATATCTTGCTCAAGCCCCAGTAGGAATTTCTGGGCCCTGTCCTCTTCGTTCACCGCTAAAGCGGCTGCGAAGCGGTTAAGCCTGGTGAATTCTACCGCGTACTCATCCACTGACCTGGCACCCTGTTCCAAGAGAGTCTCATGTTACAACATTGCATGAACAATATGTAACAAAGTTCCAAAAATAGAACAACGACCAACCTGTTTCAGGGCAAGGAACTGCTGCTCCATCTCAACCCGAGTGCTGCTAGAAAGAACTTCTTTAAGAAGCTCCTGGTGAATGTGGTCGACGCAACGGGCCGCACGAACCTTTCGGACTCAGCCCTCCACCATAAGTGGGCAAGGTCCACCAACTGGATGCTCACTACATCCACACGAATCAGCATCAGCAACTCTTGCCGCTAACAACAACTGCTCCGTCCTGATCAACCACTGTTCGACCTCAAGCGGTGTCTCAGTGCCGGAAAAGTTGTCAGGGTGCAGCCTCATGAAGTCTACAACTGTACCCGGACAAGGAGGAAGAGCTGCCTCTGTAGGCAAAATGGGAGTCGGGTTCCGAGCAACTTCCAATGCGGCCATCACAAGATCACTGTGATTCTGCTGCACGTGGATTAGTCGCTCCAACACATTCGTAACAGCCTCTAATCCAGGCTGTTCCACCTGTGGACGGGAAGTGGAACCTCTGTGAGCCATGACCTGCACAAACTAAAACAATTAGCATCCAGATAATGTTGATTATAATTCGTTCATGTAATGCATGGTCTGTGAACTGTTGAGCCAATCCCTGATCAAGCCAAACTTGTCTAACATATTAGTCAAACTAATACATTAGGCAAAGCTTGCTCTGATACCACTAAAAACCCTGTCATGCCCCCTTCCCAAAAAGGAATATAGAATACGGATACGTGACACAAGTCCAGCGAATGGCTTCCACCATTCATAAGCTGTAAGGATCTTTACAATATATACAGGAATAAACAAGAGATATACAGTAAATAATCAACCACGCATGCATGAATAAATTAACATAACCAGCAGGATTACTTGAAAGCAAGTATACTTAATCTCAAATAATCAGGTCTGAAAACAAGATATAAATCCTGGGACAAAAATGCCCAATACAAAATCCATGTAGCAATTACAATTTATTCAAACAGGAAATAAACTAATGCAAGAAACTCCAGCCAGCCCAGAATACTTGGTCACTTACTCCTTCGGGCAGCTGGCCACCAATGTCAGCAAGTTTAACAAATTGTAGGAAGAGGAAAAAGAAACAAAACACCCGTAAATGCAAGTTACGGGCCGCTTGTAGTGCATGCAACAAGTACAGAAAACAGATGGACAAGTATAGAGTAACAGTAAGAAACAGGTACTGAATATGCATGGAATGGATGTGACAACAAAGTAGGGTATCTAACTCCTAATCAAGAAGCAGAATCAAGTGACATGATAAAATAACAGGTGCATGTAACATGTGACAGGTATCAGGTAGCATGCAAGCATGTAAACATGTAACATGTGTCAAGTAGCATGTACGGGTAACAGGAATATGCAGGTGATCATGTTATTCTCAAGGCTTTTATTTAATCCTATCTAGGTATCACTTCATGCGTCCCAAGTTTTACCACATGGTTGCTACTTACATGCAAGTTACGTTTAGATCTAGTGGTGGGTTTCTATAGGTCGTGTACTCAGGCGTCATGCATAGGTAACAGGTTCATGAATCAAACATAAAGTAAACCAGGTTCATGAATGAAAGCATAAAGTAAAAAAGGTTCATTAATCAACATAAAGTAAAACAGGTTCATGAATCAAACATAAAGTGGCAAACATGGGCCCCCTTCTGAGTACACATACCTATATTGTCCACTACTAAGGTCTTTCCCTTAAACCCCGACTTATTATTTATTATTATTATTTTAAGCAGGCATATACGTGCACAAACAGGGCAAGAAGAACATGGCAAGAACACGAGACAGGTTCAGGTCAGACAGAAACATGCACGGGTGACAAACAACTCATAGAAGGCTAGGACAACGAGACTTTAAATTCTGGACAGCAAGACATGACTGCACTAAATCTGAGAGTCCCGTTGCCACAAGAATGCAAATCTAGATCCGTCAGAAAATCTAGAAAATAGAATCTTGGCCGAATCCAGCACATATACACAATTTATATAAAAACTATAGAAACAGGACTCAAAACAACGTTTTATACAAAGTTCACGTTCAGCAAGAAATCGCAAAGTTCTATTTATCAGCAAGAAAATAGCATAAAAACTTACTGAGTAAATTTAAGAAAAATCTGGAAGACTCCCTAGTATGTCTAGTATCAGCAAATAAATTTTCATAATATTCCATTACAGATAACATAGTAAAATAAATTTGGAAAACAGAAAGATACAGCAAGTTTATGAATCTGAAATTTTACACACAACAGTACTAAAATAGTGATAGATCACAAAGTATAACTCAAAATCCAAATCCATCAAAAGGGTTGTAAAATAGACACAGCAAGATACATTTCATATTCACAAAGTTTAAATCAACAGTGACTGGAAACAGTTTGAAAATATGGTTCTTTACTGAACAGCATGCGGTTTGGAAATATCTTGGTTTGTTCACAAGCATTGAATAAATTATAAAAGTCATTAAATAAATCTACAAAATTTAGGGGTTGATCCCAGTCACGTTTAGTCATACCCAGAAAAATATTGAATTCAAATCTTACCTTTAACACCAGTTTTTAAATAAATAATCATACAACAAACTCATAGAACAGAATCTGGAAATTTTAACATAGCTGCAATAAAACAGCAATAACTCACACATCACAAATCGAAACTGAGATTTGTCGAAAGTTCTGAAAAATAGACAATAAGGTCTACGAATTATATTCACAAAATAATTTGATTTACTGACCTTAACAGGCTCTAAAATAATGAACCAAAACAGAGCAGCAGCAAAATGAAAACTTTTCTGATGCATTAAATCAAACAACTCATATGCAATAAATTCAAAGTAGAATATAATGCAAAACATGGTATATTAGATATTCAAAATAACATGGTATGGGTATTTAATAAGTCTACTAATACACCAAGCATGCAACAAATACACCACTTCTTATGGTTCACGAAGCAACATATATACATGCATCAAGAGTCTAGTTAGATCTAAATGATTTTCATGTCGTGTGTGTGACAATTATGAAGATGGATCATGAATACGAATGGGTCAATGAATGGATAAAGATTTATCAAGAGATCTTCATGAGAATGAACAAAAAACAACAGCGAGACTACATGCAGTATTTTGTACTTATATATACAACAAAAATTATACAAGTTACTTGCCTTAGGGTAGCCAACGAATTCGATGAAAAGACGAGAATAACGGGAATGGATCCCGAGCAACGAACACAACCACGAACGATCACGAACAATCACGAACACAACAATTACGAACACAACACTTGAGGGAGGCGGGAGATAACGGAGCTCGTCGTCAAGAGCAAGGGCATCGGGAGCAAGGGCGGAAGGCCGAGAGGTGGCGCGCCTTCGTGGGGGTGTTGCTGGCTTCGGGGGGAGAAGGGGAGAGATCAAGAGGGGGCTATCGTCGTGGGTGTAGGGCGCAACAACAGGGGGGTCGCGACTGGCGGTCGCAGCAGTCGGAGGGCGGCACAACATCGGGATCGCCTGCAGGGGGCGCAGTGCAGTCAGAAGTAGGCCAATGGGTGGCGAAGGTCGGGAGCAGTGAGAGGGGGAGAGAGAGATGCGGTATTAGAATTAGGGTTTTGGAGATAGCGATTGTAGATAGGAGTATAAAATTTTTTGTTGGGGTTTAATAATGAGATTTGGGGTAAGTTGGGATTTGAAGAATCAAGATAAGATAGGGGAGGCATGATATACTTGTTAGGTAGATATGGGGAACGTGAAGAAATATGTGGGGGAGACTGGGTAAAAGAAAAGGGTATTGGGTAGCGGGTTAGGATCCAGTAGGATGGATAGAAGGGTTTCAATAGTGTAGATTGGGTAAAACCAGATCCAATAGGGCAGAAACAAATAAATAAACAATTAGGCCATGAAATGAAATAGATTAGAATCAACAAATCATTCAAAGATAAAATAATTGGCTGACAATTTCGAATCAAGATGATCAAATCACAGAAGACAAACAATCGATGAATTTATATTGAGAATGAAGAACAAATACACGGTTCAGAAAAATGAAAGAATACAATCAAATAGAATACACTCGGAAGAAAAATAAAGTACAGAAATACAAGGAACGGGATACAGGAGTTACAGGTTTACTCCTAGGGTAGTGTACTTTTGTTGAGCCACGCAGATAGAGTTTTAAGACTTTAGGATTTAGTCTTGGTGGTATATCTAAACGGGTAGAGAAGAACCCGTGTCGCAATGAATGAATTGGAGGAGACGACTCGTGCGCCAACATGCTCGCTGTTCATGGAAGGATTTCCATGGTTGTGTTTGTTTCTTCCACCTATCGAGGATCGTGGAGCATGAAGGCTAGCGGGGGCAACGTGTTTGTGTCGGGCCGAGGTTGTGATCGAACTCCAAGCGTAGATGGTAGTTGCGGCGATCGACGGAGTTGGTTCGTCCTTTGGTTGGGCCAAGTGTGGGTCGAGGCGGGCCAACTCTTGGGCTGGATTGGAGGGCTATATTGAGTCCTGTTGTGGGATGGGTTAATATCAAAATATGAAAAGGTAGGTTAACTAGAAAAGTGCCTACAAATAGAACTTAACAAGTTTTTCATAAATAAGCAAATATTGTTACCAAGTTAGGGCATGGAAATAAATGATAGATCTCCTAACTAAAAGAGAAATTGTTAAAATGAAATAGGCCTAGACTCGCCTAATATTTCGAACTTCTAGATTAGAGCTGAATTAGAGTCATGGGATTAAGGGATCAGATAAGTATGTAAAAAGCTAGTAATCGCATAGTCAACCTTAATTTTCAATCTTGGTCCTAGAGTGGATTAGCACTAGTACTTTGGGTTTGGTTGTGTCATAGGTTTAGTTCGAGTCATCGATGAATGTAAGGACATGCACTAGTGGGTGTTGTGTTCGCCTGTCAGGGGGACGCATGGCATCTTCACACCAGGCCGAATCCTAGGTTCATTTAATGCGGGTAGGGGACTAGGGGCTGCCCTGTGAGTGAACTCTGTGGGGGCTCTATCGTCTTTGGGGTGAGTGCCTTTATGTCCGTAGCTTTAGGGAGGTTTGGAGTGTTGATGTCGTCTCGACTGCAAGTTCTGGTCTAGTGTAAGGACGAGGGCAACAAAGAGTTGGGGGAACCCTAATATCCATCAGGTCATATGTTGATCAATGCGGGTAGAGGACTTAGAGACTACCCTGTAAGTGAACTCTGTGGGGTCTCTAAGATAACATCCTCGGCAGGGAGCCCTAGTGTCCGTACCTCAGCTTTCGGTGAGGTCCGGGAAGGCAGAATTACCGTGACCTACTATGGATTTTAGCCGCAACGGAGTAAGCCGTGCGACTGCGACCCCGGGCGTAGTGGGTAAAATATGAGGTACTGGAAACCACTAGCGTGGCACCGACTAGAGTAAGCCGGACGACTGTAACCTCATCGTCACTAAAGTACAAGAGTAGGATGCATGGCGGGGGATCTAACCCCAACAATTGAAGAACATCGTTTGGTTGGGGAATGTGTAGTATGTGATGCTTATCTCTCTTATCATGTAACACCCCATAATTTCTAAACATATAATAGCATATATATGTGTATTAAAATGGACTGATGGCATAATATGTAAATATGTTGAAATGTATAGGGGGTGGGACCCACGGTCAAAGAAAGACAACAGCAAGTATGTTGTTGATTTCTAGTGACGTGGTCACTAGGGGCCCACAGAGAGAGAAAGAAGTAGCAAATGTGCTACATTGACTTTCGGTCAAAGCCACAGTGACATGGCATTTGAAGTGGGGGCCACCCGGGAATATGTGTTTGGCTGTGTGTTCTCGCGAAGAGAGAAACAACGGAAGAAGTAGAGGAGAATTGTCCCACATCGCGAGTTGCAAAAAATTAATTAACTATAAATAAAAATGCCTATGATCAAGAGTCACCAATTCGGTTAACCACCTTTTGAGAGGCCACCTGTGGTGGGCAGTTGTACTATACTATAAAAATTTGTCTTCTAAATTGTATAAATTGTCTGAGCTAGGTGCAGGGGTGTTACAAATCAACCGTGCATTAGCTCTAGGAGCATGGTGTGCATTAGATTTAAGCCATGGCATACACCAAAACTTGATTGGCAACACTTATACTTTGCATCAATACTTTGGTTGTTGAAGTTTTGGAGTCGCTGGTTTCATCAGCATTGCATCAGTTGCATTCAACTGACATGCCCACAGTTTGGTGACTTTGCAGGTCTACCTGATTGTGGGGAGCGCGGGAAAACTAAAGCCGTGGGTAGCTTCCAAGCAGAAATTTACTGTCCAATTTTATTGTACATTCAATGTAATAATTTATTGTAATTTTTGTAATCATTGGACATTGTAATAACATTTTGATGTAATAAAAGTTTTTTATTTCCTGTGATTTTTCAATGTTTGGATTCATTTCAAGTAAGATTTTGGATTGGGTTACGAGTTCCAGTATTTGAAATTCGGGGCGCTACAGAGTTGGTATCAAAGCCGACTTCAAATTATAGTCTAACACAGTAAGAAATTAGACTTGGATGACCCAGTAGAATCGATTTTATTGGGCATATTGGATGATCATAATTCATATTGTTGCACTTTTCAACTTATGTTTTATGATTTTCTATACTTGTACTAATCCCCATATTTCTCTCTCGTAGGATGGCTGATGGGAATGCACCTGTTCAGGATGGGTGGAAGGGGAGGTATTCGACGCAGAGTATGGTCCCCTAGCTGATCAGCCTCCACCATCACCACCTCCCCAGCCTACTAAAGTCCAGTGTGTTATCGACCGGGTACTCCAGGAGATGGTGATCTACTAGTGGAGCCATGGTGAGCTGGAGGAGAGACTCCATCATTGCGAGATTCAGCAGCTCGCCACCAGTGAGGCGGTAGAAAGGCTGGAACGATTGAAGGCCAAGGTCTCCCAGAGGGTCAAGAGGATGAAGACCAATTACTGGGCTAAGATCGCATGCCTTGAGACGGGATAGGAGCTGCTGAGGGCCCAGGTGGCCCAATTGTAGGTGCAGCTGGGACACCACTAGTGGACTATGGACTCACTAGGGATGAGTCCTAGTTATATTTGGGTAGTACTTGTTTTGGCTGGATGTAATATTTTAAAAACTGCTTAAAACTATTATGCTGAAATGAATGAAAATTAGTATGATGTTTTGTCTAATTTCTGGTGTGATTATGGTTGGATATTGCTTATATTGTTTGAATTATGCTATTGAATCATATCTTAGACACCATGTAATAACATTCGTTACTCAGATGTCGAGGAACAAACGAAGAGGCAGGATTGGAAGGACCGAAGGTGGAAGCGGAGGGTACAACAATGCTGGTCCTAATATTGAGACTGAATTTACGAGCATGTGTTGGATCCTGTATGCAAAGCAAATAACACTAGAGGGGGGGAGGGGGGTGAATAGTGTTATATAAAAATAAATAATAATTTAAACTTGACGCAACTGTTAAGTCGACTGAAAAGAAACACCAGTCGACTAAAACGTCAGATAAAAGAAAGATAATCAACTGAAGAACAGCGAGTCTGTTAAGTCGACTTAAAGGATAAACCAGTCTACTAATCAGACACAATTTTCAGTAATGAGCAGCGAAATTAAAATTGCAAGTTAAAGAATTCAAACCACAGAAAATCAACAATGCAAACACGGCGATATATCCTGGTTCGATCCTCCCAACCTACATCCAGCCCCCAAGCAACCCACTTGAGATTTTCCACTATTCTTGAAAAAGTACAAGAATACTCTATGACCTTTGGCAACAACTATGCCAAACCCGTAGACCCCTCTCACCACTAGAGAGAGCAAAACCCCACTCTACAACCTAGAGTGACACTGACTCTACACCAAGAGTCCTCTCCAACTGAGAGGACCACTCTCACAGCCCGAGAGTGAATAACAAAATTTGAAGATTACAACACCTAAAGCCTTGATTTTTAGTGTGCTTTTTGTATAGAGGCTATAGGCCAACTTCTAATCACAGTCTTGAGCTTAATCTTAGTTATGCAAGAATGAAATTAGAGAACCATATCTAGAGAATGAGAGTACTTGAAAGCTTCAATTCTTTTTCATAAAATAAGCAAGGACTTGGTAAAAAAAAATGGTTAACCTTTTCCTAGTTCATCTTGAACTCTATTTATAGAGTGAGAACTCCAAGAACGATGGAAAATGGTTCATCAACTACCAATAAACAGCACGAAAGTTTTGAGTTTGAAAATCAAATTTTAAACTTAAAAAAACTATCAAAACTGCTCAAATAGTCGACTGGGTTGCCAAAGGAGTCGACTGGTCAGAGCCTGAGTAAGTTCATTCTGTTTCGTACTAGAATAGTCGAATGTTTACCGAAGTTAGTCGATTGGTACATTGACAGTTGAACTTATACAAGCTTGATTTTGACATTTTGATTTTAAAAAACTTTATTTTAATTCCTAGGGGATGTGTGAGTTTGTGTATCAAGGCATTTACAAAGTTTCTAAGACAAATCAAATATTACAAAAAATTCCAAGACACTTGTTCTGATCACTTGTTCTTTAGCTGATCACTTGATAATCTTTGAAGCTCTGAAAAAAACTTTGTCTTGTATCTTGATCTTTGAGTCTTGAAATCGTTCTTGTCTTTGTGGTTTGATCTTGAGCTTTGAAAGCTTCCTTGTATTGTAGCCTTGAAAGTGTTAAGTACACATTACAAGAGATATGTATGATAGAACAAATGTATATTATGTTGTAATCATCAAAATCAAGAATCTACAGCATGTACCAGACGATGGCCACATTCATGGAAGTGCAACGAAACATCACACCATAACTAGCAGCACATGGAGGGAATAGGGGGAATGTCATCCCCGACACTCTGAAGCTGGTGGAGTCATGTAAAAGGATGAAGACACCTGTCTTCGAGGGACAGGTAGATCCCACAGCTGCTGATGATTTGATCTGTCAAGTAGAAACTATCTTCGAGGTATTTGAGACCCCTGAAGGAAGCAAGGTCAGACTGGCAACCATCCTTTTGGAAAAGGATGCTGGCGCTTGTTGGCAATCTGTAAAATGTGGATTGGGTTAAGGACCGATGACTTGGGAAGACTTCTTGGAGGAATTCAGATAGCACTACTTCCTTATAGACATTCAGGAAGAGAAGGTGATGGAGTTCGTCAATCTGCAGCAGTGACATGGCCCAGCGAATGACTTGCGTCATTCATAGGATGTCATCGATTCAACTCAACAATATAAAACAAAAAGTAAAACAACCACGCATGCAATAAAAATAGTAATCACATGAATAACAATACTTGGAATTTAAGCATAAATTAACCAACAAAATATCAATCCAATCAGTTGGAATCAACAAAATAATATTCGGGTCAAAAGCCCACAAATACAAGGATTAACAACATTGTTCAATTATTAAAGACTTCAAAATGAAACAATAATTATTTATGCGGCGCTGCAAAAAAATTCCTTCATTATTGTTGCTCTCCTAGTCCGTTTGGCAAACCTCCTTGATTACCTGTAAGCTGTTTATCTGGAAGAGAGGAAAATATGTCCTTAGAGAAAATCGTGGACAGCAAGTAGAGAAACAGAGAAACAATGGCATTTATGGTATAACAATGAATTCAATAAACACTAGAGTCGGTGGCAATGAACAATGGAAAAATGGTAACAATACAATGTGCGATAACGATGATTGATAGCGATAACAATAACGGTAAACAATAACAATAATAATGTTCAATAGTGATGACAATATGCAATGACAACGTGATGAAAATCTTAAGTCTATTATTCATTTTAATCTTAACTAATGCACGTACTACTGCATCCCATACTACAGGTTCGATGCATACAATCAATTTCGTTTAGACTAAGGAGGTGGATTCTACATGTCATGTACTTGGCACAATATAACACTGGCTATTAAGCAATTTCTTGCAGAATGATGATAACACTGGCCATTTACAATTTCTTGCACAATGACGATAACGATATTTTGGGAATGAGGCCCACATTTCCGAGTACAGTCACTATATTATCTACTACCCTAGTCAACCCTTAACCCTGGCTTGATTAACATTCTTTATTCAATTAGCATGCAATACTAATAGGGATCAATAGGGACTGAAATATCAATGGAAACGGTAAGGCGATAAATAAGGGACACTAGAATGATGAAAAAATAATCCTAAGATCATGCAATATACTCCATACAACTAAATACACCAAATTCAACATTATAGATTCAATTACATATTATTGAACATAGAAACCCAATTCTGGACAGCAGTAGGTTGTTGTACCAAAATCAGAATTTCCGTTGCTACAGGATAGCAAATGTGGATCCGTCAGAAGGTCTAGAAACTAAACTTTTGCTTGGTTCCAATGCATATTTAAAGTCCAAATTCCGACAACAGTATCTAGGTGAATTTCAGTGTTCTTTACAGGTTACTGTTTTGGCTGGTTATCAGTGTCAACTAGTTTCAGTTGTAACAGCAGTAAATATTACTGGTAAAAATCAGTAAAAATAATTTTCATTACCCTAAGCATGTTGGCTATCAATCTGGAAATTATCATGGTAATATTTGATCATTAGTTCACATAATTCATCAGCTTAACATGGTATGTGCATAAATTTGAAATTACAGTGTAGCAGCAGTAAAAAGGTCATAACTCATGCAATATAAGTCGAATTCAAATATTCTTGATGTTATGGAAACTAGAAACATGAGGCTACATTTCATATTCAAAATGTTATTGATTTTGATGACATTATCTAGGTCAAAACAGCATGGTAATGTTTAGGTTGGTAATAAATTTCAGGGTTTCGACATATTCTTCATGAATAAAATAATTAAAATCTTATAAACGATGAATTTAGGGTTGACCACATAAATCAAAACAAGTTATATCTATTTCAACATGGAATTAAGATGTATAATGTCCATAATCTTACTACTTACAATCAATCAATGCACCAACATCAATCATATAAACAATCAACACTAGATACAATCTACAATAGTTGTGTAATATCATGATATGAAATACAATAATAATCCTATTCCTATATTCCATACTACATGTATGCATGCAAGATCTCTATACATTGGAGACAAAAGATGGCACAAAGTCAAAACTACTACTTGGATTCGCTCATGTAAATCCGTAGTATCCCAATGGTAGATAACAATAAAACGATATACGATAACAAATATGGATCTACTTGCGAGATTCAATAAACAATCTTGAATATGATACAATAACGATTCGAGGGGAAATGACTTGCCATTAGGACGACGTTAGATTAATCCGAATATGCAAAGAATAACGAGATCGGAATCCCGGCGACACAGCGATGAGCAAATGATCACAATTATCACGATCGGGCACGGATCTTGATGAGGATCAAGATCGGATGATCGGACGATTGAGATCGAAGATCAAGATCAAGATGATGATCACGATCGCGATGATGAAAAGAGATCGGACTGTCCAGATTAAGATCTTGATGATGATGGCGATGGTGATCAATGCAAATCCAACGGCCAGATCAAGACTTGATGATGAAATGAGATCGGACGGTCCAGATCTGAAGGAGGCACCTGATGCTGATGATCGTAATGATCAAATGCATCAGACGGCCGAGATAGAGATCAAATAAAAAACAGCCAACACTGGATTGCCAAACGGCAAACATCAATCTTTTTAACACAGAAACAGTGATCTCCTGCGTCTTCGGCTCGACTTCGACGGCAAGGAGAAACAAGGTGGTCGGCGGCGATGACTGGCGGCTGACGGAGGGTAGAATAGGGGAGTGACTGTGGTGGTGGATCTCGACAATGGCGAGGGTGAGGATGCACAGCGACGGGATGAAGGAGATGACGGTCGATGACTGGAGGTGAGGCTCTCCGGTGGGGCAAGGTGATGTGGAGGTGGAGACGGTGTTGGGGGCAGTCGAGCAGGGTGTAGTCGGGGTTGGCCGTAGTCGTTGAAGCATCGGAGACTGTGATGGCTGGGCGACAGGGACGAGCAGAGGAAGAGGATGACAGAGGTTGACGATGGGTGCAACAGAGTCTTCGGTGGGGGGGGGATTGACTGGTGGCGAGCGATTGGCTACGATAGGGTGAGGCAGCAGCAGGAGCGTCGGGAGTTGTAGGGTTGGCAATGCTTCAACGAGGTCTGGGTGAAGCGACGGAAGAAGACGACGACGGGAACTCAATGGTTCGGCAGGACGTCAGGAGGAGGAAGGTTGCTGTGTGACGCGGTCAGGAAGTGACGGCGGCACAAGGCGGAGGCGAGCCGGAGTGATGGAGGTCAATGGAAGAGATGGTGGATGGGCGACGAGGTGCTCGAGGTCGAAGGTGGGAGACGAAGGGGGGAACTCTGTTTCGGTTGGGGAAAAACAGAGAGGAGAGAGAGGAAGGGGGAGAGAGAGAGTCGGGAGGGGGTTATTTAAAATAATAATGATATAATGAATATGATAAATATAATGTATAATAATGGGGGAGAGATTATAGGGCTGATTATTCGAGATTCAATTTGGGGGTTACAGAATGTGATGTTGTCAGGAGTGATTTTTGGAGATTGGTTGTTAGTGGGGATATGGGGGTTGTTTTGGGTTAGTGGGTTGTGGGTTAAGATCCAATAGGAGGTGGGTTAGAATCCAATAGGAGATGGTTTATAGGGTTTTGGGTTAAAATCAAATAAGAGATGGGCTTGGACGGGGCATCAAATTAAATAAGTAGATAATACAATATAGGCTAAAATCAATGGGCTTTAACAAAAATAATAATAATAAAAATCATGACAATAAAAGTAATAATAATAATAATGTCAACAACATCACTAATATTAATAATAACAATAATAATATTACTAATAATAATAACAACCAATATTAATAACAATAATGACAATGACAGCACTAAAAATAATAATAACGATAGTAGTAATAGCAATACTACTAATAATAACAATAATATTAATAACAATAATACGCATAAAAAATAATAATAATAACGAAAATAATAAAAAATAGTAACAAGGTTATATATAAAAAAATAGGAATTGGGTTTAACAAATTATTAAGGTAAATCCGAATATTTTTGATTTGGCTAAAATATAAATAGTCGATCAATTATAAAATGGAAAGTAAAGTAAAATACACCCTTTTTCGAAGTAATCATATTTTCTGATTAGAAAAGATTTTAACAAAAAATCCAAAAGAAAAAAAAACAAATTTAGCACAAAAATAGATTTATAACTAATCAAAATACAGAAAATCTTCAGGTAATAGGTATTTACGGGAACGGGGGTTACATTCACTCAACCTTATCTCTCTTACCGCCCGTGTACAAAGACCACGTGGGCCAATTAGCCACGTCAGCAAGAGCACAGACACCCAAGCACTGTCTTTCTTTCCCCTTTCATCCGGGCAGGCCCCCACGGTGACGTCATCATGACGTCACCTCACAAACCACACAACAACATATTTGTAACGCCCCGCCCTAATACTCCGACAATTTTTATATATTTTAGAAGACAAATTAATACTTATAGTACAACTGCCCACCACAGGCTACCTCTCAAAAGGTGGTTAACCAATTAGGTGACTCTTGATCATAGGCAATTATATTTATATTTAATCAATATAAATATAATTGCCTATGATCAAGAGTCACCTAATTGGTTAACCACCTTTTGAGAGGTAGCCTGTGGTGGGCAGTTGTACTATAAGTATTAATTTGTCTTCTAAAATATATAAAAATTGTCTTAGTATTGGGGAGGGGCATTACAAATGGTATCGGAGCCGACTTTCGACCCCTAGTGTGGAGATGTATGCCTGGTTAAGGTCAGTACGCTGGTAGAAAATCCAGGAGTGCAGTATGCTAGCAGGATGGCTCAGGTTAGTACGTTGGTAGCAAATCCAGGAGTGTAGTAAGCTAGCAAGAATACTCCACTCCACGTCGGCTCGAAAGAAGGATCCTGCACTAGATTGAACATGCCCCGTACTCAGCGAGGATGCTGATTTATAAAAGGGGGATGTATGTAACACCACGAAATTTCAAAGGAATATATATATAATATATATAATGATAGGAGACAGTCAGTTTGGTAAATAATGAGATGAGGTGAAGGGGGGCCCACGTTATTTGAGAAACAGCAGGAGATGTTGTGTGGTTTTTGAGGTGACGCGTGATGACGTCACCTGTGGGGGCCTGCCCGGATGAAAGGGGAAAGACAGATAGTGCTTCGGTGTCTGTGCTCTTGCTGACACTACAAACGAAGAGGTCTTTACCGGCGCTTTTTTGGGGCTTCACCGGCATTTATAAACGCCAGTGAATAACCTACCGGCGTTTGGAAAAGCGCCACAACAAGCGCCGGTGGAGCGCGTGCCGGGGATTGTTTTGCGGCCTACACCGGCGCTTTTGAAAGCACCGATGTTGGGGTAATATACCCCGGCGTGTAGAAAACGCCGTTGTACACTTCTTTAAAAATTTGTTATTTTTTGGGGGGAAATTTTCCCCGGCGTTTTGAAAAACGCCGGGGAAGATAAACGTTTTTTTTAAAAAAAAATATTTTTCAAAAAAAAAATTATTTTTGAAAATAAAATATTAAAAAAAATGTTTTTTTAATATTTCATCAGAAAGCACTATTTCTTCATTGGATTCAGCATAAATAACACACCCCAGCAGTGAAGAATAAACATTAATGTGTAACTGACTAATCCATAACACCTCACAAAAAATAATCCCAGTTGAGGAGAATCCTGGTAGGAACACTGAAGCAAAGCTATACATTAGGTTAAGTGTAACATTCCTAAGATGCAAATCTCAATACAGTAATTCTGAGCATATCTTAAGCCCAAAACAATTTGTCCTAGACTACACGTTGTATGTTGCCGGAATGCAGATCTAAATGAAATTATAAATGAAAGGGAGCAAAGTCAGCAAATGAGGTCAACATCTAAACACCATTAGAGTAACAATTCAAGCAAGAAGAACATAGTGCTCATATACATAAACAGAAGTACCAATTCAAACTTTCTCACTTCTCCTCAGTGAAATTTCTAAAGAATGAATCAAAGAGTGATGTATCATCTGGGTGCAATTCTGTTCATGCTAATATTGGTTCTGGTTTTATTCAGCTCTTCGAATGCTCCTAATAATGAGACAGAGCATACTGCCGTTAATAGAGGAGAGACAATGCCGCTATCTGTGAATGCTTCATCAACTTTCAGAACCCAGAATCAAATGAGAGACGGCAGCAGAACAAGGAAGCCTGCAGACAAGCAAACACAAGTGAGCTTTAAAAAGATACCCCGATCCGGTTTCAACCCCATCCAAAACCAGCAAGGGTAGACAATGCATTACAATCCAAGATCACTTGGGGAAAACTGGTCCTATTTATTGTTCATATTTTCACTTCAGTCAGTATGAAACAAATATCGATTTTTAGGAGGCTTGAATCTGTCCGTAATTATCTTCTTCCAATGCCTGTTTGCAGGTCAACTCCTCGCACTGATAAACCATGAAAAGTCTGATGATCCATCCCATGACTATTAATTAGAAGAAAACAGAGACAAGCAGGAAGGAAAAGTGAAATTGTTCTTTATAGTCCAAGTAGTTTTAAGTGTTTGTTTCCCGGAACTGCTCTCAACTACTACAGTACTACTTGTTCGCTTTACAGTGAGTGAGAAGTATTGTTAAAGAATGAGGTGCCCCCCCCTTTTTGTTTTGGACGTACATTCATTTTTGTAGTGGTTGCATGAACGGGTCATCTTTGTACACAACACAGATAAATAATAAAGTGGTGGCTGGAAAGTGTAGTGAATGTATACTAGTCTTGCTCAACTTTCTATTGCAAGCTAGATCTGAATAGTGTGTGTGAAGAGTCTGGAACCAACATAGCATTTCACATTACAACAGAATTCAGAAATCAGCAAAAATGGCTATTATAATAGTATCATGCTGCTGTTATACTAACTTTCAAATATCCAGAAAAGTCAAGAGAAAGAAATATGGAAATGGAATAAAATTATAGTCATAGAAAACAAGTTTACTGGGAACTGGAAAGTAACCATATCCATATGCCATCTTCAGCTTCTCCATATGTATATAAGGTTTGTCATCGACATCAAATGGGCTCCCAACTTCAGCTCCTAAAACTGCAGCATAAACAGAAAAACCTTTATTTCTTAAATGAAATTATATAGAAAAGTGGTAATCTTAATTATTTGCAAAACTGCTGAATCGCTAACCATCTCACATGTAATCAACAACAGTAACATCATGTGCAGAAGGAAATTTAACCAAGCCTAATATTTCAAAAACTATGATTTTGTCATGGAGCACATACATCAGAAACAAGGTGCCTCTCCTAAATCACACTTAAATCCACACCCATGTATTTTATTTTCCATCAGAAACATGGAAAATAAAAAACAGGATAGTATAGGATTGAGTACAACAGAGTGTCACGAGCAATATTATTAGCTAACCACAACTTCACCCTCATGAGAGCGTATTTAAAGATCATGACTTGCAAAAGAATTATAGAAGTTTTATCAAGCAAACAAGCTTCCAGATTTCTTTCGAAACCTTTATATCATATAATTTGCGATAGGGTTGGGTGTTAATATCGAAACCTTTATATCATATCCATTGAAACACAACATTTGCCAGCTAATTCTCATAAGATGACATAGAATTCAATCAGAATGAATAATTTTCAGGCATGAAGGGGAAACAAGATGAAATTGGGAGAAATATGTGTACCAAGAGAGCCAAATCAAATGCAACTCATAATTATACCTACAAATGGCTTGCAACATTTTCCCTCGTCAAACAAGGAACTTTCACCAGTTCAAGAATTCTCTTGGGAACAGCCTCTGCATAAATTCAGTAAAATATGAAAATATCATGCATACAATACTCCAAATTATGTTTGTATAACAAGAATGACTGCATTGAGAATCTGTATGTGTGTGAGGATGTATGCATCCATCCATAAATGTAGACAATCAAACTATTAGATAGGTATAAGTTTTCCAAAAAAGGGAAGGAAAAATAATCATACTTTCAATGCCAAGTTGGCTCACAGTGCTGACAAACTGCTGGTGAAGTTCCACTGACCACACTACAAGAGGTTTCTTCGATGAAGAAGGATCATCATTATCAAGCTCACCATCATTATCAAGCTCACCATCTGCTTGGTAGAACTATCAAGAAATAGTAATTGGCAAATCATCCATTATAAATTTGCATTGATCCACTTCTACTTAAACAAGGAGATAACCCAAATGAATATATATACTTTTGGTTAAGAAGGTGATGAGGTAGAAAAAGCATTTCTTTGTTATAATGCAAATGCCCTCCACAATGACTCAAAAAACAACATAAAACAACATAAAGTAACTAGTGAAACATGTATTAAGTACTAAGAATAAATATTTGCGGGATGGTTCCAGGAACACGTCACTCACCTTGAATCCAACTTTATTATCGAGGCAAGAATGTCAATCAACTTTCATTTCCTTCAATGTAACTCGGTCATGCGGCCTACAGAGAGAGATTTCCCGTGAAGGACAGGTAAAGGATCAAGATATAAATATGATCTAACCAATTAGTAGCCACATACTAACATGTGCATCCTGAAAAATCTCACCTTTTCGGTCCAGAAAGGCAAGGTTCCACATCTTCTAGATTTAACTGTAAATAAGAAGAGTATGTTCTCTCTGTCTGGGACTGCATTCAATAAAGAAACCTTTAGTAATTAAGAAGAGATGTCATACAAAAACACTCATATCATCACCAAACTATCTGTTTTATTATCTGCACATTTGCTTTTATGAAAAGTTAATCTGCACATTTGCTTTTATGATCATTAATATAGCCTACCAAAGTCTAACTATGCACAAATATTTTTCGGACTCTCAAACTCTTAGACCATTCCATAGTAGCATTTATCTCTAAAATAACCAAATTACACTAATATACAAGCTTCAATGAAAAAATACTTACAAAGGCAGATTAGGTCCATCGCCATCGTTATCCCAATCTTTGCCTGAGTCTCGGTATTGCTTGCATAAAAATCTTCTAACATCTTTTTCTTCCCTGAGATAATTCGAACATTGTTAGTGATCACTTAAACGGAAACAAAAAAGTAGAACTTGATTAGAAAAAACCGCCTTCTCCAAACTATAAAAAATGTAAGTTATGTTTTGTGAGGCATTTAACAGGAAATAAGAGTCCAATGAAGCAAACTTCTCACCATTTTTACTCATTTCAGTCTGTATATCTGTGATTGCAACTAATCTAAGGACCTTTGTCCATACGGATTTGTAAGATACTAAGATATTTTGTGATTTCTTAACAGCTCAAATCTTAGTACATCAATGATCAGCTCAAAAATAACTTAAGCTAGGTCAAGTTTCCTCTAATTGCAAGAATATTTGAATTAGAGAAGGACCCTTTTATCTTTTCAAGTAAATCTCCTATAACTATAAATCATTCAATGGGTAATTCTACAAATACTGCTCATAATGTTCTTAATATCATAAGAGGTCTGTGTACAAAAAATAAGTGAACTGGAGGCCACTTATCTATCAAGTTGTTATAAAATGAATGGTTTGTCAATAATAGAACAACAGACCACTCAATACATGTGTATGGTAACTCAAAATCACTTAATATTTGCAGATATTGACATATTAAGACAAGAAGATCATAATTTATAGTACAAAATATTCATGCAGCAACCCACCAAGAGATCATAATCACTATATGCCCGGAAATTTCTCGTATAAACATAAAGGCACATACTTCAATTTGTCAAATAAAGAAAAAGTTCAATCAATATTTACTAAAAAATGAATTAGGTAAATTTACAAGCCACGAATTATCTTATTTCATTTTTCTTCTAAATGTCAAGGTTTGGGATCATAGTAAATTTCTTTGTATAAAATCCCATTATTGACATAGGATGAGAATACTCCATAGACTATTCTAGCATAAAAGAGACATAAATAATCCAATCTAAGAAACTTAACAATATAAAATCAATGAAATAACAGTAGGACATAGACACAAAGATGATCAAACTAAGAAGTATTTTTAGTAACTGCAATATTTCTAATCTCTAATACAAAGTAAACCCAAACAAATTTTATAGCCATTTACAAACACCAGCATAAAGAATAAATCAGACAATAGTTTAGGAATCCCTAATTTTCATCAATCAATTCAATCCACATAACCTAAAATGTCAAAGCAATAAAGGGATCAAACCTTGTGTGAATGATCTTAACACAGGTCTTCATACTCGGCAGAGATGAGAGCGAACAGCGATGGGAGGCGGGCGGCGAGCAGCGAGCGGCGGGCGGCGAGTGGCGAGCGGCGAGCGGCGGGCGGTGGGCGGCGGGCGGCGAGCGGCGAGCGGCGAGCAAACAGCGGCGGGCAGAGGGTGGCGTTCGGCGAGTGGCGGCGGTGAGAGAGAACGGCGATCCGTCGGTGTGAAATCGAAAAAAGAGAAATAGCTAGGGTTTCGGAGGCGCGAATAGGGAAATAGAGAGAGGGAAGTGGGGAGCGCGAATAGGAAAATAGAGAAAGGGAAGTGGGGAGTGTGGGGTTTTACTGTTTTAGTAAGGAACATTCCCCGGCGTTGGTATGAAACGCCGGGGACTCTTTGGCCCCCGCTGGCGTTTTCAGCAAAGCGCCGGGGAACACCCCGGCGAAACACCCAACGCCGGGGTAGTATCGCCGGGTATTCCTCCATCTTTTTTAGTGTGACGTGGCTACTTAGCCCACTGGGTCTTTGTACACGGGCGGTAAGAGAGATAAGGTTGAGTAAATTAGTTCCAGATTGGGAATATTACTAGATTAATATAATATAAATATAATTGTCTATGATCAAGAGTCACCTAATTGGTTAACCACCTTTTGAGAGGCCACTTGTGGTGGACAGGTGTACTATAAGTATTAATTTGTCTTCTAAAATATATAAAATTTGTCTGAGTATTGGGGCATGGCGTTACAAAACTGGTAAGGAGGGCGGCAGTGACTGAACAAGACATGAACTAGAGCCAGCCACCACAGAGGAAGGCATGAGTTTGCAACAAAGGGAAGCGATCGATGCCAGCCACCAACTTTAGGAAGCATGAATCCAGTCAGATGTTCCAAAAGGTAAATAACAGTGCAGGAGCTAGCAGGTCGGTGAAGTGTTTTGGTTGTACGGGAATTGGGGCACGTTCCGAGCTAGTGCCCGAAACAGAAGATACAAGCAAGTCTCAACACTTGTTTCAATTATGGGAGGATAGGACACTTTAGATCAGACTTCCCCAAGCTGCAGAGTAGCAACAGTGGAACCACCCCCACCCCGAACACTAACAAGAAAGGAAAGAAGCCACTCAGCCAGGGGCGTATTTTTGCTCTCACAGAAGAAGATGCTGAAGAAGATGAAGGAGTGATTATAGGTATGGATAGTATGTAATTTTATTTTGGTTTTGTATTTGGACTTTGAAGAAATGAAGTTGATGGGAATGTAACTTTTTGTAACGGGATGTTTGGATATCAATGGAATTAAAGCAGATGTTTTGTTTGATAGTGGATCCTCTTACTCTTTTGTGTCAAAATCTTTTTCAAGGAAGTTGGAATGCACCCATGAAGCTACCCCTGAGTCAGCTTTAATGGTGGCTACACCATCAGGAGTGACCCTCACAACGGATGTGTGTCACAAAGGCTGTAAAGTCTAGATTGGAGGAGAAACTCTGAGTATAGACTTGTTGGAATTGGGCTTTGTGGAAGCTGATGTGATAATGGGAATGGATTGGATGTCCAAGCACAAAGCAAATGTAACACCCCGCAAAATTGAGTTATGAAAATTTTGCCCACGAGTGTTACACACATGTATTTTGTACTGTTACGAGTAATATTCGTAACGAATTTTAATAAAAATGTTCTACGTATTTCTGCATTTCAATTATTTATACATTTTTCGTATTCTCAAAATTCATTTTATCCTATTTTGATCCAACTTAAACATTTATTTTAATCTTGGTGTCTTTAAGTGCATTTAACGTGTTTTCAATACACGTGTCGATTACGTATATTCTACCATTACGTGAAATATCTGTAACGTTATCAATATAATTTTTTTTACATATGTTGTATTTCGATTTTTTTATTATAAACATTTCTCTGTTACATCTTGTATTTGAATATTTGTTAATACGTGCAATGCAAGTGTTTCCGGTGCACGTGTTGATTATATTGTTGTATACGTATATATAATTAATAAAATGTATTTTATGTATTTTGTATTTCGAGTATTATGGATATTTTTCGTTCTCTCGAATTTATTTTGTATATGTATATTTCTTGGCACGTGCTTTACACGTGTTTTTCTTTTATGCATGTGCTAAGAGCATCTGTAGTCGTTATTGTTAAATTTATCCATATATCGATAAATAGAAATAGAAATTTGGATTTCGCTGCACTCGTCGAAAGCTATATTATAGCAAACAATTATTTAATATTAAGCGACGGCATTTCATATGCCGTCGGAGGGCGAAAAAGCAAAAATTGGGCGCAGAATCGTCGGACGGCACATGAAGTGCCGTCCGTTCAAAAAAAAAAAAAAAAAAATTGCACAGTGTGTCTAGGACGGCACATGAAGTGCCGTCCGACACACTTTTGGACACTAAGCATATTAAATGACCCATTATCTGACACTTTTGGACACTTTTGGACACTAAGAATATAGATAAATGACCCATTAGAGCATCTGTAGTCGTTGAATGTAAAAATATCCATATATGGATAAATAGAAATAGAAATCCAACTTTTACTGCACTCGTGCAAAGCTATTTTTTAGCTAAGACGGCACTCGAAGTGCCGTCGGAGCGCACGTGAAGAAAGAATAATATATTTTAAAGAGTCGGAGCTCGCGGAAAAAAAAAACAAAAAAAAAATTCAAGCCAAATGGGACGGACGGCACTTCATGTGCCGTCCAAGAGAGCCCAGGTGGCTTTTTTTGTCATCTTCCATTTTTTGGAATTTGCAAAAAAAAATTCAATAATTACAAAAAAAATTCAAAAAATTATGAAAACATTTCAGAAATTGCAAAAAAAATTTAAAAATTGCAAAAATATTTTCAAAAATTGCAAAAAAAATTTAAAAATTACAAAAACCTCCGGACGGCACTTCAAGTGCCGTCCGAGGATTTCGGCAGCGACCCCCTTTTGGCGATATAATTTATTCGATAAATTAATTAATTTTTCAAACGGACGGCACTTGAAGTGCCGTCCGACGAATAAAAAATTATTTTTTCAAACGGATGGCACTTGAAGTGCCGTCTGACGAATAAAAAATTAATTTTTTTTGTCGGACGGTACTCGAAGTGCCGTCACTCATATATGGATAAAAGTTATATGGATTCTCATATATAGCAATCTACTGTAGCGATTTATCGATAATATGGATAAATAGCAAACGACTGCAGCGGTTTTTTTAGCCATTTATCCATATTATCGATATATAGATAACGACTACAAATGCTCTTATCTATACTTAATACCTAATGACCCCTAATTATCTTTATAGCAGAGATATTTTTTTTTTTTTTTATTAAAGTTCGACGGACGGCACATCAAGTGCCGTCCGGGAAAAAAGGCTTTTATCGGATAAATTAGGATTTTTTCAAAACGGACGGCACTTCAAGTGTCGTCCGACGATTATAATAGTATTTTTTTTAGTGGGACGACTCTTCGAACGCCGTCCCTCAGATATCGATAAAAGCTATATCGCTTCTCATTTATAGCAATCTACTGTAGCGATTTATCGATAATATCGATATATAGCAGACGACTGCAGCTGCTTTTTAACCTAAATATCGATATTATCGATAAATAGCAAACGACTACAGATGCTCTAACTATGTTGTTGTATGTACAATGAATTGTGCATTACCGCTTTGCCGAGGAGTCCCAAGAGTCACAATACCATTTGGGTGATTGTGGACAGACTGACGATGTAACCCCTGTTTTCCCAAAAACAAATCTTGTGTATTTTCTGTAGTTAAAAATTTTCACAAATTATTTTTTTCGGTTTTCAAAATTTTTTTTTTGTCAAATTATATTATTGGATCTCATATTAAAACCTGTTTTCGATCAATAACTTTATTTGTAACTATTTCCATGATTTTTATATTGTAACACAATTCTTATTTTTGTTACTATTACTCTTATTATTATTATTGTTATTAGTATTATTGTTATTATTGTTATTTTTGATTAGTTATTAAAAATCGATTTTATCTACTAATTGTATAAATTATATTTTGTAATGCAAATTATATTTTATTAGAGACAATATTTTTATTTGTTATTTTATTGAATTTATATACCCATTTTTTCTTATTGGATTTTTCTTAAACCCCATCAACCCATTTAATCCCTAGCTACCCAAATCCATTATTTACTAAACCCAATAGCCCATTTTACTATATCCCCTAGCCCACTACCTACCGAAATTACTAATCCCCAGAATCTTTTTAGCCATATAACCATTCACTACCTATCCTAAAACCCACCTAATACAAATCCACATCCTATTTACTAAACTATGCCTTAATAACTTTTCCCAGATCCTATTATAACCATACCCATTTAATTACTTCCAATATATACCCCCCACTCAATCTCCTACCTGTACCTACCGAAACCAACTCCTACCGAAACCAAATACATATCCCCTCAACCCGTTAACTGCACTTGCTACCCACCCGTTACCTTGCTGGCCGGCCCCTATTTTCCCAACCCTAATTTTTCCCCTCATAGATTAACTACCTACTTGCACCCCGCGCTGGGAATTTTTCCTCCCTAGCCGCCAAAGTAATTGCCCTCTGATTCTCTCTCTCTCCCGACGCCATCTTTCGCTGTCTTGCTCTTGGATTTTTCTTGTGCATGCTCGAGTGCACGTGTAGATCGTTCGTGGGTTCGTTGATCTCTCGTTTGTGGGATTTGTTCATTTCTGGGAATCTGTTCCCATTGTTCTTACTTTTTGTCGGTTTCGTCTTCGGTTATAGTAACTTGTACTCCAATTCATTTGTTTGATACAAGTCAAAAATACCACCTATAGTGTAGTTGGGTCTAGAGACGAGTCTTGTTTGTATTATATTTGATGGGTTTTGTCTCTATTGTGAAAACTTGACCATAGATAACTCACGACACAATATGGACATGAATTAACTTAGGTTTTACCCGTTCTTGATTTTGATCATGTATGTGGGACTTTTTATGAGAACTCGTGATTTGGTTGAGACCAATATGATATATTTGGTGTGGACATGCTAGATACCCTAATTCATGATGTTTGGACACTTGATAGACCCAATTTCATATTTGGTTGTGTTTTGAACAAGTTTTGTATGATATATGTTGAGTTGTCGTTAAAGGAAAAAATCTGTATTTTGTCGCTGATCTGTTTTGTTTGCTGTTTTGGACTGTCTTGAAGTCAGTAACATAATTTCAGTATAAAACATGAGTTTTAGAGAATTTCGTCTATTTTCAAACCCCTCTGACCTTACTTGATTTCGTTTTCTTATGTGTGAGATATGACTGTTTTACTATAGAGGTGTAGATCTTTTTCAGATTTCGTTTTCGATGATTTTGATGACTAAATGATTTTGATACTGATGCTACATATATTATTTTGATCAAAAACTTTGATCAGTGTTTCTTTATCTAGTTAGGGATTACCCAGAATTTTGTAGGATTTTATTGATACATTTTAGATGTCGTTTCATGCTCGTTTATGAAATCTGTACTTACTGTATTTTGCTCGCTGTTCTGTAAAGAATCTTATTTTCACTATGATTCCTTTCACTTTATCAAAAATGTTTGTGAAATATGAAAGTTAGTATATTTTATCTATTTTCACATCCCTTTGGCGGAATTGGATTTCGTTTCACTGGTTGCGAGATATCGCTGTTTTCGTACAGCAGTGTTGGGAATTCCAGATTTGCCAAACTACTGTTTCTTGATGATTTCTTATTTTCGATGACTGATCTAATTTTACTGGAAAATTATGAAACCGTATATTTAGATACTGGAAATATTGGGGGATACCCCAGATTTTTCGTGGATTTATTTATTGAGTTTTCATGCTGTTTTCCTGTTCTTGAATTCGTTTTCCTGATTTCTGGCTGAACCTATTTTCCGTATTCGAATCAGTTTTGAACTATGTTTTTGTGAATTAATATATGACTTATTTGTATGCGATGGATTCGGGTGGAAGTCTATTTTCTATATTCTTCGACGGATCTAGATTTGGATATTTGTAATAGTGGGAATCACTGTTTTAGTATTGTACTGTCATGCTGTCCTGAATATGAACATACACTGTTTTGCCCGTTTATGTGACTGTCTATCATCTATGCATGCTTATTTGTTACCCTAGACCTGATACTGGCTATACTATGTTAGTTTGACACTATTTCATGTTTATACACGTCTGTTTGAGAATAATAATAAATAACTAAGCTGGGGTTTAATAGGAAAGATCTAGTAGTGGATAGTGCAGAAACGTGTACAGGGAAGGAGACTTGTGTTTCCTATATGACATGTTACCAATCAAGTTACCAAGCAAGTTTACCGATCAAGTTAATATTCTGTTACCGATCAAGTCTACCGACCATGTTTACCGATCAAGTTACCGATCAAGTTTACTGATCAACTTAATTTCTGTTACCGATCAAGTTACCGATCAAGTTTACCGATCAAGTTTACTGACCAAGTTCTGTGATTCTGTGAATACCCGAGTACACTGTCCTGTATGGTCCCCTATGAAATCTAAAGCGAAACTGTTTGTTGTAGCAACCGTGTTATAATATTGGGCGCATGAAGTGCTACCTAGATAGTAATCACTATAAGACTTGATACATGATCCTTGAACATGATCCATGAACATGATACATGCTTGCTTGATACTTGACTACATGATACATGAGACTTGTTTACATGAGAGTTGATACTTGACACTTGATACATGATTATGATACTTGACACTTGATGTATGTTTACATGATACTTGATTTCTTGACACTTGATTCATGCCATTTACACCTGTTTACTTTGCCATGTTAGTTGTTTATTTTGATATCATGCTTATACCATGTTGCTAGTTAGTTTTCCCATGTGCTTGTACCCTACATTATAAGTGGCTCGTAACTTGTAATTGACGGGTACTTATTTTTCTCTTTTTCTCTTTTCTGTATTCGTTGAATTGCAAATTTTGGAGAACAGGTTCCAGGCGGTATTGGAGACATGAAGTATTAGTACTGGGTCTTGTTATGATTAATCTTTGTAGTTGCTTGAAGAATAATTGCATTCATGTATTTGGATTTATTCTTGTATTTGGGCAATATGACCCAGGATTTATTATGTTTTTCAGATCATGACTATTTGAGATTAATATATTTTATTTCAAGTATTCTTGTTGGTATTTGGTTTATATGTGCATGTGGTTGACTTTTTTGGCTTCCGGCTCTGATTATATTGTGATATGTTGTAAAGATTCTTGAACAGATTATGGATGATGAAAATCATTCGCTGGGCTTTTGTCGCGTAACCATATTCTGTATTCCTTTTTGGGAAGCAGGACATGACAGACGAAGAGTGCTCACTTCATTCCCTTCAGAGTTGGACAGTCTACTGAAAGCCTAGCTGAAAAGTACATGCAAAAGATCGTCAGACTTAATGGGGTTCTAGTCAGTATTGTATCCGATAGGGATACGAGGTTCAGGTATCAGTTTTGGGAGAGTCTTCAGAGTAGTCTGGAGAGTAAATTGAAGTACAGTACAGCTTTTCATTCCCAAACAGATTGATAGTCAGAGAGGACCATCCAGACTCTAGAGGACATATTGAGGTCCTGTGTATTGCAGTTTGGTGGATCTTGGGAGGACCATTTGCATCATGTAGAGTTCTCGTATAATAACAACTTTCAGGACAGTCTTAAAGATGCACCGTTCGAGACACTATATGGTCAGAAGAGCAGATCACCAGTGTGCTGGGATGACATTGGTGAGAGGAGGTTGTTGGGTCCGGAGTTGATCACCAGGACTGTCGATGCGGTGACTCAGATCAGGAAGCATCTTCAGACAGCACAAGACATGCAGAGGAAATGGGCAGATGTCCATAGGAGAGCCTTGGAGTTTGAAGTCTGTGATCATGTTTTCCTTATGGTATCGCCATGGAAAGGTGTCATTCGGTTTGGTGGTGGGGGCAAGCTAAGCCCTAGGTTCATCGAGCTGTTTGATATCATGGAGCGAGTAGGCAAGGTGTCATATCGTCTTGCATTGCCACCGGCTTTATCTGGAGTGCACGATGTCTTCCATGTCTCGCAACTCAGGAGATATATCCGTGATGAGAGCCACGTGATCGATTATTCAGAGTTATCCGTGTATCCAGATCTGACTTGTGAGATTCTGCCAGTTGCTATTTTGGATCGGCAGGAGAAAGTGCTGAAGAACAAGGTCATTATGCTGGTTCGAGTTTCTTGGAATTCTCGCTCACCGGGTGAGTTGACCTAGGAGCTGGAGGAGGATATCCAGCGGAGGTTTCCTCATTTGTTTGTGTAGCTTTGTCTTTGTTGTTGTTGTTATTTCTTTTCGGAGTTACCCTATGTACCTCTTATTTGAATTTCGAGGATGAAATTCTTCTGTTAGGTGGGTAGGATTTGTAACTCCTGTATCCCGTTCCTTGTATTTCTGTACTGTATTTTTCTTCCCAGTGTATTCTATCTGAATGTATTCTTTCATTTTTCTGAACCGTGTATTTGTTCTTCATTCTCAATATAAATTCATGTATTGTTTAGTCGTCTGTGATTTGATCTTCTTGATTCAAAATTTTCTGCCAAATATTTTATCCCTGAATAATTTGTTGATTCTAATCTATTTCATTTCGTGGCCTAATTGTTTATTTATTTGTTTCTGCCCTATTGGATCTGGTTTTACCCAATCTCCCCTATTGAAACCCTTCTATCCGTCCTACGTACTGGATCCTAACCCTCTACCCAATACCCCCTTCTTTTACTCAGTCTCCCCAAGATATTCCTTCGCGTTCCCCATAATTTCCTAACAAGCAGATCAAGCCCCCCTATCTTCTCTTGATTCTTCAAATCCCAACTTACCCCAAATCTCATTATTAAACCCCAACAAATATTGTTATACTCCTATCTACAATCTCTATCTCATAAACCCTAATTCTACTACCTCATCTCTCTCTCTCCCCTATCACTGCTCCCGACCTTCACACCCCGCCGGCCTACCTCCGACTGCGCTGCGCCCCCTACCGGTGATCCCGATGCAGCGCCACCCTCCGAATGCCGCCCACGCCAGTCGTGACCCCCTGTTGTCGCGCCCTACACCTACGACAACAGCCCCCTCCTGATCTCTTCCCTTCTCCTCCCCAAGCCAGCAACACCCCCACAACGGCGTGCCACCTCTCAGCGGTCCGCCCTTGCTCCCGATGCCCTTGCTCTCAACGCCGAGCTCCGCCATCTCCCGCCTCCCGCAAGTGTTGTGTTCATGATCGTTGTGTTCGTGATCGTTCTTGACCGTTCGTGGTTGTGTTCATTGCCCGGGATCCATTTCCGTTATTCTCGTATTTTCATCGAATTCGTCGGCTACCCTAAGGCAAGTAACTTGTATAATTTTTGTTGTATATACAAGTACAAAATACCGCATGTAGTCTCGCTCTTGTTTTGTGTTCATTCTCATGAAGATCTCTTGATAAATCTTGATCCATTCGTTGACCCATTCGTAGTCATGATCCATCTTCATAATTTTCACACACACAACCTGAAAATAATCTTGATCTAACTAAACTCTTGATGCGTGTATATATGTTGCTTCGTGATCCATGAGATGTGGTGTATTAGTTGTGTTATCTTGTAGTAGACTTGTTAAATACCCATACCATATTGTTTTGAATATCTGATATACCATGTTTTGCATTATATTCTACTTTAGATTTATTGCATATGAGTTGTTTGATTTAATGCATGAGAAGAGTTTTCGTTTTGCTGCTGCCCTATTTTGGTTCAGTATTTTAGACCCTGTTAAGGTTAGTAAATTAAATTATTTTGTGAATATGATTCGTAGTCCTTGTTGTCTATTTTTCAGAACTTTTGACAGATCTCAGTTTCGATTTGTGATGTATGAGTTATTGCTATTTTACAGCAGCTGTGTTAAAATTTCCAGATTCTGTTTTATGAGTTTGCTGTATGATTATTTATTTTAATACTGGTGTTAAAGGTAAGATTTGGATTCAATATTTTTCTGGGTATGACTAAAAGTGACTAGGATCAACCCCTAAATTTTGTAGATTTATTTAATGACTTTAATAATTTATTCCATGCTTGTGAACAAACCGGGATATTTCCAAACTGCATGCTATTCAGTAAAGAACCATATTTTCAACTTGTTTCCAGTCACTATTGATTTAAACTTTGTGAATATGAAACGTAGCCTGTTGTGTCTGTTTTACAACCCTTTTGAAGGATTTGGATTTCAGATTATACTTTGTAATCTACCACTGTTTTAGTATTGCTGTGTCTAAAATTTCAGATTCATAAACTTGATGTATCTTTCTGTTTTTCGAATTTATTTGACTATGCTAACTGTAATGGAATATTATGAAAATTTATTTGCTGATACTATAAATACTAGGGAACCTTCCAGATTTTTCTTTTTAATCAATAAGTTTTATGCTATTTTCATGCTGATAAATACAATT
This sequence comes from Hemerocallis citrina, assembly GCA_017893485.1. NCBI lineage: Eukaryota > Viridiplantae > Streptophyta > Magnoliopsida > Asparagales > Asphodelaceae > Hemerocallis > Hemerocallis citrina. The sequence goes on along the minus strand of CM030361.1, from coordinate 168,422,384 downwards.
TTGCGATTTCTAGCTGAACGTGAATTTTGTATAAAATGCTGTTTTGAGTCCTGTTTCTGTAGTTATTATATGACTTGTGTATATGTACTGGATTCGGCTGAGAGTCTATTTTCTAGATTTTCTGACGGATCCAGATTTACATTCTTGTGGAAACGAGAATCTTAGATTTGGTGCAGTCATGTCTTGCTGTCCAGAAATGAAAGTCTCGTTGTCCTAGCCTTTTATGAGTTGTTTGTCACCCGTGCATGTTTCTGTCCAACCTGAACCTGTCTCTTGTTCATGCCATGTTCCGCTTTTCCTGTTTGTGCACTTATATGCCTGCTTAAATAATAATAGTAAATAACAAGTCGGGGTTCAAGGGAGAGACCTTAGTAGTGGACAATATAGGTATGTGCACTCAGAAGGGGGCCCGTGTTTCCCACTTTATGTTTGATTCATGAACCTATTTTACTTTATGTTGATTCATGAACTTGTTGTACTTTATGTTTTGATTCATGAACCTGTTTTACTTTATCTTTGATTCATGAACCTGTTACCTGTTACCTGTGCATGACGCCTGAGTACACGGCCCTATAGAAACCCACTACTAGATCTAAACGTAACTTGCATGTAAGTAGAAACCATGTGGTAAAATTTGGGACGCATGAAGTGCTATCTAGATATGATTAAATACAAGATTTGAGAATAACACGATCACCTACATATTCTTGTTACCCGTACATGCTACTTGACACAGGGGACATGTTTACCTGCTTGCATGCTACCTGATGCCTGTCACATGTTACATGTACCTGTTATCTCATCATGTCACTTGATTCTGCTTCTTGATTAGGAGTTAGATACTCTACTTTGCTGTCACATCCATTCCATGCTTATTCAGTACTTGTTTCTTGCTATTACTCTATACTTGTCCATCTATATTCTGTACTTGTTGCCTGCACTACAAACGGCCCGTAACTTACATTGACGGGCATTTTACTTCTTTTTCCTCTTTCTGCAATTTGTTAAACTTGCAGACTTTGGTGACCAGCTGCCCGAGGTAGTAAGTGACCAAGTATTCTAGGCTGGTTGGAGTTTCTTGCATTTGGTTTATTTCCTGTTTGAATAAATTGTAATTGCTACATGAATTTTGTATTGGGCATTTTTGTCCCAAGATTTATGTCTTGTTTCCAGACTTGATTATTTGAGATTAAGTATTCTTGTTTTCAAGTAATCCTGTTGGTTATGTTAATTTATTCATGCATGCGTGGTTGATTATTTCATGTATATCTCTTGTTTATTCCTGTATATGTTGTAAAGATCCTTACATCTAATTAATGGTGAAAGTCATTCGCTGGACTTCTGTCACGTATCCGTATTTCGTATTCCTTTTTGGGAAGCGGGGCATGACAATACCCTTACACCAAGAATACCAAAAAAGTGTGCTAAAAAACTCTAATATAGGGAAATTGCATTTCCAAACATCAAGCATACAATTGGCATTCATGCCAACATAAGATCTCTTCTGATCCCGCTTGAATAAGGAGACGTGATTGGGTGATCTCCGTGCCTCTACCCAAGGTAAACAGCGACAAACAACACATGTTGGTATGAATCTCATCCCAAGCAATCAACATCAACACTTAATCACTTATTACATCTATCCCAAAATAGTGAACAACTCATTTCTATTTGCTCCTGCAAAGCATATATGAGCTATACCACAATATGAAACATAGATAATTGAAATCATAATCCAGTGCCACATTCACAACATGCTTTATTACCACAAAACAACAATTATAAGCTCAGTCTATGAGTTCTAAATTAAGTTCATGAACATGGCTTCAAAACAGTAACTTACAAGATCTACATGCATCTTCTGTATATTGTAAAAACCATCATAAATCGTATACAGCTTAGAATCTTTAGGGCTTAGACATTCCAGAAAGCTCTACGTGTTTACTACAACTTTCTAGTTACAAGTTTCTTCAGATTATGTCTTATAAGTGGCCAAATTAGTCATTATTTAACATGCATGCAAAAATTTCCAGAACAGAGCAACAACTAACTGGTGCTAACATAAAAATACTTTTAAGATATCAAATGATATCCAAAATTCATGAAATTTAGAACATAAACTCTTTATACATTTTTGTAGTACATATCTAAATTTTAAGTGGTTCTACAGAGTATTCTTCAAGTTATGACTTTTGAAAAGTAGCTAAAAACAGAACAGATCACATTCAACTCTGCCTTCTCGTTTGGAACAGTAAGTGGGTTTGGATTTTATTTATATAGCAAACGCTGTCCAAAAATTATGAAATCAGGGTCTAAACACATAATAGTAGTACATATTAAAATCTCAACAACATGTTCCAAGTAGTTAAAGAGTTATAAGCTTTTGAATATCATAAACAGAACCTATGTTAAATCTGTTTTCTGTTTAGCCAGTTGTCAAGTTCGTATTTAACTAAATAGCAAATAAATTCTAAAAATTCTGAAAATTTGTGGAAATGTGACTAACATGCATATCTTTCAAGCATAAAAATTTCAAGTCGAAATTCCTATTTTTCAAGTTATGCTTTCCAGACTAGCATGCATCCACAGATTCAGCATTTTCCTGAGTTTCATTAACTTTCTACCAATAATACTAGCATGCAATGATTTTTTTATCAATAAATCACAACTCCATGACCTAGTCATGCTGACAAGAAGCACATCAAGTTCTCACAACAAGAATTTTAACACATCAAAATTTTTAGAGACACCCACCTTGTTAAGTGTTGAAATTGCAACTCCAAGCTTCTAGCTTGCCTTTGACCCTTCTTGCTCCTAGTTCTTCTTCTCCTTGGTCCTTTTTAGCTCTTCCTTGCCCTCAAGACAATAGAAAATGCCTAAGAAAATAGTACTAGAAGTGTAGGAGAAGTTACTTTAAAGTAGAAGAATATAAATGGGTTTGGCTTGAAATGAGATGAGATAATTTGAGTGAGAGGGGGAGAGATGAGAGGCCGGGATTCCAATGGGCTGCATTGGGGGAAAGTGGAGGTGGAGTTTGAGTGCAAGAAAGAACAAAGAGTTTAGGGACTCATGCACACTCGAGTGCCCCATGTATCTCGCCAAAAAACCCTAGATTCTCAACTCAAAAATCTCAATCTTTCCCTCCAAAATCTGGCTGGTCATTCATGCTTGCACTTTTCTTTTCTTTTTGTTACATGGCATACTACACTACAAGTGTACAGTCAATTAGGGTCAAATTTGGTCCATTTGGGTTAGTTAAGTCTAGCCAAATGAGCCAAGTTGGTAGGGTTGGCAACCAGGCCGGGTTGACCCGCGACCCGCATGCTCTAACCTGACCTGCTATATGGCAGTTCGGGTCTGGGTCGAATCCGCGAGTCTAAGTAGGTTGACTCGGATCGTCGTAAGTGAATAGGCAACCCGTTGAACCCAGCCCGCTCAACCCAGTTAAATGGCTCAACCCACCCATCAACCCGCGGGTCGACCCGCGGATTTCGAATCGTTTGACCCGTACATGCCAAACGTTCGAACCGCACGGGTCGACCGTTCGACCCGCGGGTCCAACGAACGAAATAGAAAGCCAACGGCTGTTTTAGCCGTTTTTTTTGTTTTTTTCTGTTTTTTGTTTGTTTTTTTTCTTTTTCCCCTATAAATACCCCTTAAGCCACTCTAAAAATTTTACACCTTACTCTCTTACTCTCTCTACTACTAATACTCAATTCAATCTCAATTGATTCAAATTTTTTCAACAAAGAAGCTAGCAATGTAGAAGCAACAAATTCCGATTGTATCGAATTCAACTTACAACTACGTCAACTTCAAGTCTTTAACTCCTCCAAGGCTCCAACAAAGAAGCTCTCTTTCTTTCTATATACGAGTCCGAACTTCTACTTCTATTTCTACCTTTATTTTCACTCTCATTCTATATACGAGTATTCACAAAGTACGGTATCAAAATTTCACAACCCTCTTATTGTCTTGATATTTTTTTTGTAGTTATAATTTTTTTATCATATTTGTTTATTGATTTTTTTATCTTCTCTCTCACAACCCTCCTATTGTTTTATAGATTGTTTTTTAAAACTTATCTCGGCTAGATTGTATTTTATTTTTTTATGTACACTACTATATCAACATGTCTAGATCACGAGGTAGTGGCCGTAGCCAAAGTGGACAAGATTCCATTTGCACTTCTTGTAGGCCTCCTATTGTCCTAAAAATTGAGCCCGCCAAAGAGTACCCAATGACTGGACACATTGGAACACACGATGTATTCCCAGAAGACATAGAAATAGAAGAGAAAACACAAACACAACCAACCGAAACAACACAACCGGGTAGTAGTAGGAAAACTAAAGGGAAAACAAGTGATTAAATTTTATGATTATATTCCTGGCGAACAAAATCCGAGTGTAAGTATAAAAATTTGTAAAACTTCTTCCAAGCCATACAAATGGAAGAAGGGTGAGGGGACGGGTACAATAAAATGACACATCTAAAATATACACAAGGAACTTCTTATAAACCTACCCGGCCAACAAAAAATCCATCCTAGGACCGGTGTAGTTGATAGCCACTCTTGAGATCCCGAACTTGTTCGTCGGGAAATAACCCGACTAGTAATTAAGGAAGAGTCACCATTTTCCTATTCCGATAGTATGGACTTAGAAATTTTTAATTAAACCACATTAAACCCGCATTTTAAAAGAATCCCTAGGAATACTTTGAAGTCTAATTGTTTTAAAATGTACTCCGAAATGAGAGAATGTTTGATTGCTATTTTATGGAGTTTAACTTGTAGAGTTTCTTTAACTTCCGATTGTTGAAACGGTTGGAACAATATTCCCATGATGGAAATAACTTGTCATTAGATCGACAGTGATTGGATTGTTCAAAAAAGGGTCATATCACTTGCCGCGTTGCCCTATCCCCATATAATGAAATTACAAATCGTATTTTAGAAATTTGTGATGTTTTTCATATTCGTGATAAAATTATGTATATAAGTTTTGATAATGTATCTAACAACAATGCATCAATTAGTATATTACAAACCGCAGTAAACCCTCCATCTCACAATATTTTTCATATTAGATGTGCATGTCATATTTTAAATTTATGTGTTTAAGATATATTAAAAATAGCCGATCCATATATAGTTAACATTAGAAATTGTGTACATTTTATTGCATTAAGTGACCCTATATTTCAAGAATGGAAAGCATGGTGTAAGCATAAAAAAGTATATTTTAAAAAATTTCCAAAGGATGGTAAACACCAATGGAACTCTACTTTTAATTTGCTACATGTTGTTACTGAATATAAAGCATGTATAAATGATTTTTGTATGGCAAAAAATATGCCAAATTTTCAAATGACTCCCGAAGTTTGGTTTTATGCTGAATCTTTGTTAAAATTTTTAGAACCTTTTAAAACCGCAACTTTAAAATTTTCAAAATCTTATGAATCTACTTCTAGTAGCATTTTTGTTTCAATAGTTACTATGAATCAAACTTTCAAAGAAATGATCGATGATGCTTTTATTAGTTATATTGTGAAACCTGCATACACCAAAATTTCGAAGTATTTTAATCCTCCTCTTATGTTTTATTGTATTGCTACTGTGATAGATCCTCGTATCAAATTATAAGGTACGAAGAGTTTGATTGAAATGTTTTTTACTTTACTTGGGGAAGATGAATCTGAAATTGATTTGCGGATCATTTTTAGCTAAATTTGAAGCGACATTAAATAACTTGTATGATTTTTAAGATAGAAGTTTTTCATCTAGTAGTACAACTACTTTAGTTACTTCTTCTTATGCTAATTCTAAAGGTAAGGGTAAGAATAAATTAGATGATGCCACATTTAGCTTACTAGCAAAAATTCAATAAAAAAAAACTAGAACTAATCAACCAAATGAATTACATTGGTATAATCAATAAGGTTCTGAAAGTTATACTTCTTCACTTGATATTTTATAATGGTGGAAAATCCATGAACATACTTATAGTATTCTTAAATATACGGCTAAAGATTTACTAACTCCTCCTCTCTCTACAGTTGCTTCAGAAAATGCATTTTCTACAAGTAGCAAGATTCTAACTGATTACAGGAATTGCTTAAAGCCCCAATCGTTGGAGATGCTCGTCTGCAAGGAAGACTGGATGAAGGCTGAAGATATGACTCAAGGAAAAAGGTTCAACACGTCTACAAGTGGAAGCAACTCGCCGGAAGAACAACAACAACAACAATAGTAACCAACATGAAGAATTGAAGACTACAACAACAACAAATTGAAGACCAACATATGCAAGAAATTTGTAAATGTATAAAAAATTATAATAAATCTTTGTCTCTTATAAAAAAAAGTTGGAAAATTGAAGAAAATTGTCATTTTATAGAAGAAATTTATAATAATTCTTTTTTTCTTATAAAAAAGTTAGAAATTTGTATAAGTTGTAATCATATGAATAATATACACATTTCTTTTAGCAATTTCACTCTTTAATTATTATTATTATTATTATTATTATTATTATTATTATTATTATTATTATTATTATTACTACTACTACTACTACTACAATTGTTTTTAAAGTTAAAAAAAATATGTCGAAACAAACGGGCCAACCCGCGACCCGACTCGACCCGACCGGGTTGGACCCGAATGGGTTCACGGGTTGGCCAGTTGAGATTTCCCTAACCCAACCCGGCCCGGCCCGGTTAACCAACCGACCCGACCCGGACCCGCCCTACTTCGGTTCCAACCCGGGCGGATTCGACCCGACCCGGCCCAGCCCAGTCGACCTGGTTGCCAACCCTACAAGTTGGGTTAAAATCACTTAATTATACACACAACTTCAATCAATAAAAATGAAATTTTTATAAACAAAACTTTTGGTTCTACAATATTGTGAATTTTAGGGTTGTTACAAAATATCAACTCGAAGTTTCCATGGAGGCAACCAAGTCCAACTACTAACACATCCATGCAAAGCCACTCCTACCTTGGATATGGAGAAGAACACCAAAGAACGATCGAGCTATAACCCAAACTCGATCTCACCCCAACAGCTAATGTAAATGAGCACCTGAACTCCAACAGCCTAAAAAAAACCCACATCAAAGAAGCTCTGGTCTGTTCCCTCTTAGTTTAACCAAATGGAAGGGGGTTCTCAAACCCGACCGGACTTCCCCACTCCACAACCCGGCTCCAAAGAAACCCCAACTCCTGGCTCCAACCTAGTGGTCCACAAAGCTTCGACACAAGTGTCAACTTCGAGCTCGACGACTCCCTCAAGCAGCTCGCCTCACAACCCAAAGCAACGACTTCGTCGAGCTCCAAGCAGCAACTTCACCGAGCTCAACTCTTTTGTCGCCGACTTATTTTAAAAGTTTGTACCAGCATAATTCTCAAGATGTAGACCACATCTAATAATATGGATTTTCGATTTGGAAAATGAGATATGAATTTTGAGATGTCTCCATTATGGAGACTCCATAGCTAAGCTAGCTAGGTATTCTCTATATCCCAACTTGACTCGAACATTCTCTCGTAATAAATAAGGATCTTACACTGATTTTAAAAAACTCTAAAGATAGTTACTTAAGATCTAACTCATAAAATCAATTATCCTGAAATAATTATTAAATAGGGAGTGATAAACATTCAAACCTTCAATTCCTAGGGATATATTCACTAGTTAAGCCACATCTGCCTCGATATAAATTATTTCATTGACTGCAACAGCTTCTGGAATCTCCTCCAAAAGTTGTGTTTGTTCCTCTGGTTTAAGAAGCAGTTTTCCTCTGTTGATATATTCATTCAGCGTAACTTCCACAGCAGGTTAAGGTGACATAATTTGGAGATAAATCCTACATGCCACTACAGAATATCAAATTGTACATTGTGCATGTATGCACGCAAGCTAAAAAGGATATCCTCTGCGCCAGCCCTTCACATTTGCTCGATCTATTAGGTTCTGTAACTTAGCAGGCTCTCTGACGATCCACTGAAATAAGGTTGATTAGTTACTAAATGAAAATCTAGTATAACAATAAGAATTGTTTGATCCATAGAAAGATTAGCTGAGTCGTTGAAATTATGATCCGCTCTTTAAAGGTTTGAAACACCAGGGTTAAATAACTTCCATTGGTATTGTTATTGTTGAGTGACTTTAGTTTTAAATAGAACTTTTTAACTGAAACTAGGTATTTGGGAAACATAATTTAAAATGTGTTTAGTCAAACAATACTTTCCAAAATTGCTATTTTCAGCATTTTTCTCAACATACCAAAATGGTGCTTTTAGTGTTTCCAAAAAGTGTTTTTTTTCTTCCTTTTTTTCCTACTTTGTAAGAGAAATTCAAAGTTAAAACATATTTTTTTTCTTACAATTCATTTGGCAACAACACTTTCCAAAGTTTTTTTTTCATTCTTTCATAGCAATACCAAACAAAGCCGTAATGTGTTGATAAATAGTGACCATATAGCTAGCGTGAAAGCTTAAGAAAGTCTAGTGGATTTTACTTATAATATATGTAAAAAGTTTAGATGCCAAAGATTATTCTCTATTTTAAAGGATATTCTCTATTTTAAAGGAGATGATACATTATATTTATATTAACGTAGAGTATAAAGAAAGAAAGAATACTTTATTGGATAGATATAACCGAATACAATGTCTTCCATATATAGGAGATGACAAAAATTAAACTAATTCTTTTGTTGATGTGGGACTAAAGTAAGCACTAGCACTCTCCATCAAGTTGGTGCATAGATATTGTTGAAGCCAAACATGCTAAAAAAGGTTTGAAAAAGCTTAGAAGGTAGTTGACCGGACCAGACATATGAGAATGAAATCACCTTCTTCTCACATTCATCACAAATGAAGTGACAGTCGACTTCGATATCTTTCGTGCTCTCATGAAACACTGGATTTTTAAAAATATGCATAGTAGCCTGGTTGTCGCAGTTGAGTAGAATTGTAGACAATAACAGGATCGCCAAGTATCAAAGAAGAGATCTTAGCTGTAAAACTTTAGAAACCAAATACCTGATGGCTCGGTATGCAGACGCTAGACTTGATTTAGCGAGAGCTGGCTGCTTCTTACTTTTCCAATATATATATATCAGATTCCCTCCATAGAAATCAAAATACTCATTAGTTGAACGTCTATCATTAACTGATCATTCCTAGTCAAGATCATAATAAACACGAAAAGAAAGTGAGTCACCAGTGTAACAAACCCAATTTATTATATATATATATATATATATATATATATATATATATATATATATATATATATATATATATGATTTATTAAGAAAAAAAACTATATCTTATTTTTTGAATGAAACTAAATGTGAAACTTTATCATGAAACAAATATATATCTCATTTTTGCGTTGGGCTTGAGAAGCCCAATGAGACATGAACCAAAACAAAACAACAGCAATATATATATATGAAACGGAATTGGCCCAAGCTTGGCCGACCAATTTGGAGGGAAGGAAGATAGGGTTTTTGAATTTTCAAGAGGAATCTAGGGTTTCTTCTTTGGAAACTACAAGCACTTGAGTGTTGTGAAACCCCAAGTGACAAACCCACTCTTGCACTCCACCTCCCATCCCCTCCAATGCATGCAGCCCGCACAATCCCTCTCCCTCTCTAATCCTGGCCAAGACACCCCCTCACTCTATTTAAATCCCTTCTACAAACCGTAGCCCCATTTTCTCATTTCTACTTCAACTTAAACTAGTTTCTCCATTCCAAACCACTCCAAATTTCACTACTACACTTGAGTTGCTGCTTTGGCAAGCAAGAAGGGCAAGAAAGAGCCCAAGGGGAGCCAAGAGGAGAAGCCAAGGAGGAGCCAAGGAGTGAAGAACTAGGAGCAAGAAGGTACTCGGAGTTGAAATTCATCTACAAATAAAGGTGGGTGTTTCTAAACCTTTGTGGTATTTAAATTTGTGTGGTGAAATCTTGATGTGGTCTTGACAACATGAGTAGGTCATAAAGTGTGTGATTGAGTGATAAAATTCGTTGCATGCTACTTTTATTGATGGAAAACTAGATAAATAAAAAAAACCTCAGTAAAAAGCTAAAAAGAAAAGTGTTAGGTCTGGATGCTATAACTTGAATACTTGGAGTTTGGAGTAGAAATTTTAAACGTAGATTCTTATGCATGTTATACACTTTTTTTTCCCGAATTTCTTAATTTTTGAATTTTTTTCTATTTTAATTAAATACGAACTTGAACTCTGATTGTATAGAAAGCAAACATAGCTTGTGTTCTGACTATAAATTTTCAAAGCTCATAACTCTGTAACCACTTGAGATCTATTGTTGAAGTTTTACTATGTGCTTCTAATATGTGTCTAGTGCTTGAATATAAAATTTTATAATTTATGGACATCTTTTGCTATTTTTAGAAAATTTGAAACCACTGGCTATTTTGAAGAGAAAAGACAGAATAAAGATGATCTATTCTGTTTTTAGCTAATCTTCAAGAACTCATAACCTGAAAAATACTAGGTAAAATCACTTAAAATTTAAATATATATGTTACCATGTAGTAAAGCTTATGTTTCAAATTTCATGAAGATTAGAGATCATTTGCTATTTTAAAAGTATTTTTATGTTAGCACTGGTTAGATGTTGCTCTGTTCTGAAAATTATTGCATTCATACTAAAGAATGACATATTTGACCTCTTTAACGACATAATCTGAAGAAGCATGTAACTAGGAAGTTGTAGAAGACACAGAGATATTTCTATAATGTCTAAGAACTCATGACTTGGATCAGTACACGAATAATAATGAATTTTACAAGTGATAACAGAAACACACAGATTTTTTAAGCGTACTGTTTTACACTATGCCTATGAGATTGAGTTTGAACTTGTATAATTTGAGTTTTAAGTTACTGTTGTGGGTCATAAATCATGTTGTGGATGTGGAATGAGTTATGACTTAAATTATCTAAAGTTTTATTTTATGAGTAGCTCATATGGGCTTGTAGACATACAATATCGACATGTTTATTCACTGTTTTGAGGTAAAAATTGTGATAGATATTTATGTATTGTTGTTGATCACTTTGGGATGAGATTCATGCCCATTTTTGGCTTGTGCTTGCTGTCTACCTGGAGTAGAAGCATGGGGAGCACACGATCGCATTTCTTCAGTGAAACGGGACCGAAAACGACCCTGTTTTAGCATGAATGTCAATTGTATGCTTGCTGTTTGGAAATGTAATTTTCTATTTTTAGAACTTTTTAGCACTCTTTTAGGGTATTCATGGTGTATGATTTATTCCTAGGGTAGTGTACCCTTTTTGGGGTACATTGATTGAGTTTGAGACTCTAGGATTAAGTAATGTTGGCATATGTAGACGGATAGAATAGGACATGTGTCGCATCGAATGCATTAGAGAAGATGACTCGTATGCCGATGTACTCGCCATTCATGGAAGGATTCCATGGTTGTGTTTGGTGCTACCACGTATCGAGGACCGTAAAGCGTGAAGGTTAGCAAGAGCTACGAGCTTGGTCAGGCCGAGGTTGCGATCGAACTCCAAGCATAGATGGCAGTTGCGGCGATCTATAGAGTAGGTTCGTCATTGGTTCAGGCCAAGCGTGGGCTGAGGGGCCAACCCTTGGGCCGGATTTGAGGGCTACATTGAGTCCTTTTGTAAGATGGGTTAGATTCCAATAATGAAAAATGTAATTAACTAAAAAATGGTCTACATGTAGAACTGAACTAGATGTTCTTAATAAACCAAAATTTTTTACTAAGTTAGGACATGAAAGTGGATAGATCTCCTAACTAGAAGAGTATTGGTTAAAATAAAATAGAACTAGACTCGCCTAATAATTCACAATGAGATAATGAAAAAGGATTAGAGAGTGATTAGAGTCTTGGGATTTAGATAATCAGATGATATGACCAAAAGCTCGTAATCACGTAATTAATCTTAATTCTTAATCTTGGTCCTATAGTGGATTAGCACTTGTACTTTGGGTTCGTGGTGTTGTAGGATTAGTTGATTCGTTGTTGAATGTAAGGACAGGCACTAGTGGGTGTGTGCTCGCCTATCAGGAGGACATGTGGCATCTTCATGCCTGGCCGAATCCTAGCTTCGTTTACTGCGGACAGGAGACTTAGGGACTGCAATGTGAGTGAACTCTTTGGGGCTCTATTTTCTTTTGCGTGAGTGCCTTTATGACCGTAAAAACCTTTTAGGAGGTTTAGAGTGGTGACGTCATCTCGACTGCAAGTTCTGGTCTAGTGTAAGGACGACTGCAGTGGAGAGTTGGGGAAACCCTAATATCCGTTAGGTCCTATGTTGATCAAGGCTGTCAGAAAAGTTAGAGACTGCCATGTGAGTGAACTCTTTAGGGCTCTAAAATAACATTCTTGAGAGAGAGCCCTAGTGCCCTGTACATCAGCTTTTGGTGAGGTCCGAGGATGCAGAATTACCGTGACCTACTATGGGTTTTAGCTGCGACGGAGTAAGCCGTGCGACTGAGACCCCGGGCACAGTGGATAAAACACGAGGAATTGGACACCACTAACGTGACAGCGACTAGAGTAAATCGGACGACTGCAACCTCATCATCACTAGAATATCAGAGACAGGAGAGAGCACAAGAGTAGGGTGCATAACGGGAGAACGAACTCCATCAATTAAAGAATGTCGTTTGGTTGGGAATGTGTAGTATGGGATGCATATCTCTCTAATCAGGTGTGCCTTAGACTAAGAGCATCGTGTGCATATTGAGTGTGCATTAGATTAGGCCATAGCATACACTGACACTTGTTTGACATCACTTTTCCTTTTTGCATCAAATTTTGATTGTTGAGGTTTGGAATTGCTATATTATGGCATAGAGAGGATCGCTGTATTATAGAATTGTGTCAGTTGTATTCAACTGACATGCCCACAGTTGTTAGTTGGAGGATTTCTGATTGAGGAGCACGGAGAAAAATCAAACCGTAGGAAGCATCCAAGTGAATGTTACTATCCAATTTTATTGTATACTCATGATGTACTAATTTATTGTAATTGTTGTAATCATTTGACATTGTAGTAAAATTTTGATGTAACAAGAGTTTTTAATTTCCTGTGATGTTTGTTGTGTTGTGACTCATTTGAAGAAAGATCCTGGCTTATGTTACGGATTCTGGGTATTGGGAACTCGAGGCGTTATAGTTGGTATCAGAGCTTACTTCAAATTGTAGTCTAACACACCAGGAAATTAGACTTGGATGTCCCAGTTAGAGTTGGTTCAGTTTGAATAGTAGGATGATCGCAAACCATACTGTTATTTTTTCAACTTGTGTTTATGTTTTCACTACATTCGGAACTGACCCCTATGCGTGTTTTCTTTCGTAATGGATGTCGAGGAGCACCCGAGGTGGCAGATGTGTAAGGAACGAGGGAGAAAGCTGTGGGGCCAACGATGTTGGCTTTAATATTGAGGCCAAATTTGCTCGTGTGTACTAGACGATGGCCACATTCATGGAAGCACAATGGAACTTCGTGTCGCATCCCGCAGCACACGGAGGCAACGTGGGGAATGTCATCCCTGACCCACTGAAACTGGTAGAGTCCTTTGAAAGGATGAAGCCCCCTGTCTTCGAGGGACAGGCAGATCCCTCATACGCTGATGATTAGATCCGTCATGTGGAAACCATCATCAAAGTGCTAGAGAACCCTGCAAGAAGCAAGGTCAGTTTGGCAACCATCCTTTTGGAAAAGGATGCTGGCATTTGGTGGCAATCCGTCAAAAGTGGAATGGGAGAAAGACCGATCACTTGGGAGAATTTTCTGGAGGAATTTAGACATCATTACTTTCTTTGGACATTCAGGAAGAGAAGGTGATGGAGTTCATGAATCTGCGACAGGGAAACATGACCATCAGGAAGTATGAGACCAAGTTTACTCAGCTGTCCCGCTATGCCCCCGAGACGGTGCAGGATGAAGTGAAAAGGGCAAAAAGATTTGAGCAGTGACTTAGGCTTGCACTGAGGTAGATAGTGGTGCCCCTATGCATTCGGAGATTCAACAAGCTGGTGCAGGGTAAGACTGAAAAAAGGAGCCAGGGAAAGAGACACGCAACTACAATGAGTTTCGAAGGACAAACCACAACTCAAAAATTTAAGAAACCTAACCCCAAAGAGGGAAACATCAAAACATTTAAAAAGTCAATGCCCAAAGAAGGCTCAGACAAGTACATGTTATAACTGTGGAGAGGCCGGGCATAAGAAGTCGGATTGTCCACAACTGCAAGGGAACACCGATGGCCAGACACAGAAAGCGATCGATAAGGGAAAGAAATGCTCAGAACTTGAAGACATGAGGAGGGAGTGGTCATCGATCCCCGGAAGTGCTACCGAGAGCTAGAAGACATGCTCAGAACTTGAATCGGGCGCTAGAAGGGAGATATAATGAAGCACGAATGATAGTGAGTAGGGAGACTCTAGAATGATCCACGGAGTGAGATATTTCCCAGTATTCCAGACGAGGGATGAAATAGGCCCCTGAATGATATGTAGAGTGGGATTGAGCTCCAGTATTTTGGGATGAGAGCAACAGTAATGAAAAGTTCATGTGATGAGGGCTCCAGAATGATCCTCAGAGTAAGATATTCCTCAGTAACGAGAGATGTAATAGGCCTAGAATGATCTGTGGAGTGGGATTGATCTTCAGTATTTGGAATGAAAGAAACACTCATGGGGAGTTCGCATGATGAGGGCTCCAGAATGATCCACAGAGTGAGATATTCCTCAGTATTCCAGACGATGGATAAAATAGGTCCCAGAATGATCTGTGGAGTGGGAATGAACTCCAGTATTTTGGGATGAGAACAACACTCATGGGAAGTTCGTGTGATGAGGGCTCCAAAATAATCCACGGAGTGAGATATTCCCCAGTATTCGAGATGAGGGATAAAATAGGCCCGAAAGCATGGGGAGCACTCGATTGCTCTTCAATGAAACAGGACCGGAAACGACCCATTTTGGCATGAATGCCAGTTGTATGCTTGCTGTTTGAAAATGTGATTTTCTATTTTTAGAGCTTTTTAGCACTCTTTTAGGGTATTCATGGTGTAGGATTTATTCCTAGGGTAGTGTACCCTTGTTGGTCTACATTGGTTGAGTTTGAGACTCTAGGATTAAGTCATGTTGGCATATCTAGACGGGTAGAATAGGAACTCCTGTCGCATCGAAAGCATTGGAGGACATGACTGGTGCGCCAACGTACTCATCATTCATGGAAGGATTCCATGGTTGTGTTTGGTGCTACCACTTGTCGAGAACCGTGGTGCGTGAAGGTTAGCAGGAGCGTGAAGTTTAGTAGGAGCTACGAGCTTGAATGGGCCGAGGTTGCGATCGAACTCCAAGCATATATGGCGGTTGTGGCGATCGACGGAGTCGATTCGTCGTTGGTTCGGGCCAAGCGTAGGCCAAGGCGAGCCAAGCCTTGGGCCGGATTTGGGGGCTAAATTGAGTCATATTGTAGGATGGGTTAGGTTCTAATAATGAAAAAGGTAATTAATTAGAAATGGGTCTACATGTAGAACTTAACTGTAACACCCCACAAAATAGTATATAACTATTTTGCATTTTAATCCGTGCACAGTTGAGAATTGCAAGCGATTATGTATTTTCTTAACAATAATTTTTAAAAACATATATTTTTATAAATTCAAACTATCTTATTTTAAGTATATAGATAAAATGTCTATAATATATATATATATATATATATATATATATATATATATATATATATATATATATATATACATACATACTAGGTTTGCCCGTTGACACGTGCCTACGGCACATCTTCGGAACGGTGTAACTTATTTGATCATATAAAATAGCTTTGAAGGTCGAGCAAATTAATTGAAGTAGCAAATATATTATATGAGAAATTTTTGGATCCAGCAAAAAATATATTATATGATTTTTTTAATATTTTTTAAAACTATTTTTTAAGCTTTTAAATTTTTAAATTTTTTTAGTTTAAAATTTTTTATTTTAAAAAATTTTAAAAAATTTCATTTTCTTAATTTTTTGAATAGAAGAGGGAGGGAGAGAGAGAGGGAGAGAGAAAATAAATAAATAAATAAATATAGAAGTTGTTTTGGGTGGGGATTTGAATTTGAGTTTTGGGTGGAGAAAATATATTATATGATTTTTTAAATATTTTTTAAAACTATTTTTTAAGCTTTTAAATTTTTAAATTTTTTTAGTTTTTAAATTTTTTATTTTAAAAAATTTTTAAAAGATTTCATTTTCTTAATTTTTTGAATAGAAGAGCGAGGGAGAGAGAGAGAGAGAGAAAATAAATAAATAAATAAATAAATAAATATAGAAGTTGTTTTGGGTGGGAATTTGAATTTGAATTTTGGAGGGAACTTTTGGGGGGAAAATATGTTTTGTAAGGTTAGATCTGGGCTATTAATTTTTGAGGAGATTGAAGGAGAGCCACTTGATAGCTTTCTTTGTGTTTTATTATATATATATATATATATATATATATATATATATATATATATACTTGATTTGATCGTATCGGATCTTATATGATATAAGATCTATAATTGCCTGAGTGTGGATACGACCGTGTATATTTTATAATTTAAATATTTAAATATATTTTGCTATAAATATACATAGTAATTTGAATTATAAATAATCATACAATGTTTTTCATTTCGGGTTGGGGTTTGCTCAACACTAAGGTTAGAGTTCTTTGACCTAAACCTAGAGTTAGAAAACCTAACCTAGGGTTAGGAACCCTACTTCTAATTGAGATGAGATGAGATTGGGTGAGATCTTGATGAAATCCTAAGGCTCAAAAATTGCCAAGTTTGTGGTGGAGATGAGCCAGAGAAAATTGCTAGGAAACATCATGGGAGTTGTGTTGGCTCTCATCCACACCATTCATCACACTCACCACTCACCTCCAAATCTCCACCCTCCACCTACCCCCCCCCCCCCCCCCCCCCCCCAACATGAGATTGGGTGAGATCTTGATGAAATCCTAAGGCTAAAAAATTGCCAAGTTTGTGGTGGAGATGAGCTAGAGGAAATTGCTAGGAAACATCATGGGAGTTGTGTTGGCTCTCATCCACACCATTCATCACACTCACCCCTCACCTCCAAATCTCCACCCTCCACCTAACCCCCCCCCCCCCCCCCCCCCCCCCCCCCCGCCCATTTCCTATAAAACTCTAACACTTCACCCATTTTCTCTATTTCCTTCTTCTCATATTTTCTTAGTTCAAAAAGAGAGAAGAGAGAAAGAGATAGTTTATTTGTATGCTTTGGAGCTTGGAGGAGAAGAAGAAAACTAGAAGAAGTTGCAAGATTTCATCTTTCCAAACTCAAAAGCTTGGGTGGGTGTTCTCAAACTCTAAACTAGTTATTTTTGTGTATGTGATGTTGTGGTATAAGAATTTATACCATGCAAATAACTTAGAATTTGATCATGAAAGTATTGTGGCATGTTCTAAGATGAGTTTAGAGTATCCTCTAATTTTATCATCTTTTTCTGGGTTTGTTTAGTAGCTCAAACAATCACTTCAATTTCGGACAGAGATCAAGCTGAAAACTGCTGTTTGTGTGAGAACTTGGTATTTTTCCAAAAATCATAACTCAGAAGTGGTAGGGTATTTTAGGCTAAATTTTTTACTGGATACTTTTGTATGTTTCTAAAACTATATTTCCAAATTTTGCATTTTTCTGAGATCATTTGATACCTCAAAAAAATTATGAGGTTGCAACTGGTCCGAAACCAGAACTGAATCTGCCCTGTGTTAGTATTGATGTTCATTAATTCATTACTACTTTTTGGTGCATGATCCTGCAATGTAATTTTTACTACAGCTTGTGGTATGAGTCGAGACCATGATTCTAAAATTTTAGAATTGTTAGATAACATTTGTTGGAGTTTTAAAAATAATTTGTATAGGGAGGTAGACACCCTGTCTGAAAACAGAAGAGAATGTTGTATCGTTCTAGTTCTTCTTTTCCTGTCATATTCTCTTGAAATTCCGTTTGTGCCCCTCGTTCCTCTTCCTTCATATTCAATTCCTTGATTTCTTATTTTCTTTCTTCCCTTGTAGTCGTCCTCCTTTGTTGACTCTTTATTGAGTATCAAATTCATTCTTCTCCTGCCTATATTTTCTTTATATATATAAATATATTTTCGAACATTTTGTGTATTTCAAATATTTTTTGTTATATTTTGGATCATCTATAAAATTATTTTTTAAAAATTTTGTATTTCGAATAACTGTGTATTTTAATATCACAAATTTCTACTTCGTACTTAAATTGAGCAATCAATATCTAAGTACGCGTAGAAGATCGCATCATTTCGTTCATCGTTTTGTTGCAACTGGATGTCGAGATGGCAAACATGCAACTAGACGATAATGGAGGCAAATTGCAACTGGATATCGGGGAGGCAAAATGTGCAACCGAATATCTAGATGGTAACCTGCAACCTGATGTCGTGGAGGCAAACCTGCAACTTGACGTCGAGAAGGAAATTCTACAGACGGATGTAAATGAGGCGAATCCACATCAAAGAATTTCTACTACTACTTTTATTATTGTTTTCCTTATTATTATTAGTATTATTATTATTGTTGTTATTACTATTACTATTATTATTACTGTATTTTTCTTACTATTTTATTTTTGATGTTGATATTGAATTACTTTCACCAAAATGATGAACCCCAAATTATTTTCTTTCTTGTATTATTATCCTTACCAGTATTGTTAATATTTTTTTTATTATTATTACCAGTATGTTTATAATGATTATTATTTTTATTATTATTTTTATTATTTTTGTCATTATTATTTTATTATTATTATGTGTTGATTTTTGTATTATTAATATTATTTTTTTTAATGCCCATTAGTTTTGACCTAATTATTTAAATTAAAGCCCTCCGCTAAAGCCCAATTTTAATATGGTGTCTCATTCTCTTCTTCCTGCTCGGATCGTCGCTGGTTGTCGCGATGTCTACAACGACTTGTCTGCAGCTTGGAACGTCACCATCGGAGTAGCACGGCGGAAGCGTGGTGGGCCCATAACCCACAGGTCCCAGGATCATATTGTTGTTTCTCCTTCCTTGCATTGTTTTGGTTTCTCCTATCTCTTGCAATTGTTCTCATCCGTTGACTCATTATTTGATTCAATTATTCCCTTTCCTTTCTCTCTTGATTCCAGTTCTACCTACTCCCTTATTACTTTGTTATTGGGTGTTGATTCTTTCCTTTTTGATACTGTTTATTCTCTTTCTTGCATTCCATTTGACCTCATTGTTATCCCCTTCCTGCTTTTTCTGGTGTTGCCTTTGCTTTGTTCATTTCCCTTTTAGCCTTCTGCTTTGTTATCCTTCCCCCAGTTAGTTTGTTTTTACCCGGTCCTATGTACCACCTAAGCAAATTTCGAGGACGAAATTTTGTTGTAAGGTGGGTAGGATTGTAACCCCTGTTTTTCATTTTATGTATTTTGGAGTGTATTAATTTATTTTTGTGTATTTTTATATCTCTTGTAT
The DNA here is from genome assembly GCA_017893485.1 of Hemerocallis citrina. Taxonomy (NCBI): domain Eukaryota; kingdom Viridiplantae; phylum Streptophyta; class Magnoliopsida; order Asparagales; family Asphodelaceae; genus Hemerocallis; species Hemerocallis citrina. Next base: position 168,402,782 of record CM030361.1, on the reverse strand, counting down.
TTTTTCTGAACCGTATATTGGATTTATTTTCAATATATATATATATATATATATATATATATATATATATATATATATATATTACTTTTCATTTGAGCTCCTTGTGCCGTTGTTCGTCGTTTTGTTCGTTTTTCACTATTTTGGGTTCTTTTTCTCATTTTCTTGGCCTCGTTCATTTTTATTTTTCATTTTGGTGATGTGATGGTTTTTTTGGTGTTGATTTACCCAAATTGTGATTTTCGGACCTTAAGGAGATTTTTATGAGCCATATAATTCATTATAAATTGTATCCACATTTGAATTTGACCCAATACCCATTACCCATTTGTGTACCTATTAATTCATATTGATATCCACTACCCATTAACCCATAATTAACCTATATATATAATCCCTAATCTCTCCTTAACCCTAACCCTAATTATTTTCTCTCTCCCTCTCCACAATCCATCCCGGCCCTTTTCTTTTGTTCTCTCCCAAACCGGCCTGCACTCTTCCAAGGCCGAGCCCCCCCCCCCCCCCCCCCCCCCCCCACGCCACCATATCCGGCATCCCTTGCAACCATACTCCATCCATCCATCCATACATACCCCGATACATCCAAAACCCTACTCCTTTGCATGACCCTTGGGGCCGGCCATTCCAAAACAGCACCATCTACTTTCAAATCAGTACAAGACCTTCTCTTTGGGGTGTTTTTGAAGTGGGTATCATCCACTTTGGATCGTGCATCAAGGAGATCAATTGTGTAGGCGATTTTGTTCGTGGGTTCGCTTGGATTTGCGCTAGGAGAGATTTCTCTCGTCGGTTTTGTTCCTACGGCTTGTTGGCATCGAATTCACTCCATTAGAGGCAAGTAACTTGTACATAATTTCATTAGGTTGATACAAGTCAAAAAGTTCACATATAGTGTAGTTGGGTCTAGAGACGGCCAAAAAATGTATTTTTATTTTTGGGTTTTGTCTCTATTGCGTAAATCAGGCCATAGATGACTTATGACATGAAAATTGATAGGTTGATAACCTAGGTTTACCCAAAACTCGATTTTGATCGTGTATGTGACATATTGCATGCTATGTGTTTGATTGATTGTCCATATAAAAATATTAGGCTTGGATATGTTAAAAACCCTTCATAATGGTGTTTAGATGTTTGGTAGGTTGTATTTCAAATTTGGTTGAGTTTGGTTCAATATTATGGAAGTTATGTTGATTTTAAGTAGAGGCGTGAAATCTGGAATTTGCGACTGCTTTGTGTTGTTTGCTGTTTTCACCTATGCTAGGGTCTGAATCTCAACTTGGAAATTAAGTAAATTCTAGATAATTTAGTCTATTTTCAAACCCCACTAGTTTTACTGCATTTGGAGTTCGTATGACTGAGATATGATAATTTTGGTACAGACGTGTCGATAGTTTTCAGATTCAGTTTTGTGTAAATTTTTCTAACAATTTATTTTCAAGATCTAGGCTATACATAATATCTTATCATAATATTTTTTTCAGTGTTTCCTCATGATGTTAGGGACTTTCCAGATTTTTGGTGTGTTTTAAAGATGAGTTTTGTGCGATGTTTCATATCCTTTTCTAAAATCAACTTTTGCTGTAAATTGCGTGCTATTCTATGTTGAACCCAGTTTTCACCATATTTCCTTATGTTTTATGAAAATGATTTGTAAGATATGAAAGTTGGAAAATTTTATCTATTTTCATGTTGTTTTGGCAGAATTGGATTTCGATTCACTGATTGCGAGATATCATTGTTTTCGTACAACAGTGTTGAGAAATTCCAGATTCGTCAAACTATGATTTTGGGTTACTTTTTATTTTTGATGACCTATCTATACTTGCTGGAATGTTATAAAACTTATTATTTTGAGTCTATATCTATAGGGGAATACCCCAGATTTTTCGTGGAATTATTTGATATGTTTTCATGCATTTTTTATGCGTTTGAAGTCGTTCCCCTGTTTTCTGGCTGAACATAAAATCTGTCTTCAATTCAGTTTTAAGATGAGATGTTGTGAACTAGTATATGACTTTATTATACTCGTTGGATGCATGTAGATGTCTAGTTTCCAGATCCTTCAACGGATCATGATTTGCATGCCTGTAGCTCTTTGAATCACTGTTTGAGTACTGACTGGTCGTGCTGTCCTGATTACAAACATACCATATTCTGCTTGTTTATGTGACTCTACATTATCTATACATGCTGATTTGATTTTCTGAACCTAAACCTGATTAGATCATATTCGTTTGACATTATTTTGCACACATTCATGTCTGTTTGATAACCAAAATAAAAGTAACCAAGCCGGGGTTTAAGGGAAGATTTAGTAGTGGATAATATGGAAACGTGTACTTGGAAGGGAACTAGTATTCCATACTATTACTGTTACTGTTTACTGACCCTGTCTACATTACTTATTATATGAACGTGTAGAGTAGAAGAGAACCACTAGGTTCTGACTATTCTGTTTTCTGACCCTGTCTACATTACTTCTTATATGAAGGTGTAGAGTAGAAGAGAACCACTAGGTTCTGACTGTTACTGTTATGATACCTGAGTACACTGCCCCATCATGGTCCCCTATGAAATCTTACTAAGCAAAACTGTTTATTGTAGCAACCATGTTGTATGGGCGGCATGAAGTGCTACCTAGATAGTAATACACACAAGACTGTAAGAACATAAACTGATACTGTTAGACTGTTACTGTTAGATTGAGACTGTTATACTGGGACTGTTACACTGATATACTGAACTTACTCCTACTGATACTGATATACTGTTATCCTGATTCACTGAGATACTGAGATACTGAGATACTGTTACAAGAGACTGTTAGATACCTTATGACACTGCCTTTGACATAAAACAACTGTACTGTTAGGTTACTGTGCTAGTTGACTGCCCTGTTAGTTAGTTTCTCCATGTGCTTGTATCCTACTCTATTTGTGACCCGCAACTTGCAATTAACGGGTACTTGTGTTTTCTCTTTTCCTCTTTCCTGCCTGCGATGAACTGCAGATTATGGAGAACATGTTCAAGATGCTATCGGAGACTTGAAGCATTAGTGTTGTTTTTCTTTATCATTATTTCTTGTATCGTGCTGGAACAATATTTGTATTCATGAGACTTGGATTATTCTTATATTTTGAGACTTGGATTTATTCTTGTATTTGGGCAATATGACCCAAGAGTATTTGTGTATTTCAGATCATGACTATTTGAGATTAATACATTTTATTTCAAGTGTTCTTGTTGGTATTTGGTTCATATGTGCATATGATTGACTTTTCTGGCTTCCGACTCTGATTATACTATGATATGTTGTAAAGATTTTCCTGAACAGTGTATGGGTGATGAAAATTATTCGCTGGGCTTTTGTCGCGTATCCGTATTCCGTACTTTTGGGAAGCGGGGCGTGACATTTATTAACGCATCTTGGGTAGGGAACTCTATGATGTTTACCTAACTCACAGGATTCTCAAGATAACATAAAAGAAGACTCATAACAGGAAACCAAGTGATTGAGTAGTGGAGAAAGGATATCTTAGTCGTCGATGCCACAATGCACGATCAGTGGAAGAACTAAAAGCCGATACTAGAGAATGCAAGATGTATAACCCATATTGTTCACGACCAGTACCAATCACCTTCCTCGTTGTAAAATTCCGAAATACACAATGAGGAGGGAAAATGTCATTGAACAGTTTAAATCGTTCCAAATTTTAGGAACTGATAATAAGCTATTAGGAAAAGTAGCAACACATAAAACAGATTAAAGATAAAGACCCGGAAAAAGGGAGATATCTCCCACCCCTTCAATAGGGACATGTGAGACATCAGGAACATGCACATGATAATTTGGAAGCAAAGAAAATGAAGAAAAATATTAAGGCGATATGTGTTCAGAAGCACCTGAATCAATAATTTATTGATGTGAGGAAATATGACAAGCATCACCTAAATGAACAGAGTTACTAAAAGAATGAAACATCATGTTACGGAAGGCCTGATACTCTTCAGTATAAATGGTAAATTGGAATGAGGTTGGCACATCTGTAAGACCATTAGTGGAAGGAGAAAGTTCCAAAGTGGAAGACTGATGAGCAGTTTGAGGACGATCGAGATGTTTCCAACATGTCTCATACTCATAAGATCGGCCCTGATAGTAAATGCAATACTATCTGTTAAAGTGGCGATCGTCACCGTGGACGAAGAGATTCTCGATGGTCATTCACTCCGTCTTCAACAGCGAAGGAAGATCGGTTACCGTGGGGGGAAATGGGCAAATTTAGATTAAATCTAAAGTTGAAATGGATTTGAAGGAGAGACGTTGATTGGATTGGGGATTAAGAACAGGCACCCATCACAGAGCATCACAAGTCGCCAAGGGTGGAGGTCGGGTTTAGATCTGGTTTGGGCTAATTTTGGATCTAATTTGGGTTTTGAGCTGATTTGGGCTGTATTTAGGTCTGGTTTAGCCAGATTTGAGATTTGGGTCTAGTGTGTGCGGTTCAGGTCTGGATTGGTTTGGTTTGATTGATTTAGGGTTGTATTGGATTTGGATATGGGTTATGGAGTGTGGATTTGGGTGATATGTATGGGTTCAGGGCTATATTGGATCTGGGTTTTGGGGCTGAGTTAGAGGTTGGGGCTGGAAGAGGTGGTACAAGGGTGGAAGAGGAGGTACAAGGCTTGACGAGGAAGAAGAAGAGGTACAGGGCTGGGCTAGATGTGGATGGTGGTGATGGTGGTGGTTGTGTGGAGGTGGTGGCCGCACTAAAAAAGGCGGTGGAGTGATGGGGTTATCGGCGGTGTCAGTGGAGAGGAGCAGAGGCAGTGGAAGGGGATGAAGAGGGTGGCGGCTGGAGGGGTTAGGGTTAGGGTTTGGTGGTGGGGTTGAAAAGAAGAAGAATCTAGTGAAAGGTCCGATTGATAATATTAAAAATATATATATTGAAAGAAGAATCAAAACAAGCCTAATCATTTTTTTATAATTTCCCCGTGCTGATATCTTATTAAGGTATAGTATATAGAAAGAAATACTACTTTATTAGATAGATATAATTGAATACAATCCCTCGTTTATATATAAGAAGACACAAAGTAAACTAATTATTTTACTAATGTGGGACTAAACTAAGCACTACTTTAACAGTTTCAATCTATTAGTAAATGGAAGTTGCTTTAAGACCCTTTTTGACTTGATAACAAACAAGGAAGAGATGAACTCTAAAAATAAAGATACTTACATGATTCATAATATCCTTGCGAACACTTATAATCTTGGTCTCAAACTCTGCCTGCCAAATGGACAAGAAGATAATAACAAGAAATAGTGTAATGTCGAATTTCTAATAGTAACCAAATAAGTAAGTTTCAGGAAGTAAATGACTTGAAAGGCCATGAAAATAACAGAATAGCTTGAGAAATTCAATTGGTGGTGATAATTTAATGTGATATTCTTAACACTGGGTTTCCCTTTTTAGGAGAATAGACTACAGTATGGAGCAATTGAAATAATCAATAATGTATCTCGCATATGGGATCTCAACCCCGATCCCTTTATATAACCTCAATAGATTTTATTTCTTGTGCTTAAACTGGCACATTTTCCTCGATATAAAACAAAATTTTACAAAGCTGGAATTGTTTGAGGTTGTAGGACTCATATGTACATATTCTAGTATAATTATATTATCATGTTCTGTAGGACGCATGTTGCATACGTAAGTTCTGGTCATGAATATCTTAATTGTGGACTTCATGGACGAATATTATTCGCCCCATAAGCTCATCAAGTCGGTATTGGCTATATATACTGTTTGGGAGCAATATGCTAAGTATCCATAATATCTAGGGCATTATGCTTTGAGCAAAACAATAGCCGCCTATAGCATAAACCCTAATTTCATATTCAACATCCTTTACAATCCTGAAGCATAAAATAGATTAATTCTATATATAAATAGAGAGAGAGAGAGAGATAGAGAGAGATTGTCGAATTCGTCTTCGAAACCTCATCGTCATCATCCTTAACCCCTATTCTCCCCTTCGTCGACCTAGGCGGACTTCACTAGTGTCGACCAACGCAAACCGACTGTGCACCACCTTTACTCTTGCTCACATCGTCCAACAACGATTCCCTCGCCGACCCCCTCGCATGTACCAGCTTGCGCAACCGCCTGCTTCACGACCTCATCGTCGTCGACGATAGCCCGGACCAACAGTGCAGAAGTCTGCGCCGCCTCCTTGCCGTCGACCTCCCTGCATCACCCCATATGTCACTAACATTGAGCTAGGGTTTCACCAAAACCTAGCCTTTCTTTCTCTGTTTCGGTCTCTAGCCCACAGCAAAACTTGATCCAATCAAACCTGCTCTGAGTTCGCTCTTGCACCCGAATCGGCCAAGCAGACTCGACCCGAATCCAATTTTGATTTCAAATTCAATTGAATCAGACCTGACCTGAACCCGGTCTCAACTTCGGATTCAACTGAACCTGATCCAAAACCCGATCCAAACCTGATTTTGTATCCAAACCCGAACAAGACCAAATCCGACCAATTTTGCAATGCAAACCCTAACTCCTCTCTACTTATCTATTTTCAACAAAACAAACCAAAAACCCTAATCTTCTTTTCTTTTGTACTTCGATGTGATCTAGTTAGCTGAAAACTCATCTTTAGATAACATCTTCATGGGAGTCAAGTTCATAAACTTAAGGGCTTCACCGGAACTGAGTTTAATTCATGGTAGGATATAGTTGAACTTCAAATCAGAATCATGAAAGTTGAAAACCCATTACATCAACACATGAGTCAGCAAAGGTGAAAATTTCGAAGGAAGAGTGGGATAGCAAACAGAACTTGGTTCGTCTGTACTTGATTAACTATTAGGATCAGAAATTAGCAGAAACTTACAGGAAACTCAAGACAGCTAAAGAAATCTGGACGGAACAGCAAAAGCAATTCTAATTGGAGGAGGATCTATCAAAAGTACACTACATCGATCGACTTCTAAGTTTCAAGTATGAGGAAGAGAAGCCTCTCTTCCCACAGGTATCTATTCTAGAAGATATTGCAAATAAATTGAAAAATGAGAAAATTACTATTTGTAACAAATTGCTTGCTGGAATTGTTACTTTTAAACTTTTTGAGTCTTGGGAAAATATTAGAACGGAAGTGTATCATAAGAAATTCTTGTTTGACCTAGATGAGATAAAATGCGTAATCATGTTGGAAGATAATACTAAAGAAAGAAACAAAACTTTGACAGGCATGAAGCGCAAGTTGGAAACCAATTTTCTGAGCAGGTAACAGCCAAAGCCAACTCTCAAGTTAGTTGCAGTTAGGCCCCCTCCTTCAAAGAAAAGAGTAAGTGCACCCCAACAACTTAAGCCCTCTTCAAACTCATTGATGAATAGGGGTAGATACAGAAATTGTAACAAGTGGGGACACTAGACATCTGAATGTAAAGGATCTAAGAAGCCTTCCAACATGAGAACCAAAAAGATCTCAATATGCTAAATGTTGAACCGCAATCTTTCATTTGGATGTTTAAAATCACTAACGTTGGTCCTAGCACCCAGATACATGACTCTGGAGCATCGGTTCATGCCACGAACGATAAGAGTGCAATGGAACAAATCTACAAGACAAATCAATTAGTGTCCATGGAAAATGGAACCTCAATGGAAGTGGCTAAAAAGGGAGTAGTTAAACTACAACTCTCCTCACATAAAATTTTAATTTTACAAGATGTTCTTTGCGTTCCTAGTTTAGCTAAATATTTGTTTTCAGTCACTAAGTTATGCAAACATGGAATGTCGTTTCATATGACTGGTGGTAGAACCATATTATCTGTTAATTCTAATTATTGCGGTTGCGATTATTTTGAAAATAGCTTATACAGATTAAGTTTGGCAAATAAACTAAACCATGTTATCTCTGTTAATTCAATCAATCATGTTACTTCACATTGTATACTAGGTCTTGTGAATTACCAAAATATGCAACAAATAGAAAAAACCTATAATATCCTGTTAGATTCAAGCATGGTTCTTGACAAGCGTGAACTTTCTGCCTAAACAAAATTGACTAGAAAACCATTTTGTTCAGTATCTAGAGGCACACAACTCCTAGACCTTATTCACTCTGACATTTGTGATTTTAAACAATTTCAAACTAGAGAAGGTAAAAAAGTAATTAATTACTTTCATAGATGATTGTTCATGTTATTGTCATATGTCACGCCCCGCTTCCCAAAAAGAATACGGAATACAGATACGTAACAAAAGCCCAGCGAATGATTTTCATCATCCATAAGCTGTTCAAGAATCTTTACAACATATCACAAAAATAATCAGAGTCGGAAGCAAAAGAAACAATCAGACATGCATAATTGAAACAAGCTACCAACAGAAATTACTTGAAACCAAATATAATAATTTCAAATAATCAAATTCTGAACAAGTCAAATATCCTGGGTCACATCGCCCAAATACAAATAAATATCCAAGTAATCAAGTACATTTTATTCAAGTTCAAGCAACAAATAATAATAATAATAAAGCAGAAGATCCAGCACTAATACATCATCTCGCCAATACCATCTGGCAGTTGACCATCCTGATCTGCAATTAGTAAACTTGCAGGAGAAGGAAAAAAGAAAAGAAGTACCCGTCAATTGCAAGTTACGAGCCACCTATAATGTAGGATACAAGTACATGAGAAAACTAAACAAATCTAAATAATAGCAGAAACAGATCTAGCATGGTATTGCAGAATCAACTAACCTGGTATACTAACATGTGTCAAGTGTCAAAGTAAAAAAAAACAACATGCAGACAGATATACAGATAGTGTCAATTAATGGTGTCATGTGATAATGTCAGACAGATAACAGGTAATCAGATGATCAAATAACAGATAGCCAGATACATGTAACAGATTCAGATTCAGATTTCAGATACAGATACAGATTCAGATTTTTATAAGTCTTGTATTAATTACTAACTAGGTAGCACTTCATGTGCCATTCTTTTATCACATGGTTGCTACATTCAAAACAGTTACGTTTCTAAATTTCGTAGGGAATCATATAGGGCCTATACTCAGGGTTCAGACAGATATCAGATAACAGATCCAGACAGACAGATAACAGACGATCATGCAACAGATAGGACTAAGCCCCCTCCAAGTACACCCTCTCATAGGAAGTATGCAGTTGGGTAACAGATAATCAAAATCTTGCATGATCTCATAACAGATAACAGATAATCAGATGGAAAATATGGGCCCCCTTCAAGGTACACATTTCTATGCTTTCCCACAACTAGATTTTTCCCATAAATCCCGGCTTGGTTACTTTTATTATGGTCATCAAATAGGTATGAAAGTGTACGAAATAGTGTCAAACTAACATGTTATAATTAGTATTAGGTTTAAGGAAACAAATAAACATGCATAGATAATTTACAATCACATAAACGAGCAAAACAGTGTATGTTCATATTCAGGACAACAACACAGTAAAGTACTAAAACAGTGAATCCCATCGCTACAGAAATGCAAATATGGATCCGTCAAAGAATCTGGAAAATAGACTCCCACATAAATCCAGCGAATATAAATAAGTCATATCATATTTTACAAAATCATAACTTAAAACTGATATGAATCCAGAAAACACGTTCAGCTATAAATCAGTAAAACGAATTCTCAGTCAGAAAAATAGCATTAAAACTCTTCAAATAAATCCAGGAAAAATCTGGCGTATTCCCCTATATTTCTAGAATCAAAATATAAAGTTTCATAATATTCCAGTAAAATTAGTTCAGTCATCAAAAATAAGAAAACATCAAGAAAAAATAGTTTGGCAAATCTGGAATTCCCAACTCTGCTGTACGAAAACTGAAATATCTCGCAAGCCGTAAAAGGAAATCCAAATCCGCCAAAGGAAGATGAAAATAGATAAAATAAGATAACTTTCATATTTTACAAACATTTTTCATACAGTAAAAGGAATTAGGGTGAAAACACAATTCTTTACAGGACAGCGAGCAAAATACAGCAAGTATGACTTTTGTAAACATGCATGAAACGACATATAAAACTCATCAATAAAATCTACCAAAATTTTGGGTAATCCCTAGATAGGTATAGAAAAACTGTGCAAAGTTTCAGATCAAAATTATATGTGTAGCACAAGTAACAAAATAATTTAATCAACAAAATCGTCGAGAAACGAAATCTGGAAACATAATACACCTCTGTAGTAAAACAGTCATAAGTCACTCATACGAAAACGAAATCGAGCAATGTCTGAGGGGTTTGAAAATAGATGAAATTATCTAAAACTCATGTTTTATACCGAAATTAAGATACTGACTTCAAGACAGTCCAAAACAGCAAACAAAACAGATCAGCGACAAAATACAAATTTTTCCTTTTTAACAACAGCTCAACATATATCAAATAAAACTTGTTCAAAGCACAACCAAACATGAAATCGAGTCTAGAAAGTGTCCAAACAACATGAAATAGGGTAATTAACATATCTAAAGTAAGGCTATCACATAGATCTCAACAAATATCCAAATTCTCACAAAAATCCCACATACATGATCAAATCAACAACGGGCAAAACCTAAGTTAATTTATGTCAAGATTGTGTCATGAGTCAACTATGATCAAGTTTTCACAATAGAGACAAAACCCATCAAAGATAACACAACAAGAGTCGTCTCTAGACCCAACTACACTATAGGTGGTATTTTTGACTTATATTAAACAAAGGAATTGGAGTATAAGTTACTTGCCTTAATCGAAGATGAAACGAACTCCAAGAATAACGGGAACGAGTTCCCGGGCTACGAACCAAAATCCACGAACAAGAGATCCACAATTCAAGAGCAACGAACCCACGAACAATAGCACAAACACTTGGCACACTTCTCAAAGCAAGAGATGAGAGAACCCACAAAAGAGAGATAGATGAATGGTGGTGCTTGAGTCTTGGAGGGTTGGATGATGGTCGGAGGGGGGGAAAGTGATGGAGTTTGGTGGTCGGAGGTGGTTGGAGATCGGGATGAGGGGTGCTCAGCCAAGGTGCAGGTCGAGAGGAGGGGGATGGTCGACCTGGGGTATGCTGGGCGGGACGGTGTGCGGCGCAAGCAAGGGGGAGAGAGAGAGGCCTGGGGTAGGGGTGCAAGGAGTTAGGGTTAGGGTTTGAGAGATTAGAGAGGTATATATGCATGAGGGGATTAGGGTTTAGAATATGAGTTGGGTTATTAGGTAATTGGGTTGTGGGTAGATTAGGAGTAGTAATAGGATTAATCCAATAAGAAAAATGGGGATCAAATTGAACAGGATTCAAACTAGGATTGGGTAAGTTGGCTTTGGCAATCAATTAGGGATCAAAATAATAGGATTAGGAATGGGGTAGACCACCAAATCACCAAGAGTACGTACCCAAAAATACAAATAAAGATAACGAGACAACAATAAAAAGCGAAAACAACAACCATGAACAAGAACAACCAAGAAATCAGAAATAACTCACAAAAATCAAGAATGAGAAAAGAAAATAAAAATATATTGAAACAACTCAATATACGGTTCAGAAAAATACAAGAGAGAGTACAAATACACAAGAAAAGAAAAATACACCAAAAATACTTGAAAAACAGGGGTTACATCATATCATATAGTTGAAATCTAGATGAAGTTTTCCAAAAGTTTAGAATGGTGGAAAATCAAGTTGGTAAGAAAATAAAACGGTTTAGAAGTGATAGAAGAGGATTATCTAAAGAATTCAAAGAATTTTGTAATGAACATGGTATAACCCGGGGCAATAGCTTAATCGAATGGAATAGCAATGACTGAAATGCTAAATTCTATGCTTTTAACCGTTGGCTTACCATCTAGCTTTCCGGGGTATGTTGTTCTTATAGTAAATCACATTCTAAATAGACTTCCACATGCCCCACTCACTACCATACCTTACGAAATTTGGCACAAACATCCACCTCACTTTAATGACTTATGAATTTGGGGTTGTATCGCATATGTTAAAATTCTTGAACTTAGATAGTCTAAAGTAGGAACAACAACCGCAACATACATATATTTAGGTCCAGTTGAAGATAGCGCCGCCGACAGATTTTTTAGATCTATCAAATAACACTTTGATGGAGTCTAAGGATGTCGTTTATTTTGAAAATTCTTTTCTTAAGGAGAAATGCATGACCTTATCTGGATCTGTAGAGCCTATAACAGATTCTTAATTAGATGATGATCTTGTCAATTCCAACATGGACATAGACCCTTGTCCAATCATATAAAGTCAAAAAGAAAGTAGGAGAACCTCCACAAGACATAAAACACGTAAAGAATACAAAAGTGACTTTGTCACCTATCACTTAGAAGATGATCCAACCTCCTATGATGAGGCAATGTAATCTAATGATTCATGTTTATGGGGAGGAGCATTAGTTGATGAGATTGATTCACTATTGCAAAGTGGCACTTGGACTTGGTAGAATTACCAAAAGGAGCTAAAGCCATAGGCTGTAAATGAGTGTTTAAGAAGTTAAATCCTGATAATAGCATTAATAAATTTAAAACTCATCTAGTGGCTAAGGGTTTTACCCAAGTCTATGAAATTGACTATTTTGACATCTATTCGCCTATTTCACATCAAACAACCGCTATGATCATTATGGCTGTAGCATCTATTGAAAACTTATTATTTATTATGATCATTATCAAAAATTTGATGTGAATTATTTGCAAGTGTACAAAAATCGCAACAAGTAGTATAGATAAGTGAAAAGAGTGTCAAATCCACAAGGACTAATTATTTTATTGATTACCGAAATTACTAGACGAATTACTATTTGGAAAACCCAAAATATGATAAAGAAAATAACTAAATTAAATTAATCTAAAGGAAAGAACTAAATTAATTAAAAGGATCGGAATCTGAAATTTTTGTTGTTTATTAATTGCAAAACTAATTTTAGGGCTTTCGATTTCACTTAGTTAATCCCACACAATTTATAATTCCATGTAATAAGAAATTTTACTTTTCCATGTTGTAGACCAAAATATCCTAATTATTCAATGTTTACTCTCGAACAACATCAAAAATATCTCCAAATAACAGTTTGTCATATCTCTATGCAAATTTAATTAATTGAAGACTCATTAAGTTCTATGGATTTCCTTATAGTCACACCAATCACGGTAAATCATCTCTAATTTCGTTCAATCAAAGGTGTTTAATTCTATAATCCAAAATCACAAATTATCTCTCGGTTTCTCCATGATCCAATAAATCATACAAAAGTTGGCAAAATAATTGTAAGCATTAAGAACAAAAATCAAACACAACCAAGAAAAAATAGAAAAATAATATGAAATTAAAATTGTGTTTTCAAAACTAGGCTACATCAAAGCCCTAGAAAAATAAAATTAGTTCATAATAAAATTGCAACTAACAAACTTGTTCATGGATTGCATACAGAAAATTAGAAGAGAGAAGAAAGAACTCTGTTTGTTGAAAAATAATCCCAAATCGAACCCCTCGAAATCCGCGCCTCCACTTTCTCTTTCCCTTTCTCTTTCCTATTTCTGTCCTGAAGTCCCTCGATTTTGCGCGCCATCAACACACAAAACCGTATTCTCTGTTTCTCTCTTTTTTATTTTTTTTACTTTTTTTTATTTTTTTACTTTTTCCCTGGGTGTCCACGCCGCCACCTACCCAGTTATGTTCACGCCCCCTTCTTTAGAGCCTTCACCTGCATTTCATATAGGAATAGGAGCGATGTAATTAGGGTTAGGTTGGTTTATTAGGATAATCCATTAATTAAATAATTAATATGATAAGTATATATTTTAAATAATTAATTAATTCAAATCCTAAAGATTAAGATCAATAGATTTGGTAATGTTGCTTTATTTAATATATTTATATATATATATATATATATATATATATATATATATATATATATATATATAATTTTATTTTTTAAAGTCCAAAATTTTATTGCACCCCCTAGTTACCATAAAATTTTATATTAATTCTTCAAAGAGCCAATTAGTAAAAACATGTATTTGAGTGCTCAAATTTTCTAGAAATATTCACATAAAATAAATTTGAATTTAAAAATCTTTATCCTTGTTTCTACTTGGATTTTTATTAAAATTTATATCTTTTTGCACTTATAAATCTCATTCCTACAAAATCAAACGAATAAATAAAATAAGTAGAAATAAGATAAATTTCAAAGAAATAAACAAGAACTCGGAATTTTAATGCATAAAAGATTGCTAAAAATTATATAGAAATTTCACTCATCAATGATCATTGCGGCCGTAGCATCCATTGAAAACTTATTATTTATAAAATGAGTGTAAAAACAACATTTTTAAATGGTGACCTTAATGAAGAAATATATATAAAACAACCCGATGGTTTTGCCATGCAAGGTCAAGAGCATAAAGTGTGAAAACTAATTAAATCTCTGTATGGTCTAAAATAAGCACTTAAATTATGGCATGAGATGTTTGATACAACCATTAGAAAGCTAGGATTCATTGCTAGTTTGTCTAATAAATGCTTATACATTCTTAAGAAATCTAATGAATTTGCTCTAATTTGCTTGTATGTTGATGATATATTGATCTGTGGTAGTGACATTCACATAGTGAAAGAAAACAGAAGTCAAACTAGCTTTATCAATTGCATTCAACATGAAAGACCAGGAGTAGCTAACACAATTTTGAGCATGAAGTTGACATTAACAAGAAAGGTATTTTTTCTTAGTCAGTCACACTACATAAAGACACTATTACTTTAGTGAGGATACAAAGATAGAAAGATCTAGAAACTCCATATAGTAGTACTTCATGATTAGTGCTTAGTGTAGGCAGTCAAATTCGTTAGCTAGAATACTCTAAGCTTATTGGTAGTCTAAGTATTCTATGACGTGCACAAGGCCAAACATTGCATTTGTGGTAAGTATGATGAGTCACTTCACTAGCAATCCAAGCAATGAGCATTGGGATGCTCTTGATAAGCTAATGTTCTACCTTGTTGGTACACAAAACTATACTACACTACTGTGGACATCCTCCTTAACTTGAAGGCTATCTAGATACCTCTTGGGGATTAGATCTAAGGGATGCACTGTCAACCACATATATGTTTTCATGCTAGGTAGTGGCGCAATTGAATGGAAATTCAAAAGGCAATCTACTATTGCCGAATTATCAATGGACTCCAAACTATTAGTCTTTTCTTTTACAGAGAATGAGGATAAATGGATAAAAGATCTACCATTGGAAATTCCTTGCAAGAACTTTTGTATAAGTTCAATACCTATATATAATGATAATCAGTCTGCTATGGAAGTACCAACAAATTATATCTAAAACACGAAAAAGAGGAATATACGGCTTAGACAAGCCAAGTTAAATTTTCTTCATAAAAAGGGGTATATTGAATTACTAGATATATGCTCTAAGGATAATGGGACAAATGTCCTCACTAAATGACTAACTAAGGAACTAACACTCAAAACAAGTGGAGATATGGGATTGAAGGTCCATTAAACTTGTATTTTAAAAAAAATAGAATAACACTAAACACTACACTTACTGTTATGGCTTGGGAGTGATGTCCCTTCAATTTATATGTTTTGAGTTTTAGTATGTTGAATGAGTTTAGTGACCTTTAAATATGTAGAAAAGAACTAATATAGAAGAAAAAATTACACAATTGAGCATCATTAGTGATCAAAAGTGCTGAGATAACCTAGTGGAGTTTATGCCAATTATATTTAATGATGTATCATTCCAAACTTGGTGATACTATTGTCTTGTATGAGAGGCTTGACCATTAGTTGTTCCAAAATTAGGCATGGATGGTTGCGTTAGATATGTTTTTGTGATATTTGATTTGTCTTAATGTTATTCAAAACTTGATAACTTGTTCATTTGAAGGTAACCTTGGAATTATTCCGAACTTGATAATTGTTGTTATTTTTTAATCGTTCATAGAGAATTAATTATTCCAAAATAAAACATGTATGATTCTAAGGATTTAGCAACTATAAGATATGTATACTATTTCTTATCATAAATAAGTTAAGAATATAGATTATGATGCATGTTCTGTTTTATTTTGACATCCTTGCTATGAATGATTTAGTACTCACTATCTTGAACATGAGTGGATTCTAATTGAAAATTTTAAATTGCATTCAATCATAGAAATCCAAATAGTACCATGGATATGAGCGATTTAAAAGATGTTATTAACTTCAACCTGGACAATTATGATTTACTCGACGAGGGTGATCGCCTTGATCGTGGAATGGAGTAGCTTCATCAAGTCTTAAGATGTAGCATTTACTTCTTTTAAGAATAGATAGTTTTCATTGAGGGTGAAACTTCAATTATGAGTTTAGACGAACTACTTTTAAAAATCACTTTATGGCTTATCACTTTAAGTTTTTGAAGTTTTGGTTTATTCTGAACATCTCAATTATCTCTGTTTAGTACACATTTAGTTTTCTCCACATGCCAATCATGTAATTTTCTTGAGTATTGTTATCTTGATAATTATTTTTGCACCTTAATGTTGAAAAGCTTATGTGTTTTTGTAAGTCATACATTCCAAACATGATGATTATGAAGTAGGAAAAAATATATCGTTCTTTCGAACAGGTTATTGATTAAAATTGCGTTACATTCCAAACTTGATGTTGATCTGCCTGAATTACCTTTCAAACTGCCTGTAGATCCTTTATGAACTTAACATGCAAAAATAATCATTTTGGAATATAAGAGATTGTTGAGGTTATTGGACTCATACGTATATATTCCAATACAATTATATTATTATGTTCGATAGGATGTATGTTGTATATGTAAGATCTAGTCATGAATATCATAATCGTGAACTTATTGGAAAAATACTATTCAGCCCAGAAGCCCATTAGGTCAGTATTTGTTATATATTTCACATGGGAGCAGTATGCTAGGTATCTAGAATAGCTAGGGTATTATTGTAACTCCTGTATTCCTTCTCTTGTATTTTGTACTGTATTTATCTTTCTAGTATATTCTATCTGATTGTATTCTTTCATTCTTCTGAACTGTGTAATTGTTCCTTCGTTCTCAATAAAATTCATCTATTGTTTTTGTCGTCTGTGATTTCAATCTTCTTGATTCCATTTTTCTGCCAAATATATATCTTTGGATGATTTGTTGTTTCCAATTTATTTCATTCATGGCCTAATTATTTATCTATTTGTTTCTGCCCTATTGGTTTTTATTTCTAACCCAGTCTACCTTTTTTAAACTCTATTACCTGCCCTCTTGGATCCTAATACCCGCTACCCAGTACCCTCCTTGACCTAGTCCCCATCAATTTCTCCTTCACGTTCTCCATATCTTCCTAACAAGAAGATCTTGTTCCCCATTATCTTTCCCTGATTCCTCAGAATCCTAACTTACCCCAAATCTCATTATTAAACCCCAACCAAATTTGTTATTCTCCTCTACAGTCTTTATCTCCTGAACCCTAATCTTATCTCTCTCCTAAATCCAACCCTAATCACCTCCTCCGTCTCTCCCCGCGTGCACCCGACCGATGACCTACCCTGACGTCGCGCCGCCCTGTGCGCCCACTCTAGCAGTCTCCTTCTCGACCATCCCCTCACCCCGGAGACCTCCCCTTCTCCTCCCGAGCGCAGCACACCCCCACTCCCGATGCAAGCAACCCCGATGCCACCTCCCGTTTACCATCCCTCACCGTCGTCTTCCACCGCCGAGACCCCCACTGCCGACCCCGCATCTCATTGACATCCTCCTGCCGGGTGCCGCCGTCGACCACCATCCGCTGGTGCACCACCGAGTCCCACCATCTTCTTCCTATCCCACAAGCATTGTGATCGTGAGCGTGGTGTTCAGGAGCGTTTTTGTTTGTGATCGGTCGTGCTCATTCGTGTGTTATGTTCATTGCCTAGGATCCGTTCCCGTTATTCTCATTTTTATCGGATTCGTCGTCTACACCCCTAAGGCAAGTAACTTGTATTAGTTTTGTTTGTATACAAGTACAAAATACCGCATGTAGTCTTTTTGCTCTTGTTTTGTGTTTACCTCTTGATAAATCTTGGCCCATTCGTTTGAACCATTCGTAGTCTTGATCCATCATCATAGCGTCACACACACAACATGAAAATAAACTAGATCTAGCTAGACTCTTGATGTATGTATATATGTTCTTCGTGATCTATGATAGGTTGTGTATTTTGTTGCATGTTTGGTGTATTAGATGTGTTGACTTGAGGTAGACTTGTTAAATACCTATACCATATTATTTTGAATATCTAATATATCATATTTTGCATCATACTCTAATTTGGATATATTGCATATGAGTTGTTTGATTAAATACATGAAAAGATATTTCGCTTTGCTGCTGCCCTATTTTGGTCAACGTTTTAGACCCTATTAAGTTCAATAAAATAAACTATTTTGTGAATATGAATCATAGGACTCGTTGTCTATTTTTCAGAACTTTAGACGGATCACAATTTTGATTTTTGATGTGTGAGTTATCACTGTTTTACTGCAGCTGTGTCGTAATTTTCAGATTCTGATTTATGTGATTACTGCATGTCTTATTATTTTAGAACTGGTGTTAAAAGTAAAATTTGGATTCAATATTTTTCTGATTAGTACTAGACATGACTGGGATCAACCTCTAATTTTTGTGGATTTATTTAATGAATTTTATAATTTATTCCATGCTTGTGAACAAATCAATATATTTTCAAACTGCATTCTGTTCAGTAAAGAACTCTATTTTCAACCTGATTCCAGTTGTTATTGATTAAAACCTTGTGAAATGAAATGTAGCCTGTTATGTCTATTTTACAACCCTTTTGACGGATTTGGATTTCGAGTTGTACTTTTTGACCTATCACTGTTTTAGTACTGCTGTGTCAAAAATATCAGATTCATAAACTTGTTGTATCTTTCTGTTTTCCGGATTTATTTGACTATGCTATCTGTAATGGAATATTATAAAATTTTATTTTCTGATACTAGACTTGCTAGGAAATCTTCCAGATTTTTCTTAGATTTAATCAGTAAGTTTTTATGCTATCTTCATGCTTGTAAGTAAAACTTTGCGATTTCTGGCTGAACATGAATTCTGTATAAAATGTTGTTTTGAACTCTGTTTCTGTAGTTGTTGAATGACTTGTGTATATGTGATGAATTCGGCTGAGAGTTTATTTTCTATATTTTTTACGGATCTAGGTTTGCACTCTTTTAGCAACGGAAATCTTGGTTTTGGTGCAGTTTTGTCTTGCTGTCCAGAATTGGAAGTCTCGTTGTCCTAGTCTATTATGAATTGTTTGTCACCCGTTCGTGTCTCCTATCCAACTTGAACTTGTCTCTTCTTTCTTGCCATGTTATCTTGCCTTGTTTGTGCACGTCCATGCTTGCTTTAATAATAATAGCAAGAAATCAAGTCGGGGTTAAAGGAAAAGACCTAGTAGTGGAAAATACAGAAATGTGTACTTAGAAGGGGGCCCGTGTTTCCCACTTGCTTACCCGACTACATGCTTTCCCACAGGAGAGGTGTACTTGGAGGGGATCCACAGATCCTACCTGATACTTGATACTTGATACTTGATACTTGATACTTGATACTTGATACTTGATACTTGATACTTGATACGTGATTACTTGACACTTGATACCTGAGTACACTGCCCTCTATGATCCACTACGAAATCTAAACGTAATTTGCTTGAATGTAGCAGCCATATGGTAAAATTTGGGACGCATGAAGTGCTACCTAGATAGGACTAGATACAAGAAATGAAAATAACATGATCACTTGCTCATACTTGTTACTTGAACATGCTACTTGACACTTGTTACTTGTTACTTGCTTGCATGTTTCTTGATACTTGATACTTATTACATGCCACTTGGACTTTGTTATCTCATCATGCTACTTGATTCTATTTCTTGATTAAGAGTTAGTTGCTCTATTTTGCTATCACATCCCCTCCATGCTTACTTCAGTACTTGCTTCTTGTTGCTACTCTGTATATTCTTTATTTGTTTTAGTACTTGTTGCCTGCACTATATACGGCCCGTAACTTGAATTGACAGGCATTTTGTTTTCTTTTTTCCTTTTCCTGCAATTTGTAAAACTTGCAGACTTTGGTGATCAACTGCCTGAAGGAGTAAGTGACCAAGTATTCTAGGCTAGCTGGAGTTTCTTGCTTGAGTTCATTTCTTGTTTTGAATAAATTGTATTTTGCTATTTGAATTCTTGTATTTGGGCTTTTTGTCCCATAACATGTGACTTGTTTGTTTCCAGATCTGATTATTTGAAAAAATTTGTATTTGTTTCAAGTAATTTTGTTGGTTATAATAATATTTTTCATGCATGCATGGATGACTCTTTCTTGTTTACTTCTCATGTTTCTTGTGACTTGTTGGAAAATCCTTACAACTCATGAATGGTGAAAGCCATTCGCTGGACTTTTGTTGCGTATCAGTATTTCGTATTCCTTTTTGGGAAGTGGTGCGTGACAATTATGCTTTGAGCAAAACAATAGCCGTCTTTAGCATAAACCCTAATTTTTTTTACTTAGTAGGATAGTGTGTGTGTCTCTGTGTGTGTGTGTGTATAAGAGGAACTACAATGTCAGATTAATAAACGTTACAACCCCATCGAAGACATACAGCCACCCAAAAAAGAAGGAAAACATTAGAACAAGAACATCAAAAGAAGGTTTAAAACACACTACGATACCACAAACCTGCCCTCAAACCTCCCAGACAACAATAGCAAGGTGAAACACTGATTTATAACAAAACACAACAACCTGTAAAAATAGCAACAGACCATACACCACACAAAACCATAGCCTCAATGAGCGCCACACCTGGCCTATCAAGCAAGCAAGACCAGCACAAAAATAGGCAGCTAAAACGAAGAAACAGACGTAGACAAAACCACCACTAAACAGCAGCACAACAACACCCACAAATGCCCAAGAATGGGCACAAAAACTTCTAGTAGTTGTAAGACTGAAGTAGGAGGGCAGTAACTAGAAACACTTCAAGGATAGGGTTGTTACACCCAAACCAAACTCCAAAGAGGCGGGTTCAGCACTTCACTCAAAAATAGAATAGTAAGACAAGAGAAAAACACAAATTAAGGTCGGTTATACATAGCCTGATGAATAAGAGATGACAAAATTACTAAGTTTAAGAGACTCCATTTTCTTTGGTGGGAGAATGCTCGTCCAGAAATGGACAAAGTATAGATAATCAATAGAACGGGAACTTTTAGTGGAGATTCTATTGTTCCTCTCCTTCCAGATAATCCAAATGAGCATCATCATCATAATATCCCAGGATAATCTAAAGGCATGATTGATTCTCTTATCCCTCCAAGAGCTCCACCATGAAATCATGGAACCCGATTTACCATGCACACTCCAAGCGCACTTGCAAATAAACCAAATTTGTTGAATGAAAGAGCAATGAATAAAGAGATGATTATTAGACTCCTTATGATTATTACACAGCACACATTTCTGGCCAAAATCAAATTCCTTTTGTTGAGGATTTCAACAGTGAGTAACTTGTTGTGAACCGCCAACCAAATAAGGATCCTAGTTTTGAGAGGAGCAATGTTTTGTCAAATATGCTTATAAAACGGGGAGATTATACCACCAATATTAAGAAAAGTGCAGAAGGATATAACAATGTAAGTACCGGTGTTAGACCATGTCCATAATGGCATCTCTTACCTGCCTATGATAGGAGCCAAGCAAGACAAAGAGGCTAATATAATTATGGTGCTTGTCAAGAGAAAGAGTTCTTCTGAATGTCTCTTTGAGGATTATTAACAGAAAGATACGACGCAACAATCGCATTCTGATTAGAAGAAAAGATGAAATAGGGAGGGGAATAACACCGCAATTTTGTTATTACTGATCCAGAAATCCAACCAGAATCTAACAGTGGAACCTTCACCACATATTTTTTAGAGACCGCATTTGAATGGTTCAACCGCCTTCCAAACCTCTTAGCAATTTAGAATGCAAGTCTCAGACCTTCTTCCTCTTGTGGTATTTATTCTTAACGAGTCTTATCCAAACCAGATTATCTCGTCTAAGCACCTTCCAAAGTCATTTACTGAGGAGCGCAAGGTTCTAGGACCTTACATAATCTTTTCAGGTTGCAAAGATGCTTACCAACCGGGGAGGTGGAGAAACCCGACCATAAGAAATTTCTCCTGATTTTATCGATACCATTAATTATCCTGGAGAGAACATAAAAGTAAGACAACATATACAGAGGAATGGTAGAAAGGATGGAGTTAATGAGAATAAGTCTACCTCCATGAGACATTTGATGGTCGGACCAAGCATTGAGTCTCGATTCAATTTTATCAATCATGGACATCCAATCCTCCTTACCAAGTTTGCCCCATCTCAGTGGAAATCCAAGATAATTAACCCAGAATGAGCCTGAAGTGGAAATCCAAGATAATTAACCCAGAATGAGCCTGAAGAACAACAAAAAAAGTTAGCTATCATAACCCTAATTTTATGCTGACATCCTTTACAGGGATTAAGCAGGATAGTAATGAACTAAGATCTTGAATCACTGATTACACATAAAGAATGCATAATTATGCTTCATTATTTTATTGGTTTTTTTTATCCTTCCAGCAAGTGTATGAGGGTTGGGAGTCTCAAATGAGAACATAATTTAAAAACTTTAATATGATATTGATCATAAAGTCTGGAAGAATATAGTTTAGCAAATGCAGTAAATATATACTAAATCAAGATATCAGTCATAATCAGAGACTTAGATTTCTTGATAAATGTGAGTCGTGTAGTGACGAAATAGGGGATTCAAATAGTCTCTTGTAGTACAAAGTCTTGAAGAACTAGCTTGCAAATTTCTTTAAAGGAAAAAAGTGGAATAACGCTACCATATTTTATTAATAAGATTTTAATAAAATATTCTCGGGATATTGGATGAAACTATATGGAACTACAATGCAGAAAATAAAATATAAACATCCAACATCGCCATGGAAGATGGGACAATCCAAAAGTCCTACAGATAGATTAAAAAACAAGTACAAAGATAGACAATAACAAACATAATGGTCCTTCCAACAAATCGCTGGAAGGTGAGAGTCAGAGAATCGTCGCTCCGCTCGGTCTAGAGTCAGTCCGAACTCGACCTCCTCATCATCATACTCGTCTACCTGGAAGACTCTGGCAATCCTCCCTCTTGCCCCTGTACTAGCAACTGTAGCCCTAAAAAAAATAAGATGCATGGTATGAGTTAAAATACCAAAAATACTATTACAAGTTGCACAAAAGTAAAAGTTATTTCTGTCTAACCATAAAACTCAGGTTGTGGTCGCAATGATGGTGTACCAAACTTCTTTCATCTCGTGACGTCTAGAGGCAAATTTGGGGCCAACCCACAGATCCTTTGTAACCCCCGTTCCAGATTGTACTAATTTTATTTTTCTTTCCCCCCGTGTTCTTGTATTTCAATTTTCTATATATCTTTCTATTCTTTGAACTCAATTGCATTCATTTGAATATTCGATTATTTTGTTTAAAGCCCAAACTCCTAACTAATTCTCCGATTGTATTTTTCGATTATACAGAGTGTTATCGGTATTCTTATTGTAACCCCTATTTGGGATTATATTGTGTTTCATTCCTTTCCTTGATTATTGTACATGGATTGTTTTATTATATTATATTCCTGCTTTCTCTTGGGCTCTTATTTTTCTCTTGTTGGTTCTGTGCTCTTGGTTGAGATTTTGCTATTCTTGATTCATCGCAAAATTTTGCTCTTCCTATTTTGAGTTTGATTTGTTCCGCTTTATGTTCATCTCTTTGTTTTATGCTCGTTCGTCTCTTTTTGAAGCCAAAAACGATACCCAAAATCCACTAAACCACAACCCAAAACCTAAAATCTTGATCTCCTATAAATACCCTATTAATGAAACCTTAATTATTCTACTCTCTCTCTCTCCAATGCTCTCTCTCTCCCCCCCGAATTCTCTCTCTCTCTGTTTTACCCCAGACCGAAACCCAACCCGTTGCCATCACTTCCCCTTACCGCGACCCTTGCCACCTCCAACCACCACCGTCATCACCATCCTCTCATCATCGTCTCCTTCACTTCATCACCCTCGATCATCTTCCTTGTCTTCGTCATCCACCGCCCTAACCCATCTCCGAGCACCCATTGCTCCAACACCGAACACCCCTGTCCTTGCCATTTCCATAGTGATTCCTCGCCATGCACTCCCTTTAACCACCGCAGATCCCCTAACAGTTACAGTTGCCGTCCAAGCCCTGTTCTCGCCGTCGTCGTTTTCCCCTGTTTTCGAGCGAAAGCAGAGTCTACCCGTTGCCGTCGCTACCCGACCGCAATGCCGCCGTCTTCGTGCCGCCACCTTTCCGTGGTCGTCGTCTGCTGTCGCTTCACGACCGCAACGTCGTGCTACCAGTTACCGGAGTCTCCCGCTCTCTCTTTCTCTCTCTCTGTCGAAGGTAGGAGATGAGTGGTAATTGGTCGAATCCGCCGTTTGCTAATTTGGCACAGTGGATCTGGGTTTTGCTGTGGGCTATTTTGCCCCGATCTGCTGTGTGGAGTTGCTCTTGCTGTTGGTTGTTGTTTGGTCTTTTGCTGCCTGGGTTGCTTTGCACTTGTCTCGCTCGTGATCTTGTGGATCTTCGCCGGGATTCTTATCCCGTTATTCTTTATTATTCGAATCTACTAATTAATAGGCAAGTCTCTCCTTGAACTAATATTTTGTTTTGTTTAAGTTTATTTGATCTCTGCAAGTAGATTCAGTCCCTTTCGTTATCATTCTACTATTGATAATCCCATTAAGTCTATCAAGGTTTTACACGAGCTAACCCGACATATTCTTAACTTCGTGCTGCTCTATTTGATCTAAAACCTAGTCCATGTTGTATCTTGCATATGCACAATTACATGAAATTAACAAGATCCATGCTATAGACTTGTTTGATAAACTGTAACTGTTAGACTGAATTTGATTGACAACCATGCCTGTGATATTACATCTAAGAACTAAAATTTGCATGTTAAACATCTAGTGACACTTTGTTTACCAAATTGCATGAAAAGTATGATCGTATGATTTAAATATTGTCTATTCATGTCAAGATAATTTCTGGACTGCTGTGTGTTCCATTTTGAATCAGATTTTCATCTATGTTGTTGTCATTTTTTGAATTAACTTTCTAAACATGAAATATAGCCTCTGATGTCTAGTTTACTACTCTTTTTACAGGTACTGAAGGATCAATACCAGAAGGAATTGGTGAGCAACGATTGTACTTAATTTACTTTCTTGCTAGTTCATTGTTTTGAACATTGTTATGACTTGTACTTTGTTTTGGGCTTATGTTTTTTTTTCCCAGATGTTGGATTTTCTTGTGTTGGATACTATAATTGTTGGATTATTTCATTATTTATTGAAGTTATCTTGATTCATGTGATTGTTTCTTCCTGCGTGGTTATATTTGCTGTTGCATTTTGTTGAGTTAGTCTGGTATAGCTTATGGATGGTATTTACATCATTCGCTAGGCCTACATTACGTACCCATATTCCGTATCTTGGGAAGCAGGGCGTGACAAAGTTTTCTGTGGTATCAAAGCCCCAGGTTTGAGTAATATATCAATCAAACATGGCTATCTTTATAAGGTTTTGCTTTGATTGGTATATTAGTCGAGTTTGGTTCTAGCCGGGTTAACTCAGTAATGTGTACACCACGATGATCGCATGAATGCATGTATAATAACCAACATACCATCTAGGTACTGACCATCTTTGCTCGTGTTTCAGGATATGGCTCATGGAAGTTCTTCTTCTCTCCTGAGGGATGAGCAGCCGGACAATGCTGCCACTCTTCAGACAATTCAGCAGATGATGGTTCTTCAGCATGAGCACAATGAGCTGATGAAGACCACTTTGGCAGCCAATGGACCTGCTGCTGGACCTGCACCTGGGCCTCTGCCACCTAGGCCTGGTACAGTAGCGGATTTCATGAGGCTGCACCAGATAAGTTTTCGGGTACCGAGTCGCCGTTGGAGGCCAAGCAACGGCTTATTCGGACGGAGCCACTGCTGGTCGCCACTCGTGTTGCCGAGGCGGATCGTGTGGATGTGGTTCGCATCCAATTGGTGGATCTCGCTCACATCTAGTGGAGAGTTGAATCTGAGAGGATGGCGCGACCCATTGAGTGGGCTGCTTTCTCTGAGAGCTTCATGGTGAAGTTCTTTCCCAGTGTCACTTAGGCAGAGATGGAGCGACAGTTTGTTTCCTTAACTCAAGTCAGCTAGATAGTGTTCTTAAATGTCATTTGATGTTGCCTACTTCACCTGTGACAGTTTTAATTGAGCATTGTCTTCATCGGGGAAACCGTTCCGTGGATGAGTATGCTGCACAGTTTACTCGACTCATACGCTTTACTCCCGCCCTTGTTGCCACTGATGAAGCTCAGGCTAGCAGATTTCAATCGGGCTTGATTTTTTCCATCCAGGATCGTTTGGCTGCTCTTCGGCCTCGTGCTTATGCCGATGTTCTGGATGCTGCTCGGATCCAGGAGAAGACCCTTAGCTTATCTGGTGTTCCCCAGCGGGCTGCTTCGCACCTTTTTACAGCCCGGCCTTCCGGAGGACCTATTCGGAGGGCAGTTCCACCTCCTCCCGCGAGGGCACAGCCGTACGCACCTGTTGTTCCAAAGAATGTCGAAACTTGTAACTATTGTCATAAGGCTTAGGCATTCACAGATGTCATGCCCCGCTTTCCAAAAAGAATACAGAATACGGATACGTAACAAAAGTCCAGCGAATGATTTTCATCATCCATAAGCTGTTCAAGAAATCTTTACAACATTCACAAGAACCATCAGAGTCGGAGGGAAAAGAATCAACCACATGCACATAATGAGCCAAAATACCAACAAGAATACATGAAACCAAATACATAAATCTCAAATAGTCATGATCTGAATAAAACAAATATCTTGGGTCACATCGCCCAAATACAAGAATAAATCCAAGACTCAAATACAATATTGTTCAAGCAACTACAAGAAATAATAATAATAAAATGCAGCACTAATACTTCATGTCTCCGATACCATTTGGAACCTGTTCTCCAAAATCTGCAATTCAACGAATGCAGGAAAGAGGGAAAGAAAAAAACAAGTACCCGTCAATTGCAAGTTACGGGCCACTTATAATGTCGGATACAAGTACATGGAGAAACTAATTAGCAACATGGTATAAGTATGATGTCAAAATAAACAACTAGCATGGCAAAACGAACAAGTGTAAATGGCATGAATCAAGTGTTAAGTAAGCAAGTATCATATAAACATGCATCAAGTGTCAAGCATCATGTAATCATGTATCAAGTATCATGTATCAAGTCTCATGTAAACAAGTCTCATGTATCTTATAGTCAAGTGTCAAGCAAGCATGTATCATGTTCAAGTATCATGTTCAAGTATCATGTATCAAGTCTTGTAGTGATTACTATCTAGGTAGCACTTCATGCAGCCCATACAACATGGTTGCTACATCTAAACAGTTTCGCTTTAGATTTCATAGTGGACCATAGAGGGCAGTATACTCGGGAATAAGTCAAGTAATCGAGCTCTAAGCTCCAAATATCATGTATCATGTAATCATGTGTCAAGTTGTGCAAGTGGCAAGTATCGTGTCTTACATGCAAGTATCAAGTAATCACGTGTCAAGTATCATGTCTCAAGTAATCACGTAAGATCAGTGGATCCCCTTCCGAGTACACGTTTTTGAATTATCCACTATTAGATTTGTCCCTTAAACTCCGGCTTGATTATTTATCATTATTGTCAAACAAGCATGTATATATGCAAAATATATCAAGAATAACATGGCGTGATCAAGTGACAAGTTCAAATTACAAGATGAACATTTACTAGTGCAAGATATATCATAAGGAATAAAATAGACAAATCTCAAGTTCAGGACAGCAAGACCATACTGTCGTAAAATAGTGATTCCCAGTGTTACAAACATCCAAATCTAGATCCATCCAAGGATCTGGAAAATAAACTTCCACACGAATCCAGCGAATATAAATAAGTTATATATTAATTCACAAAAACATAGCTCAAAACTGATTTGAATACAGAAAATAGGTTCAGCCAGAAATCAGAAAAACGAATACAAGAATAGGAAAACAGTATGAAAACACATTAAATAAATTCATGAAAAATCAAGGTTATTCCCCTATATGTCCAGTATCTAAATATAAAGTTTCATAATTTTCCAGTAAAATTAGACCAGTCATCAAAAATAAGAAAACATCAATAAACCATAGCATGGCATATCTGGAATTCCGAACACTGAAAACTGTGATATCTCGCAACCAGTGAGACGAAATCCAATTCTGCCAAAGGGATATAAAAATAGATAAAATATACTAACTTTCATATTTCACAAACATTTTTCATACAGTAAAAGAAATCATAGTGAAAATAAGGTTCTTTACATAACAGCGAGCAAAATACACCAAGTATAGATTTCATAAACGAGCATGAAACAACACATAAAACTCATCAATAAAATTCACCAAAATTCTAGGTAATCCCTAACTAGATAAAGAAACACCGACCAAAATTTTGGATCAAAATAATATCTGTAGCATCAGTATCGAAATCATTTAGTCAACAAAATCATTGAAAAACAAAATCTGGAAAAGATCGACACCTCTGTAGTAAAACAGTCATAACTCACTCATACGAAAACGAAATCGAGCAAGGTCATAGGGGTTTAAAATAGAAGAAATTCTCTAAATCTCATGTTTTATACCGAAATTAAGATACTGACTTCAAGACAGTCCAAAACAGCAAATAAAACAGATCAGCGACAAAATACAGATTTTTCCCTTTTACCACAACTCAACATATATCATACAAAACTTGTTCAAAACACAACCAAATATGAATTCGAGTCTACCAAGTGTCCAAACATCATAATTTAGGGTATCTAGTATGTCCACACCAAAATTATCACATGGGTCTCAACCAAAACATGAGTTCTCACAAAAGTCTCACATACATGATCAAAATCAAGAACGGGTAAAACCTAAATTAATTCATGTCGATATTGTGTCGTGAGTCATCCATAGTCAAATTTTCACAATAGAGACAAAACCCATCAAGGATAACACAAACAAGAGTCGTCTCTAGACCCAACTAAACTATAGGTGGTATTTTTTACTTGTATTAAACAAATGAATTGGAGTACAAGTTACTTGCCTTAACCGAAGATGAAGAACGACGAAAACCAAGAGTAACGAGCAAAACCCACGAACGAAAATCCACGAATCAAAATCCACGAACTAATGAATCCAAGCAAATTTGAGCAAAAATCTCCACACGAACAAAAACTCCAAAAGCGAGATGATAATAGTGGCTTGCAGCCACAAGAGAACACCAAGAGAGAAAGAGACAAGGGAGTATGTGGTGGTGTGAGGTGGTGTGAAGGGGGGTCGGGATGGCCAAGATAGGGGATCAGGAGTAGGGGAGATGTGGGCTCGAGTGTTGGAAGGGATGGGCTGACGGGGTGAGGTCAGGGTGTGCACAAGCCGAAGGCAGGGTTGGCCTGGGCTGATCGGTTCGGGGTGTTTGGCAGTAGGTGGGCGGCGCAAGCAAGCGGGAGAGAGGGGGATAGGGAGGCTGGGATGTAGGGATGTGGAGGCTAGGGTATTAGGGTTAGATGAGGGAGAGTGAGAGAGTATATAAATATATGAGAGGAATTAGGGTTTAGAAATACAAGTTGGGTTAAAGGGCATTTGGGTTGTGGGTAACTAGGAGTAGTAATAGGATTTGTTTAATTTGGCATTAATTTGGATACAAATTGTATAGGACATCACATAGGATTGTGGATTTTAATTTGGCATTGGAAATACTATTAGGGATCAAACCATAGGATTGGGAATAGGATAACAACCAATCACCACCACATGCACCCAAGAAAATAAAAATAAAGAGAACGAGCCCAAATGAAAGAAAGAGCAAATAATGAAGAACGAAACCAAAGAGATAACAAATCAAAAACAAAGAGCTCAAAATGCAATAAAACGAATACATATATTGAAAACAACTCCAATATGCGGTTCAAAAAGAATACAAGAGAGAAAATACACCAAAACGAAAAATACACTAAAAAACAACACAAAATGATACAAAAAGGAACCCCATGAAGTCTAACAATATCTTGCATATACCTCTCATCTAGACTCTCAGTAGACTGCCCGACACGAAAAGGAATGAAGTGAGCACTCTTCGTCAATTGGTCGACAATCACCCAAATAGCATTTTGACCCTTAGGACTCCTCGGCAAAGCGGTCACAAAATCCATAGTGATATGTTCCCACTTCCACTCTGGAATAGGAAGCAGGTTGAAGAAGTCCAACGGTTCTCTAATGCTCTGCCTTAACCTGCTGGCAGATCAAACACTGAGCAACAAACTGAGCCACAGCCCTTTTCATACCCTGCCACCAAAAATGAAGCTCCAAATCCCGATACATCTTAGTACCGCCAGGATGGATAGAATAGGATGACTGATGAGCTTCCTCAAGCAACCTCTGACGAAAAACACCTTTCGGGACACATAATCTGGACCAAAAACGAAGCGATCCATCCGAATGAATAACCATGTCTGTCCTGGACCCAGACTCAACCTCAGCTCGAAATCTCTGCAACTGTGCATTACTAGCCTGCGCCTCTGAACAACAAGAGACGACTGCAGCTGAAGCACCAAACAACTCCGATCAGAACTCGGCAACAAAACTTCCAACTCCAATCTCCTCATCTACTCAATCAAATCCCTCTACTGAGTCAACAACAGAACTGTCGGTCTCCTGCTCAAAGCATCTGGCACCAAGTTTACGTTACCAGGATGGTATTGCAAACTGATGTCATAATCGGCCATAAGCTCCAACCAACACCTTTGCCTCATGTTTAACTCCTTCTGGGTGAAGACGTACTTGAGACATTTGTGGTCTGTAAAGATCTCTGTTGGTCCCCAATTAAATAATGTCTCTACAGCTTCAAAGCAAAAATCACTGCCGCTAACTCCAAGTCATGAGTCGGATAGTTCTTCTCATGCGGCCTCAACTGCCTCGATGCATACGCAACGACTCGGCCCTTCTACATCAAAACTGCTCCAAGACCCTTACCAGAAGCATCACAGTGAATTACAAATCCGCCTGAACCATCGAGAATAGTCAACACAGGCTCTGACGTCAATCTGTTTTTCAATTCAACAAAAGCTCCATCACACTCATCAGACCAACAGAGCTTCTGATCCTTCCTAGTCAATTTAGTCAACGGTCCTGCTATCTTCGAAAATTCTTTGACGAACTTCAGATAATAGCCAGCCAAACCGAGAAAACTCCTGACTTCCGAAACTGACATGAGAATAGGCCAATCCTTCACAGCTTCAACCTTGGCAGGATCCATAGAAATATCATCACCTGAGATAATGTTCCCCAAGAATGAAATCCTGTCGAGCCAAAACTCGCACTTGCTGAGTTTCCCATATAGCTGATTCTCACTCAAAGTCTGCAGAACCACTCTAAGATGCTCAGCATGATCTTTCCGATTTCGAGAATACACCAGAATGTCATCAATGAAGACCACCACAAATCTATCCAAGAACTGAGAGAAGACCCGGTTCATAAGACTCATGAATACAGCCGGCGGATTCGTAACTCCGAACGGCATCATAAGATACTCACAGTGCCCGTATCTAGTCCTAAAAGCAGTTTTCTGTATATCTGCAACCTTCACCTTGACTTGGTGATATCCAGAACGAAGATCCAACTTCGAGAAAATAGCAGCCCCACTCAACTGATCAAATAAATCATCGATCCTGGGCAACGGATACCGATTCTTCACAGTAACTCTATTCAGTTCCTGATAATCCATGCACAGTCAACGACCACCATCCTTCTTATCGACAAAAAGGACCGGAGCATGCCAAGGCAAAACACTAGGCCTGATGAAACCCAAATCAAGCAACTGCTGAATCTGCACCTTAAGCTCTGCTAGCTCAACCGGTGCCATCCTGTAGGGACTCTTCGATATCGGTGCTGTTCTAGGATGAACATCAATACCGAATTCCACTTCCCTATCAGGGGGTAAGCTAGGAAACTCATCTGGAAAAACATCTCAGAAATCCCGAACTACTAGAGGCGTAGCCTCACAGCCTAAATGCAACTCCATCGCACAGATCTCCTGATCAACTGCAGCTCGGCCAAGGGAAGACTCCCCGGTATGGAACTCAAACCCTGCGCGATCTGGAATCCGGAACAAAACTTTCTTGGCACGGCAATCAATAATGGCATGGGTTTCACCCAACCAATCCATACCCAGAATAACGTCGAATCCCGAATTCCCACTTACAATCAGATTGGCTTTAAACTCTGCGCTACCAATAATCACGGGACACTGCCTGCACTCTCGGGAAAAAATGACAACTCCACCATCTGTCACAATGTTCCAAGCCTCTGACATGTTGCTGCAGTACAACTGATGGCGAGCAACAGATCGAGAGGAGACAAAAGAATGGGTTGCCCCTGAATCAAACAGAACATGAACAGTGAAAGAGCACACAAGCACAACACCTAAGATAGAAAACAAAAGAGACAAGGAAAAGAATGGTTGAACAGGGGTGAGGAAAGACAAAATGCAGAAGACAACAGAAAGAAATAAAGCAAGGCAAATGGAGAAAAACAAAGAGAAACAACAAACAATAAAACAATAAAACAAAAGATACCTGCAACCACACCCTCAGCTGACTCAGCATCTACAGTAGTCAGATTGAAAGCCTGACCTCTCCTCGAAACAGTGGTCCTCTGACCGACAATCTGGAGCTGCGGAGGAAGCGGTGGTTTAACTGGACCACGAGCGAGAACTGGCTGAACAGGACCCTTGACTGGAGGAGCCAACTACGGGCAGTCCCGCACCAAATGGTCAGCAGCACCACATCCAAAATAGCGACGATTGGCACGTCAACAATCCTTGCGCTCATGCCCTGGAATATGGCAAAAGTCACAGAAACCAACTCTCGGAGGACCCGCAGAAGAGTAAGGTGCTGCCCTGACTGGAGGGACTGGAACAGGTCTCCGAATAGGCCCACCAGAAGACCTAGCAACTAATTTCGAAACAGTTCGCTGAGAAGAAGCCAAACCACCACGAGCCTGCTCCTGGGCCCTAGCTGCCTCAAGAGCCTCAGCATAGGTATGCAAGCGAAGAGAGACAAGCTGCACCTTGATGTCTCGCTCAAGCCCCAAAATGAACCTACGAGCCCTATCCTCTTTGTTCGCCACAAGAATGGCTGCGAAGCAGCTAAGTTTCGTAAACTCAGCTGTGTACTCGTCCACAGACCTGGAGCCCTGTTTCAAGAAAGTCTTATGTTACAACATT
Organism: Hemerocallis citrina; assembly: GCA_017893485.1. Classification (NCBI taxonomy): domain Eukaryota; kingdom Viridiplantae; phylum Streptophyta; class Magnoliopsida; order Asparagales; family Asphodelaceae; genus Hemerocallis; species Hemerocallis citrina. Next base: position 168,369,153 of record CM030361.1, on the reverse strand, counting down.
GCATGAACAATATTTAACAAAATTTTATTACTAGAAATAATGACCCACCTGTTTCAGGGCTAAGAATTGTTGCCCCATCTCAACTCTGGTGCTGCTAGGAAAGAACTTCTCCAGAAAGCTCCTAGTGAAAGTGGCCCAAGTGATCGGTCTTTTAAGCTTTTCGGACTCGGACCTCTACCAGATATTAGCCAAGTCCACCAACTAGATGGTAACCACAACCACACGATCTTCATCTACAACTCTAGCTGCCAAAAGCAGTTGCTCTGTCCGAATCAACCACTGTTCAGCCTCCAAAGGCGTCTCAGTGCCTGAAAATCTGTCGGGATGCAGCCTCATGAAATCTGTTGGGAAGAAGAACATCCTGCCTAAGCACAACAGGCAGAGTAACTCGAGTGGCTTCCAAAGCAGCCATCACCAAATCACTGTGGTTCTGTTGCTGATTAATCATGCGCTCAAGCATAGCAATGACAGCCTCAATCGGGTCACCCTGTGACTGAGAAGTAGAACCCCTGCGAGCCATAGTCTGCACAAAACAAAAAATAGTTAGCATCCAAATCAATGTTGATAATATTTGATTCATTTATGCATGCATGGTTGGTGAAATGTTTCACAGATCCCAGTTCGAGCCAAGCTTGTCTAATATATTAGGCAACTAATACATTAGCCAAACCTGGGCTCTGATACCACTAAAAACCCTGTCACGCCCCGCTTTCCAAAAAGAATACGGAATACGGAAACGTAACAAAAGCCCAGCGCATGATTTTCATCATCTATAAGCTGTTCAAGAAATCTTTACAACATTCACAAGAATCATCAGAGTCGGAAGCAAAAGAATCAACCACATGAACATAATGAGCCAAAATATCAACAAGAATACTTGATACCAAATACAAAAATCTTAAATAGTCATGATCTGAATAAAACAAATATCTTGGGCCACATCACCCAAATACAACAATAAATCCAAGACTCAAATACAATATTGTTCAAGCAACTACAAGGAATAATAATAACAAAATGCAGCACTAATACTTCATATCTCCAATACCATCTGGAACCTGTTCTCCAAAATCTGTAATTCAACGAATGCAGGAAAGAGGAAAAGATAAAAACAAGTACCCGTCAATTGCAAGCCACTTATAATGTAGGATACAAGTACATGAGAAAACTAACTAGCAACATGGTATAAGTATGATGTCAAAATAAACAACTAGTATGACAAAATGAACAAGTATAAATGGCATGAATCAAGTGTCAAGTAAGCAAGTATCATGTAAACATGCATCAAGTGTCAAGTATATTGTAATCATGTATCAAGTGTCAGGTATCAAGTCTCATGTAAACAAATCTCATGTATCATGTAGTCAAGTGTCAAGCAAGCATGTATCATGTTCAAGTGTCATGTATCAAGTCTTGTAGTGATTACTATCTAGGTAGCACTTCATGCAACCCATACGACATGGTTGCTACATCTAAACAGTTTCACCTTAGATTTCATAGTGGACCATAGAGAGCAATATACTCGGGAACAAGTCAAGTAATCGAGCTCCAAGCTCCAGATATCATGTATCATGTAATCATGTGTCAAGTTGTGCAAGTGGCAAGTATCGTGTCTTACATGCAAGTATCAAGTAATCACGTGTCAAGTATCATGTCTCAAGTAATCATGTAGGATCAGTGGATCCCCTTCCGAGTACACGTTTTTGAATTATCCACTATTAGATTTGTCCCTTAAACCCCGGCTTGATTATTTATTATAATTGTCAAACAAGCATATATATGTGCAAAATATATCAAGAATAACATGGCGTGATCAAGTGACAAGTGCAAGTTACAAAATGAACATTTACGAGTGCAAGATATCTCATAAGGAATAAAATAGACAAATCTCAAGTTCAGGACAGCAAGACCATACTGTAGTAAAACAGTGATTCCCAGTGTTACAAATATCCAAATCGGGATCCATCCAAAGATGTGGAAAATAGACATCCACACGAATCCAGAAAATATAAATAACTTATATATTAATTCACAAAAACATAGCTCAAAACTGATTTAAATACAAAAAATAGGTTCATCTAGAAATCAGGAAAACGAATTCAAGAACAGGAAAACAGCATGAAAATACATTAAATAAATCCACAAAAAATCTGGGGTATTCCGCTATATTTTTAGTATCTAAATATAAAGTTTCATAAATTTCCAGTAAAATTAGATCAGTCATCAAAAATAAGAAAACATCAATAAACCATAGCTTGGCAAATCTGGAATTCCAAAAACTGCTGTACGAAAGCTATGATATCTCGCAACCAGTGAAACGAAATCCAATTCGGCCAAAGGAATATAAAAATAAATAAAATATACTAACTTTCATATTTCACAAACATTTTTCATACAGTAAAAGAAATCATAGTGAAAATAAGGTTCTTTACATAACAGCGAGCAAAATACACCAAGTATAGATTTCATAAACGAGCATGAAACAACACATAAAACTCATCAATAAAATTCACCAAAATTCTAGGTAATCCCTAACTAGATAAAGAAACACTGACCAAAATTTTGGATCAAAATAATATCTGTAGCATCAGTATCGAAATCATTTAGTCAACAAAATCATCGAAAAACAAAATCTGGAAAAGATCGACACCTCTGTTGTAAAACAGTCATAACTCACTCATACGAAAACGAAATCGAGCAATGTCAGAGGGGTTTGAAAATAGACAAAATTCTCTAAATCTCATGTTTTATACCGAAGTTAAGATACTGACTTCAAGACAGTCCAAAACAGCAAACAAAATAGATCAGCGACAAAATACAGATTTTTCCCTTTTACCACAACTCAACATATATCATACAAAACTTGTTCAAAATACAACCAAACATGAATTCTACCAAGTGTCCAAACATCATAATTTAGGGTATCACATGGGTCTCAACATCATAATCTAGCATGTCCACACCAAAATTATCACATGGGTGTCAACCAAAACACGAGTTCTCACAAAAGTCTCACATACATGATCAAAATCACGAACGGGTAAAACCTAAGTTAATTCATATCCATATTGTTTCATGAGTCATCTATAGTCAAATTTTCACAATAGAGACAAAACACATCCAGGATAACACAAACAAGAGTCGTCTCTAGACCCAACTACACTATAGGTGGTATTTTTGACTTGTATCAAACAAATGAATTGGAGTACAAGTTACTTGCCTTAACCGAAGATGAAGAACGACGAAAACCAAGAGAACGAGCAAAACCCACGAACGAAATTCCACGACTCAAAATCCACGAACTAATGAATCCAAGCAAACTTGAGCAAAAATCTCCACACGAACAAAAACTCGAAAAGCGATATGATAATAGTGGCTTTCGGCCACAAGAGAACACCAAGAGAGAGAGACGAGGGAGTATGTGGTGGTGCGAAGGGGGGTCGGGATGGCCAAGATAGGGGATCAGGAGTAGGGGAGATGTGGGCTCGGGTGTTGGAGGGGATGGGCTGACGGGGTGAGGTCGGGGTGTGCACACAGCCGAAGGTAGGGTCGGCCTGGGCTGATCGGGTCGGGGTGTTCGGCTGTAGGTGGGCGGCGCAAGCAAGCGGGAGAGCGGGGGATAGGGAGGCCAGGATGTGGGGATGTGGCGGCTAGGGTATTAGGGCTGGATAAGGGAGAGAGAGAGTATATGTACATGAGAGGAATTAGGGTTTAGAAATACAAGTTGGGTTAAATGGTATTTGGGTTGTGGGTAACTAGGAGTAGTAATAGGATATGTTTAATTTGGCTTTAATTTGGATACAAATTGTATAGGATACCAAATAGGATTGTGGATTTTAATTTGGCTTTGGAAAAACTATTATGGATCAAACCATAGGATTGGGAATAGGATAACAATCATTCACCACCACAAGCACCCAAGAAAATAAAAATAAAGAGAACGAGCCCAAATGAAAGAAAGAGCAAATAATGAAGAACGAAACCAAAGAGACAACAAATCAAAAACAAAGAGCTCAAAATACAATAAAACGAATACATATATTGAAAACAACTCCAATATGCGGTTCAAAAAGAATACAAGAGAGAAAATACACCAAAACGAAAAATACACTAAAAAACAACACAAAATGATACAGGGGTTACAACAGCAGGACTGCATGGTAGCTAATTGACTATGCCTTGCTTGTAGCAGCAGTGATCATATGATTCAGGACTGTCCCCGGAGTAGAGCAGCTATTCAGGCTAGAGGTACCATTTAGTAGGGATCACTGGCTCATGGTCGGGCTAGATCGCCTCATCCCCCGCAGAGGCAGACCTTTGAGCAGAGGCATGTGACTCCCAGAGGAGGTCTGATGTGTCTAATTTATATATAAATATTTGTACTCATTTACCCATTAAAATTGCTTGTATTCGTCTATCTTGTTTATAATTCGTCTTATTTCTATAAGATTTCAATTAATTAATTATGTTTGAAGAAATAAGATTTTTGATTCAAAATGTGAATATTCTTGGTAAAAAAATCAACAAACAAAGCAAAACTATTGATTTATTATTTTTTATTGTTTTGTTGAATTTTAATTTGCCAATTGAGCTAGAAATGCAAAAACCAATTTTAAAAGGGTTTAAATGAGCTAATATGATTTTTAGTTAGTTTAATTAATTTTAAACTGATTGATTTAATTTTTTATTTTAAATCCTAATTATTTATTTTATTTTGTGTGTGCAGCACGTGTTGGAAGAAAAAGAAAGAGAAGACAAAAAGAGCAAGAAATAAAGAGCAAATCATGGAAAGAAGCAAATAAATGAAGAAGAGAGGGTTTTTCTACTAAAGAAAACCCTAATTCTGCCTATAAATACAAGACCAAGAGAGAGTGAGAAAGTAGCGCTTAACGAAGATACCAAGAGACAGCTACATTCATAAATAAATAAACAAATAAAAAAGAAAAAAAAAGAGAGACGAAACAGGAAAGAGGCAGAGCTCTCTGTTTCGTCGTGTTCAAGAAGAAAGGGAGAGAGAGCAGAGGCGGGTCCCACGCACTACAGGATGAAAACGAAACACAAAGAAGGAGACAGCGGTTAAGAAACAGGGCCTCTGACGTGGCTGTTTCCTATGGCTATTCGGGGTTCGAGACAACACAGACAGAGGCAACATTACCCAAACGGTGACGTGGCAACACAGACAGAGGCGACAGAGACTGGGCTGACGTGGCACGCATCTTCTGCAGCAGCTGGCTTCGGTTTTCGAGACAGAGACAGAAAGAGAGTGGAATTGAGTGTATTTACTGATTTTGCTTTTTTGAACGCGGTTCGAGGCTGTTCGGTTTGCAATGTATTTTAAAAAGCAGTCCTTTTTGTATCTCTTTTCTTTCTCTAAATTTTATTATGCAATCCATGAACAAATTTGTTAGTTGCAATAATTTTATTATGAACTAAATTTATTTTTCTAGGTTTTTCTAGGGCTTTGATGTAGCCTAGTTTTGAGAACACAATTTTTATTTCCATGTTATTTTTCTATTTTTCCGTGGTTGTGTGTTTGATTTTTATTCTTAATGCGTACAGTTGGTGGACAGACATTTGTATGATCTATTAAATCATGAAGAGACCGAGAGGTGATTCGTGATTTTGAACAATAAAATTAAACACCATTAATTGAGCGAAATTAGAGATGGTTTACCGCAATTGATGTGACCGTTAGAAATCCACAAAACTTAATGAGTCTTCGATTAATTAAATTTGCACAGAGATATGACAAACTGTTAGTTGGAGATATTTTTGGTGTTGTTCGAGAGAAAGCATTGAATAATTTGGGGATTTTGGTCTACAACTTGGAAAAATAATCTTTTTATTCATATGGAATTGTAAATTGTGTGTGATTAACTAGGTGAAATCAAAAACCCTAGAATTAATTTTGCCATTAACAAATCACAATTTTCAGACTCCACTCCCTCTTCTTAGTTAGTTCTCTTTAGATTAAATTAATTTAGTTGTTTAATCCTTTATAAACTTCGATCTTCCAAATAGTGATTCATCTAGTAATTTCGGTACTCAATAAAATAATTAGTCCCTGTGGGTTCGACACTCTATTCACTTAACTATACTATTTATTGCGATTTTGTACACTTGCAAATATTGACATCAAGTTTTTTGCGCCGTTGCCGGGGACTAGTTATTCTTTTATTGATATTGAAAACTTCTAGATTATTACTAGTTTGGATTTTTTGTATTTATTTTTATTTTATTATTATTTTACCTTTTTATTTTCTTTTGACTTACTTTTACTTTCATTTATTTTTCTTATTTGATTTTTTTAGTTTTTCTATTTTTCTTAATACTTACATTTCAGGACATACAAGGAAATTATCATGGCGAACGATGAAAACAGGCTGTTGAGACACTATGCTATGCCCTCAATTCATGGAACAATATCAAGCATAATGAGGTCGGTTATTGAAGCTAACGATTTTGAGATTAAACCGGTGATTATTCTAATGATTCAACAGACTGTTCAATTTTGGGGACTACCGCACGAGGATCCGTATGTTCACATTGCAAACTTTCTAGAAATTTGTGACACTTTCAATCACAACGAAGTATCAGATGATGCAATCAGATTAAGACTCTTTTATTTTTCACTACGAGATAAGGCGAAGGCTTGGCTATATTATTTACCATCCGGTAGTATTACTACTTGGGGGGGACTTGCACAAAAATTTTTGGCTAAGTATTTTTCGCCAGCAAAGACAGCAAAACTAAGGAATGATATTGCCACATTTACTCAATTTGAGACCGAGTCTTTGTATGATGCATGGGAAAGGTACAAAGAGTTATTGAGAAAGTGTTCTCATCATGAACTACCGAAATGGCTGCAAATGCAAATGTTCTATAATGGTTTGGGAGTTACAAATCGATCTATGGTTGACGCAGTTGCTGGAGGTGCACTAATGACCAAAACTCACGAAGCAACCTATGAGCTTTTAAAGGAGATGACATCTAATAATTATCAGTGGTCAGCAGAAAGTACAATGCCAAGAAAAGTGGCGAGAGTTTTTGAACTTGATCATATTTCTACTTTAAATGCAAAAATTGATATTTTATCTAAAAAAGTAGGAAATATGAATTTTAATGCAATTCCATCTAATATGATTTGTGATCTTTGTGTAGGAAATCATTCAAGTGCAGATTGCCAAGTGGGGAACCCTTTTTCTTAATCAAATTTCAATCAGCAAATCTCTTTCTTAACCCTATTAAATCATGGAGAGACCGAGAGGTGATTCGTGATTTTGAACAATAAAATTAAACACCATTAATTGAGAGAAATTAGAGATGGTTTACCGCGATTGATGTGACTGCTAAGAAATCCACAGAACTTAATGAGTCTTCGATTAATTAAATTTGCACAGAGATATGACAAACTGATAATTAGAGATATTTTTGGTGTTGTTCGAGAGAAAGCATTGAATAATTTGGGGATTTTGGTCTACACTTGGAAAAATAATCTTTTTATTCATATGGAATTGTAAATTGTGAGTGATTAACTAGGTGAAATCAAAAGCCCTAGAATTAATTTTGACATTAACAAATCACAATTTTCAGACTCCACTCCCTCCTCTTAGTTAGTTCTATTTAGATTAAATTAATTTAGTTGTTTAATCCTTTATAAATTTCGATCTTCCAAATAGTGATTCATCTAGTAGTTTCGGTACTCAATAAAATAATTAGTCCCTGTGGGTTCGACACTTTATTCACTTAACTATACTACTTGTTGTGATTTTGTGCACTTGCAAATATTGACATCAAGGTCAGACTGGGAGTCGTGGTCAGGTTTATAACCTGACAGCTGAGGAAGCGGAGGTTGCTGTTGGAGTGGTTGCAGATATATCATCAGTAGCTGTACTTTCTTTTCTTTGTTTTCTACATGTTCTTTCTCTTTCATTCATTGTACAATTACTTGTGTATATATCCTGCTAGCACCTTATTTTTTTGTTTGATCTTCTTCTTCTATGTGTGATTTTAGTCTTCTCTCTTCCAGCTCATGTTTTGTTTGATTCTAGTGCTACCCACTCTTTCATTTCTTCTCGGTTTGTTGATCAGCATGGTTTGACTAGCGATACTATGTCCGTAGCTTGGGACATCACCACAGGTAGAGGTGTTATTGTCTGTTCTCGGGTTTGCAAGCAGAGTCTGTTGTTGATTGGTGGTGTGGAGTTATGGGCTGATCTGATTGTGATTCCCAATTTCGGTTTTGATGTCATTCTAGGCATGGACTGGTTGGGTGTTTCTTGTACCGTGATTGATTGCCGGGAGAAGAATGTGACTTTCAAGCTTTCTGGTCAACCAGAGTTTGTTTTCCATGCGGGTGAGACACAATCTAGGCGTGTCAAGAACTCGATGGATCCCCAGGTTGTTTCCCTTGTATCGTTGAGCTCTGATGGGGTTGTTGCACCCTTGGTTGTGCGGGATTTTCTTTATGTGTTTCCCGAGGATTTGCCCGGCTTGCCGCCAGACTGAGATGTGGAGTTTAGTATCGATGTTCAGCCAGGTACGGTGCCTATTTCCAAGAGTCCGTATCGTATGGCACCGATTGAATTGGCGGAACTGAAGGTACAAATTCAGGAGCTGCTTGATAAGGGTTTCATCCAGCCTAGTGTTTCTTCTTAGGGTGCCTCAGTTATGTTTGTCAGTAATAAGGATGGAAGTAAATATAGGGAGTTCAACAATGTCACTGTTAAGAATCGGTATCCATTGCCGAGGATTGACGATTTATTCGACCAATTGGGAGGTGCTTCAGTGTTCTCGAAGTTGGATCTTCGTTCCAGGTATCATCAAGTCAGAGTAAAGTCAGAGGATATTCCGAAAATGGCTTTCCGAACGAGGTACGGGCATTACGAGTTCTTGGTGATGCCTTTCGGAGTGACTAATGCACCGGTAGTGTTCATGAGTCTGATGAACCGGGTGTTTTTGCCGTTCTTGGATCAGTTTGTCGTAGTCTTCATTGACGACATATTGGTGTACTCGCGTAACAAGGAAGATCATGCTGAACATCTGAAGGTGGTTCTGCAGGCCTTGAGGGAGAACCAGCTATTTGTAAAGCTTAACAAGTGTGAGTTCTGGCTGGATCAGGTTGCTTTCCTTGGCCACATTATTTCTGGTGCTGGTGTTTCTGTGGATCCTGCGAAGATTTCTGCGGTCAAGGATTGGCCTATTCTGAAGTCTGTTCCTGAGGTGCAGAGTTTTCTTGGTTTGGCTGGCTACTATCGAAAGTTCTTTCAAGATTTTTCGAAGATTGTTGGACCTCTGACCAGTTTGACCTGGAAGGAGCAAAAGTTTTTCTGGGATGAAGCTTGTAATGAAGCTTTCGCCGAGTTGAAGCGTCGGTTGACGTCAGTGCCTGTGCTGACTAAACTCGACAGTTCGGGTGGTTTTGTGATCTATTGTGATGCTTCGGGTCGAGGTCTTGGAGCAGTGCTAATGCAGCGAGGCAGGGTTGTCGCTTATACATCAAGGCAGTTGAGACCTCATGAGAAGAACTATCCTACGCATGATTTGGAGCTTACAGACGTGGTTTTTGCCTTGAAGTTGTGGAGGCATTATTTGCTTGGGGATAAAGTGGAGATATTCACAGATCACAAGATCCACAAGTATGTGTTCACGTTGAAGGAGTTGAACATGAGGCAGAGGAGATGGCTGGAATTGATGGCAGACTTTAACATCAATTTGCAGTATCACTCGGGCAGAGTAAATTCGGTGCCTGATGCTTTGAGTCGGAGGCCTGCAGCTATGTTCCTTACTGTGTAGAAGGAAATAGTAGGAGGACATGAGGAGGCTGGAGTTGGATGTGTTTCTCCCTGGATCAGATCGGTAGCTCATGATGTTGCAGTTGCCGTCTTCTTTGATTGAGCAGATTAAGGAAGTCCAAGCAGGTGACCCGCAGTTGTAGCAGTTTCGGAGTAAGGTAGAAGCTGGGTTGAGATCCGATTTGGTCATTCATGCTGATGCGTCTCTTCGTTTTGGCTCTAGTTTGTGTGGACCTAGAGGGGAAATCAGGCGGTTGCTGCTGGAGGAAGCTCATCAGTCCTTGTATTCTATTCATCCTGGTGGTACCAAGATGTACAGGGACTTGAAGCAACATTTCTGGTGGCACGGCATGAAGAGGGATGTGGTATGATTCGTCACCCAGTGCCTGATCTGTCAGCAAGTGAAGGCAGACCATCAGAGGACCGTAGAACTTTTGCAACCTCTTCCAATTCTAGAGTGGAAGTGGGAGAATATCACGATGGACTTTGTGACGGCTTTGCCGAGGAGTCCTAAAGGTCATAATGCTATTTGGGTGATCGTGGATCAGCTGAAGAAGTGTGCTCACTTCATTCCTTTCCATATGGGCCAGTCCACGGAGAGTTTGGCCGAGCAGTATGTTCAGGAGGTTGTTTGTCTGCATGGAGTTTCTGTCAGCATCGTATCGGATAGAGATACGAGATTCAGGTCTCAGTTCTGGGAGAGCCTGCAGAAGATTTTGGGTTCCAAGTTGAGCTTCAGTTCAGCATTCCATCCTCAGACGGATGGGCAGTCAGAAAGGATAATTCAGACTCTAAAAGGCATGTTGAGATCCTACGTTCTTCAGTTTGGAGTTTCGTGGGAAGATCATCTTCAGTTAGCTGAGTTCTCTTACAATAACAGTTACCAGGCGAGTCTCAAGGCTGCTCCATTTGAAGCTTTGTATAGGTGCAAGTGTAGATCGCCGGTCTGTTGGAATGATATCGGTGAGAGGAAGCTTTCAGGCTCTGAGTTGATCACGAAGACAGTTGATGTCGTGGCTCAGATCCGAAAGCATTTGCAGGCCGCTCAGGATTAGCAGAAGAAGTGGGCTGACTGCCGTCGTAGACCGCTAGAGTTTGAGGCAGGCGAGCATGTGTTCCTCAAGGTATTGCCTTGGAAAGGTGTTATCTGTTTTGGAGGCGGGGGCAAGTTGAGTCCTCGGTTCATCAGTCCATTCGATATTGTGGAACGTGTGGGAAAGGTAGCTTACAGGCTTGCGCTACCGCCAGCTTTAGCAGGTGTCCATGATGTATTCAATGTTTCTCAGCTCAGGATATACATCAGGGATGACAGTCATGTGGTTGACCACTCAGACTTGTCTGTGAGGCCGAATTTGTCCTGTGAAATTTGACCAGTCTCTATCTTAGACCGTTGAGAGAAGGTGTTAAAGAATAGAGTCATCCAATTGGTTCGAGTTTCTTGGAATCCTCACTCGCCAGATGAGTCGACTTGGGAGTTAGAGGAGGACATTCGGGAGAGGTTTCCTCATTTGTTTGAGTAGTGCTTTGTTTCGCTTTGTTTGTTTGTTCGTTTCAGGGTACGCCCTATGTACCTCTTGTATGAATTTTGAGGACGAAATTCTTCTTGTAAGGTGGGTAGGATTTGTAACTCCTATTTTTGATTATATTATATTTTATTTCTTTCCTTGATTATTGTACCTGGATTTTTTTATTATATTATATTCTTGCTTTCTCTTGGGCTCTTATTTTTCTCTTGTTGGTTCTATGCTCTTTGTTGAGATTTTGCTATTCTTGATTCATCGCAAAATTTTGCTCTTCCTATTTTGAGTTTGATTTGTTCCGCTTTAAGTTCATCTCTTTGTTTTATGCTTGTTCATGTCTTTTTGGATCCAAAACCGATACCCAAGACCCACTAAACCACAACCCAAAACCCAAAATCTTGATCTCCTATAAATACCCTATTAATTAAACCCTAATTATTCTACTCTCTCTCTCTCTCTCTCTCTGCCGCTCTCTCTCTCCCCGACTTCTCTCTCTCTCTCTATTTTACCCCAGACCGAAACCCAACCCGTTGCCATCTCTCCCTCTTACCGCGACCCTTGCTACCTCCGACCACCAGCATCATCACCATCCCCTCATCATCGTCTCCTTCACCTCATTGCCCTAAGATCATCTTCCCCGTCTTCGTCATCCACCGCCCTAACCCATCTTCGAGCACCCATTGCTCCATCGCCGAACACCCCGATCCTCGCCATTGCCACCGTGATTCTTTTCCGTGCACTCCCTTCAACCACCGCAGATCCCCTAGCAGTCGCAGTCACCGTCCAAGCCCCGTTCTCGCCATCGTCGTTCTCCCCTATTTTTGAGCGAAAACAGAGTCTAGCCATTGCCATCGCTACCCGACCGTAATGCCGTCGTCGTCGTGCTGCCACCTTGCCATGGTTGTCTTCTGCCGTCACTTCATGACCGCAGCGTCGCACTGCCAATCATCGGAGTCTCCCGCTCTCTCTTTCTCTCTCTATTTCGAAGGTAGGAGACGAGTGGTGATTGGTCGAATCTGCCGTTTGCTGTTTTGGCACAGTGGATCTAGGTTTTGTTGTGCGCTATTTTGTCTAGATCCGCTGTGTGGAGTTGCTCTTGTTGTTGGTTGCTGTTTGGTATTTTGCTACTTGGGTTGCTCTACACGTGTCTCGCTCGTGATATTGTGGATCTTCGCCAGGATTTCGATCCGGTTATTCTTTATTATTCAAAACTACTAATTAACAGGCAAGTGTTTCCTTGAACTAATATTTTGTATCGTTTAAGTTTATTTGATCTCTACAAGTAGATCCAGTCCCTTTCGTTATCATTTTGCTATTGGCAATCCCGTTAAGTATATCGAGGGTTTATAAGAGCTAACCCGACATATTCTTAACTTCGTGCTGCTCTATTTGATCTAAAACCTAGTCCATGTTGTATCTTGCATATGCACAATTACATGAAATTAACTAGATCCATGCTGTAGACTTGTTTGATAAACTGTAACTGTTAGACTGAATTTGATTGACTACCATGCCTGTGATATTACATCTAAGAACTGAAATTTGCATGTTAAACATCTAGTGACACTTTGTTTACCAAATTTCATGAAAAATATGATCGTATGATTTAAATATTGTCTATCCATGTCAAGATAATTTATGGACTGTTGTGTGTTCCATTTTGAATCAGATTTTCATATATGTTTCTGTAATATTTTGAATTAACTTTCTAAACATGAAATATAGCCTCTGATTCTAGTTTACTACTCTTTTTGCATATTTGGATTCCGATGTGTGGTTCGTTAGATATCATCATTTTAGTACAGTTGTGTCGGAACTTTCAGATTCACAAATGCATGCGTATCTCGCTGTTCTATAATTTAATTAACCATGTTAACGGTAAAATAAAAATCTGAAATAAATTAGGCTGAACTTAGACATGTGTAGGAATTCCCTAGAATTTCTATAGATTTATTTGATGAGTTTTCTGACCCAAAACAAATAGGTGAACACAGATTACATCATGCTGCCTGAACATAAAATCTGAATAGAATAGAGCTTTCGCCCTAGTTTCCATATCTTTTATGTGCCTTATATATATTTGCTGGAACCGTGTGGAAGTCTAGTTTCTAGAACTTTTGACAGATCCAGATTTTCTACTTCGTAGTGAACGTAATCCATGTTTTAGTACAGCAAGGTCATGCTGTCCTAATTTTGTATATTATATGTAAATGACTTGTTTGCTTCTTGCTTTGTTTGTAACGCATTGAATTAGTCACACTTAGTATCATACAACATTGACACCTTATTGCATGATCACATAGGATGAAATAAAATGATAACAAGCCGGGGTAATATGGGATGACTTGGTAGTGAACAATCGGTGACTGTACTCGGTTGGGCCCTACTGTACTGACCTGTACTGTATGGCCATAAAACTCTGCCTGACAAACACTGACACTGAACATTAAACACCGATTACTGGGCTGAGTACATGAACCGTGAATTCACCATCAGTTTAAAGAACACTGTGTGCTTGCGCCGAATCTGTAGTATGGGATGCAGTAGTACGTTCACTAGATAGGCTAATAAAATGATTAATAACCTGCATTCATCATCTCATGTTTGATCCTGTATATGACTGTTTAAACATAGACCTTTGATACTATTGCCTGCTCTTTGCTTTGCTATTTGACTTTGATCTTGTCCATTCCTTTGATATACATGTTTCCATTATCCTTTGTTTTCCTCTACTTGCTGCCCACAACTTGCTCTAAGGGCACTATTTTCTTTCTTTTTAGATCAAGTATTTACAGGTACTGAAGGATCAATACCAGAAGGAATTGGTGAGCAACGATTCTAAAGATGGAGCTGATTTTCACTGCTTAATTTACTTTCTTGCTAGTTCATTGTTTTGAACATTGTTATGACTTGTACTTTGTTTTGGACTTATGTTCTCGGAGTTTGTTTTTCTCAGATGTTGGATTTCCTTGTGTTGGATATTATTATTGTTGGATTATTTCACTAATTATTGAAGTTATCTTGATTCATGTGATTGTTTCTTCCTGCGTGGTTGTATTTGCTGTTGCATATTGTTGAATTAGTCTGGTACAACTTTTTTTTTGTTTTAAGGAAAAGGTGGAATATGGCCACCCTGTTTCATTAATAAGAGCTTAACGAAACAAACCCAGAGTACTGGGCCAAAGTACAAACTACAGACAGAAAATAAAACATACAAGAAGCAACATGAAACGTACAAACAACAAATCCCTCCAACAACCCTGGAGGGTGGGCCGACAAACAAGCTCGGTCCAGCAAAATTGTATGTACATCAGTTTATCTTCATACAGTATCTCCACGGCACATGCACACCCACCTGAAATAAGTCTGGCAGGATTTTATCACCCGCCGATCCCTGCCTTCTCCTCGCTGGGGGGACCCCACCTTTAGGCCCAAGCCCCGCAGATCGAATTCTGATCGTACGGCACATGCACAGCGATCGCACTCTCCCACCATCACCACCACTCATCCTACGAACGCGCCAATAGCTCTGTAACACCCCAAGCTCCCACAGCCGCTACCAAGGAGATAGCCGTGAAGAGGATTCCTTAACCTCTCACACGATTGTTCTTTCTCAGACGATTTCTCACCAAACAACTATCTTGCTCACCCAACCAAACACCACACTCTAGGAGAGAGCCGTGGAGAGGATACCTTCACCTCTCTCATGCTCTAGCTCTCTCAGGCAATTTCTTACCACACAGACTCATCTCGACTCTTACTCCCAAACCGAGGGAAGAGGCGACGCTGTTACGAGACAGTGGCCTAAGCTGGAGGAAGCTCAATAGCCTGATAGTAGGTGCTGTGAAGACTGCACTGGCGACATCGTTGCACACTCAAATGCACACATCATGGAGGGACCCCATCTTCGGGCCCAAGCTTCACAATCGTGCAAGACAAAGTACTTCGGGTGGGGGGGCACCTCTCTCAGGAAATTTTTCTCTCATTGGTTCTGTGCACGGGAAGATGCTCTGGCATGACGAACACGTCTCTCCGCGACCTGAGGAGGCGCGCTAAAATCCACAATGATGGAGTGATGCCCCACAACCAAACTACAACCATACTACAACTCAGACAGCTCCACCAATCCCCCTCACTAAAATACCCCGTCTCTCGCTTCGGCACTACCATCCTCTAGCAAACCCCTGCTTCTTCGCACGCACTACCAACCCTCAAAACCAAATCATAGCCACAGATCACCGTGATTGGACTCGAGAGTGTGGACATGGTGGCAACCGCGAGAGCATCCAGGCCCCAAGAGTGGACAACACAGTACCACAAACACAACACCAAACTCACCCCCGTCAAACCCCACACCAAACTCAAACACAACACAGTGCCACAAACCCCACACCAAAATCACCGCCATCACTCACAATCCAACCATACCCAAACCCCACACCAACTCATCCCCATCTCCATACTTTGGCGAGGAATTGATACTACCACTATTCCCATTTGGCTATTCCATTCCATTCTCGGCCTCTGGTGACGTAACCACTGTCACTTAAGGGAAGCTAGTTTCAACATTAGAGTGCTGCAGCTGATGGTGATTATGAGGTGGAGAATGTGTCGAACCCGATGTAGGGAGGAAAACACCAGTGCCAGGGGTAGTAGGAGGGCAAGGAGATGCATGCCTCGGTGCTGCTGCCACCAGTGGTACAGTGGCAAGATAAGCCACGGGGGAGGGAACCACGGTGGAGAAGTGACAAGTGGCGTCAAAGGCTTTCAACGACGGGAGGGTACGGAGAGCGAAGACTCACATCGGGGGGCGGGGTGGAGGGGCATCACCGTGGCGAGGTGAACAAGAGGAGGGAAGGAGGGGCGACGGAGGGACGATGGGGCGGCAGCGATGAGCCCTAGCCGCCGCCCTAGAATTTTCTCAGATTTAGGGTTTGCTTTTTTGGGGATTTGGGGGTTAGTTTCTCTCTGTAGACTTTTCTAGAGAGAGAAACTCTTTCTCCTAGTTTAGCATAAAGACCGATAACAGTCTGGTACAACTTATGGATGGTGTTTATATCATTCGCTGGGCCTACGTTACGTACTCGTATTCCGTATCTTGGGAAGTGGGGCGTGACACTTATCTCTTCTTCAATTCTTGAATTTTGATTTATCTAAGTAAATTATGTCATTGTTTTGAACCCAATTGCTTTCATTAGATACCTAATTATTATGTTGGAACCCCAAACTCCTAATCCAATCAATAATTTTGTTTATTTATTCTGTAAGCCCAACCAATATTATTGGATTTATTATTTATCTATGTTGTTACCCCACATATTAAATCCTACCTCATTCTATAGTTTATTTATTTGAATCTCCTATTAGGGCACATTCTATTTTTGCAACTATTTCTATTTATTGTGGTCATTCTATAAATTATTTAATTTTCTATATTGTGAACCCATAATTCATTTCTTAGCCCACACACAAACTCAAGTCCATATCCTAATATCCAAACCCGTTAACTAGAACCCAAGCCCAACCCTAATACCCCCTTAACTGCACAACCCCATAATCTCCTAACTAATCTCCCCACTAAATCCTAACTAACCCACCTCCTAATCACTTCCTTAATTATCTCCTTAAAACACTAATTAATCCACTCCATTTCATCAGCCGCCTTCTAGTATCCACTCTTCTCCATCCTGAAGCTCTCCCAAAACCCATCCCCTGCCTCACCTCCATCTTACTGCATCTACGGCATCACCGATCTGCCTGAGCCATCGCGGCAACCAGCCCTCGCCTCCATCACCACTACACCTCGTTGTAGTCCAGAGCTCCTCCTCCTTCACAGCTTCTCTCGTCGCCACGGCTGACCTCGTTTCTCCTCTCCCCACAACCAGATCCCCGACTGCCTCCCATCCCTAAGCTTCCCCTCACGACTGCCTCCCTGAGCGCCGCTGCCTCCAACTAACTCACCCCAAGCCCCTCACATTCTCACCCCTGACAGTCCCTCTTCCTTCTCTCCCAAGATCACCATCGCTTCTCTTGCTGCACATCCCAACAACGTGCCCACCCTGCACCGTCTCCACCGATCCCCTTTTCCATCACCCTCGCAGCCGCCCCTCGTCGCTACCCTTCATCTTTGGCCCTGCACCACCATGACTCCAGTACCCCACTGCCAAGCCTCCCTCACCTGAACTCCTGCAACTCCATCCACCTCGACAGCTCCTCGCGGTTTGCTGCCCCACCATTGCATCCGACCAACAACCCGACACTTGAAATTAGAAGCCCCTTGCTACCTTCTATCACTGCCAACAATTCGACCTTGTTGGTAGTTGTTATCGCCTTGCTGTGTGTTGTTCTCTCGCCGTTGTCACCGTGCTTGTCGTTGCCATCCGTTCTTATGCATTGTTTTTGTTCACTGACGATAGTTGCTATCGTCGCACTCGCTCGCTCGCACTCATCATAATAAGGCAAGCATTCTCTTGTACACTCTTTTTGTTCTCGTACAATCCTTTGCTTTGAATTCTGCAAGGAGTCTTTGGTTGATTCATCATGTTATAATCTCATTTTCTTTTCCCTTCATGTGTTGATTGATCGTGATCCACTAGTATATATTATTCTACTTGATTCTTGTTAATCTCATACTTGTAAAATGATTATGAACATTCCTTGTCGTTACATTCACTACACGAATGTAAAATAGAAAACACGTATATGTAGAAGAAATAATGATTTGAATGCACTTCAGTTGTATATGATGTTATAACTAGATTCATAAATTTAATACTGTAGTGATGATAATTTTGTCATGTTAATAGTAGGAATCCATCCTAATTATTGAATATAATTGCTAGTACATTTTTTGTTATAAGAATATATAGATTGTGTATCAGGACTGTTGCAAATGAGCATATTAAGCTACTGCACAGCCGTTTACCCTAAATTCTATTAAGAGTTTGACCTAGTTCCTTTTAAAATAATTTAGAATTTATTAAAAAAAAGTTGTAGCCCCCTGAATCTAGTTTCGGGAACTTCTGATGGATCTAGAATCCGACTTGTAGAGTGCAAGAAATCCTAATTTTAGTACTGTTAGGTTTTTAATTCCAGATTATTGTTTAGAAGAATATCTTCTCGATTAACTAATTAAAATAAAATTTTATCAGTAGATTTAAGACCTGATATTTACTAGTGTGTTACTACACATGATTAGGAATTGATTTATGATATAAGATTTTCAAACGAAATTACAGTCGAATTATATATATAAGAATTTGACATTGAGTTGTTGTCTGAACACTACACCGGTAGAGAATCAACTGGTAAACCTAGTTACCCTGCTAATAATATGTCGTGTGAATATGCGTTAGAACTGGGAGTCTACTTTATGGAACCCCTAACAGTACCTGATTCATTTTCCTGTAGCAACAGGAATGTGGATTTTTGTACGGCAACGTATTGCTGTCCAGAATTTGTAACTTCATGCCCTTGATTGTAAATATGTTTATTTCTTGCATTTAATTAATTGAACTTGTATATCATGCATTGCATAGCCCTTGATACCTCCTTCGATCTTGTCCTAATACCATTCTCGTTGTTGCATGTTCATGTTTAATTATTGTAAAAGAATAACATGACAGGGTAAAAAGAAAAATAATCTAGTAGTGGACAATATAGAAGAGTGTACACAGAAGGGGGCCCGTGTTTCCCGTAATGGTGACTATTTATATGTTTACATGATATGATATGATTCCTAGTTACATGATATGGTTTATGGTTACATGATATGATATGAAACCTGGTTACATGATATGATATGATTCATGTTATTGTCACTGTAAGACCAGAGTATATAATCCTATAGAATTCACTACTAGAATCTAAATGTTACTTGATTGTATGCATCTGAACCTGTGGTATGGGACACAGGATTGTGTGCATTAGATAGGAATAATAGAAGATTGATAGACTTAAGATTAACATTGAGCACGTGCATGATTCCTGTTTACAAGTTACATGATTCCCGTTACAAGTTTACATGATTCCTGTTACAAGTTTACATGATTATTGTTTACGAGTTACATGATTCCTGTTTACAAGTTACACGATTCATGTCTATAAGTTTGCACGTTTGCATGTTTTCCCATTTCCATGAGATATTTCCTGCTACATGATTCCTTGTTATCGATTGATTGTACATTGAAGTCCTATTTACCTGCCTCTTGTTTCAGTTTACAGGTTACACGATTCCTACTTATAACTCATGTTTACGTGATCCCCCTTTATATGTTTGCATTTTTGTTACATGACATGTTTCCCTGTATACATGATTCTTGGTTCCCTATTTTATGGTTGTTCCTGTTTCCATTTTTCTTGTACTACTTGCGGCACGTAGCTTGCTCAACAGGTACCATCTATTTTTCTTTTGAGTTAATGTTATACAGGTACAGCGATGGGATACTGAAGGAACTTGGCAAACTTTTTACTGCATTGTACATTCTCGTGCATTTTGTAAGTTCTTGTATCTCATATATTGCTTATTGCATTATATTCTCGTCCATATGATTACTATTGTATTGTTGAGCTTACTATTATTGTACAACTTATGGATGATATGAGTTGGTATACTTATATTATTCGCTAGGCCTCAGTTATGAGCCCCTGTTTCTGTATAACGGGAAGCAGTTATTGATGTAATGCCCCGATTTTTATTTAATGAAATTATTTTATTTTGCACGTAGTGTGCACGTGCAATATTTTTGGTAATTATTTTCATTATGACGAGTATAGATATGTATATATGTGCTCTTTAATTATTTTTATATAAAGTCCTTTTTCAAATAGACAAAAAGCCTTTCTTTTTAAAGCCCAAATTGAATTTATTTATTTTCTTTTTATAAATTATTATTTTGGCCCAAAAACTAAAGCCCATGAGCTATTTTATTTTTAAATACAACTTGTAATGTAGAATACATTTTAAAGATTATTTTTATGTAAAATATAATTTACAAAAAAAATGGAGACCAAGTTGCATGCACGTGCACTACACGTACACGTGCAAATTGCACCTTTGGAGTAGGCCGGTTTTAAGCTTTTGGGGGGAAAGGAATTTTTCAAGTGGAGTCATGGTGGTGGTGGTTACTTGATCATGGGTAGTTAGTGTAACTCCTCCTTAAATCATAGCCATTTGTTCCTAACTCCTACTTCAATCTTAGCCATCCATTCTCCTTATTTTTTTAGTATAAATACCCCCCCCCCTTTGGCTAGTATTCTTGTGATAATTAATTCCTCCAAACCTATAGTTCAATTACTAGTAGTTTATTAAGTGAGTAAAAGATTGAGTTGTGTGTGGGAGTTGTGCTTGCAACAAGAGGAGAGGCCGGCATCAATCCGAGGGAGGCTCGGTTGGTGTGCTTGGAGGCTTGTGTGCGCATCGACAAGGAGGAGGATCGTTCTCGTTTGCAAGGACGTTGTTTATGAGGTGTTGCTAGTTTTTTTTCTCTCCAACTAAGGTGGGTAAATTTTCCTTATTTCTAAGTAGGAATGCATGCTGGATTTGAATGGAAAGTATGATGCATGGAAAATATTAACAAGAGTACACATTTAATTGGAAAGATGATCTTTAATTGATTGAAATGTTGATATGTAAATGTATGGGGTTCTATTACTAAAATTCAAGTTGTGTGCGAATTGATTATAACCATGGATTATGTGAAGAAAACTTCACTATTAACACTAAGAATTATATGCAAGAGTTAGTAGATTGGCAATATTGCTTTATGTGCTTAAATGGACTTTTTATGATAATGTTGTGATGAATGAATTAAGATATAGTTTGTATGTTTATGAAATGAATAAACACAGAAATTGGTGTAGAGATTAGTGAAATTAAAATGTCGAAAAAGAAATGTGTTCGTAGTAATATATAATTCTAACCTAATTGTATGGTAGAAATGTGTTAATTATTGGGAAATACATATTTAATTATTAAAAAAATTATTTTTATGTACTGGAGTATAATTCATGATGGGAATGATTAATCTGGAATTTTTACAGTATGTTAGTAAGAGCAAATTGAAATGAGAATTTGATGAACATTGAAATGTTTTACTAAACAGAGAGGGTTAATTTAATTAGACTTCAAGTTGTAGCTATGACAACCTGAGCGTATAGCTCACGTGGTCGGGATGTTCTTATTCGCTACAGTGTTGTGCGGTGTGTCTCACGGTTCGCCGGTTCGATCCCTGAGGACACCATCTTTTTGTTCATTTAAGAAAATTTAGTCAGTTTCAGTACCGAGAGTATATAACTCTCTGGCTCTCTTTTATACGGCTGAGCACATGTGGCCTTATGGTCAGAGCGTGCGGTTGGGTTCCCTGTGGTTGCCGGTTCGAATCCTGGTCTCGGCCATTATATAACTTTTTGGAAAAAAATGATTCTTTGATGGTTTTTCGTGATTAAAAATTATGAAAAAAATATGGTTATTATCCTAAAATTATGTGGGACTTGTGAAAAATAATTTGAGAATTATTTGCATTAAATGAAGTATGTTTTGAAAATAAAATGTATAATTTAGAATTTTGATTATAAAATTGTATGTTATGAAAGTTGCACTTTACAAAAGGACTTGAAATAAAATATTAGAAAAGAAGTATAATAAAGATAGAAATTATATTATGTGATGTGATGAAAATTATTCTCATTTGAGAATAGTGTGGAAACTATGAATTGTGAATATTCATTTAGTGAAGTGATTTCGATATGAAATTGATATTTGATGAAGTATATAATTTAATGTATAATTATGGACTATTGAACAATTTAGAAATCATGATTGGAAAAGAGAAATACTTTTGAGTATGATAACTCAACATGTGGACTTATGAGTTGGAAATGCTCAACATTAGAAATTGTGAATTGGAATTGAAACAAAAGAGTAGCTAAGTCTCCCTTGGCATTTGGAAAGAAATGAAATGAAATTTGAAATGAAAGACCAAGGTTGGTCATGTTTGAATGAATGAATAAGTCCGGATTAGTGGAGAAGCTAACTCTAGAGCTTTGATTTTGTTCATGATTCTAATAAAAACTAAGCAATAGCGCATAGTGAAGACGTGATGAAAGTGAGAGAAAAACACGAGTACGAGAGTTAGAGTTTACGGTGCGGGTGTGTGAGCCACAGAATGCATGCTTGATGAGTCAAGACATGACGTGGAATTCACCTCCAGGGTCCTGTATACGTGCTTGTACTCATAGATCATCTAAGATACTCACCGTAGTTACAGTAGTAGATTAAGTCATGACGAGGGATTGAACCCTACAAAGATGAAGAACGGTTAAGAGGCTTGCCCTCGGACCTATGTAGTATGGGATGCATAAAATCCAAACAAGTGCGCATTAGTGTCGTGTAACATAAATAACTGCATTAAGGACTAAGTGCACAATCACAACACGACATTAATAGGGTAGCCCCTTTAGTTTGACATGTGACAAGTTTGTGTTTGTTAAATATGAAAAATGAGTTATACTATTCCCGGCATAGAGAGGATGGCCGTGTATAATGTTCGTCGGTTGAATAAACTGACGTACCCACAGTTTTGTATGCAGGGTAAATGACATGATAAAGGTTAAAGAGGAACAGATGCTTAAAGATTATTCAATGTTGTTGTACATTTATTCAATTGTTGTAAATTTTACTTCTGCTGTGCAATGTAAAGTGTAAAGTTTTATGTAAACTCTGATGTAAAGTGAAAAGTTCAAATTTCCTTGTAAAATTGTACTAAATGAAGTGTAAAGATCCTGTAGAACTCTCGAATTCAGTTGTATTTGGGATTCGGGGCGTTACAGAGTGGTATCAGAGCCATGCTCCACACTTGTACAAATTTATAAGGAACGACACCCTAGAAGTGGACATTAGAGTGTGTGTTTGAGTCTAGAGATTTAAATGTAAGTGACTTACATTTGTGTTGCTCTATGACTTATGCTTCTTCCTCTCATTTCTAAGATGGCTGATCACTTCGACCCTGCTGGAGACGACAACTGGCATATCATCGAGGAAGAGTACCATCCTGGACAAGCAGATTCCGAGGAAGAGTACTACCCAGGGCAAGCAGATTCTGATGGAGAAGAATGGCCTGAATCCCGAGAGATCACCCCACCTCCGGATTCATCTGATGACTCTTCTGACGAAGAAGAAGAACCAGTTCCAAATGGTCTTGTGATATCTCTTCAGAGGCAGGTAGAAACACTGCGAGAAAGAGTCGGATTATTAGAGGCTCAATTGGCAAAGCGAAAGGACGACTTCGCAGTTCTCAGTCATCGAGTATGGGAACTCGAGAAGAGGAAGATCTGACCGATGTGCTGAAGAAAGAAGTTGATGAACTACGGGGAGAACTTCGAGAAGCGAAGAGGAACCGTAGGAATTAGACTGTTGTAGCTTCTACTGTTTTCATTCTGATGTCAAGAAATATTTTCAATTCGAATGTATAAAGTTTGGAATTTAATGAAATGCAAGTTGATTTAAAATTCATGTCTTATATTTCGAATTTAATGGATCTTTTGCATCAGAATATGGCTAGAAGAGAAGCTAGAAACGGAAAAGGTCTAGATCTGGAAATGGAACTCGCGAGAGTCTATTAGATGCTCAACGCCGTGGCCATGAATCAGAACCAAGGAAGGGTACCCGCGAATTCGGTGCCCGAAGTGATCAAACTAGTGGAATCGTTCAAACGAATGAAACCACCTGTATTCGAAGGGAAGTCAGACCCTGATGCGGCTGACAACTAGATTCGTCAAGTAGAGATGATCTTTGAAGTGCTGGAGACCCCTGAAGGCAGTAAGGTGAAGTTGGCGACTCTACAACTTGAGAAGGACGCGGCTGTGTGGTGGCAGTCGATGAAGAGGACCATGGGAGGCATAGTTCTCGGCTGGGAGGAATTTCTGGAAGAATTCCGCAGTCACTATTTTCCCTCCGACGTCCAAGAGAAGAAGGCTATGGAGTTTTTGTCACTACAGCAAGGTGGCATGTCAGTTAGAGAGTACGAGACCAAATTTACTCAGCTCTCTAGGTATGCTCGGGAATTAGTGATGGATGAAGCTAAGAAGGCTCGTAAGTTCGAGCATGGATTGAGGCCGAGCTTGAGGTCCCGGATGATACCTCTTGGTATCAGAAGATTTGACAAGTTGGTCAAGTGAGCAGCAGCGACGGAAGCAGACATGGAGCAGTTTCATGTTGTTCAGAACCGGAGGAACAACTGGCAGTCTGGAAAGAGGCCCGCAAATTCTGAGAGTTTCAAGGGACAACCATCTGCACAAAGGTTCAAACCGACAGGGGCGAACGCTATTAGTGTGGCTGGAGGACCTGGGAACAATGTGCTAAGACCTCCTGCGGTAACTTGCTTCAACTGTGGTGAAACGGGACATTACCAATCTCAATGTCTTAAGCCACGAAAGGAGAATCGCAATGTACCAATGCAGCAGACTGGGAAGAGATCGTACCAACCAGGGCGAGTATTTGCCTTGACGGAAGCTGATGCCGATGAGGTGGATCATGTCATCACTTGTACGAGGGCGGATGTTTAGAGGTTTATGTAGTTTCTTTTTCCCGTTTATTCAGTGAACTGTTACGTAATGAGTATGTATTATGTAACAGGAGAACTTTATCTAATGGAATGAAAGCTGTTGTGTTGTTCGATACTGGATCCTCTCATACTTTTGTGTCTCCTAAATTTGCTAAAGTGTTGGGAGTTGAACCGAAGATTTTTCCAGGCAAGATCTTAGCAGTAGCTACTCCTTCAGGGGAAACTTTAACCACTGATCGGTATTATGCTGATTGCGAGATTTTGATTAGAGATCGAACCTTTGGGATTGATCTGATCGAGTTGACTATCTTGGGATTCGATGTTATCATTGGCATTGATTGGATGTCGGTGTACAGTGCAAGCATTGAGTGAAAGAACAAGACGGTAATAGTGAAGGCTCCAGGTGGACCTGAAGTCACTTTCCAAGGGAAGAAGAAGTGTTCTAGGCTGGTGGCAGCTATCCGTAAGGAAGAGACTCCTGTGGAAGTGCAATGGATTCCTGTGGTTCGGGACTATCCAACTGTGTTCTTGGATGATTTTCCTGGGTTACCCCCGCATCGTGATGTAGAGTTCAGCATCACTGTTCAACCAGGAAGTGCACCCATTTCTAAGGCACCGTATAGGATGGCTCCAGTAGAACAGGATGAGGTGAAACGGCAGATTGAGGAACTGTTGGAGAAAGGCTTTATTCAACCTAGTGCGTCACCTTGGGGAGCACCAGTGCTTTTGATAAAGAAGAAGGATAGATCGATGAGAATATGTATCGATTACGTGGAGCTGAATAAGGTCACTGTTCAGAATAAGTATCCGATTCCTCGAATTGATGACTTATTCGATCGTCTACAAGGAGCAGCTGTTTTCTCCAAAATAGATCTTCGATCAGGATATCACCAAGTTCGAGTGAAAGCTGAAGATGTGCACAAGACTGCATTTAGAACTCGACATGGGCATTACGAATTCTTAGTTATGCCATTTGGAGTGACGAATGCACCCGCAATCTTCATGGATTTGATGAACAGAGTTCTGAGGCCGTTCATTGATTCTTTCGTCGTGGTGTTTATCGACGATATCCTCGTGTACTCCAAGTCGGAGGAGAAGCACTCCAAGCATCTGGCAGCAGTTTTGAAGAAGGTGGAAGAGCAGAAGTTGTATGCCAAGCTATCCAAGTGTGATTTATGGAAATCTGAAGTGGCATTCCTAGGTCACATCCTTTCTAAGAAGGGAATGGCAACTGACCCTCAGAAGATAGAGGCAGTGAGAGATTAGGCTAGGCCTACTACAGTGAAGGAAGTCAGAAGTTTTCTTGGAATGACTAGATACTACAGGAGATTCATTCAAAGTTATGCTCAGATAGCCGTGCCGCTTACTGGTCTGACCAAGAAGAATGTGAACTTCAAGTGGACTGAGCAATGTGAGGCAAGCTTTCAGGAGTTGAAAGAGAAACTGATTACTGCACCTATTTTTGCCTAGAGCAGGTGTTGAGTATGATGTTTACAGCAATGTTTCATATCGTGGGCTTGATTGTGTCTTAATGCAAGAAGGAAGAGTAATCGCTTATGGGTCTAGGCAACTATGACCGCATGAGAAGAATTATCCGACTTATGATCTGGAGTTGGCTGTAATTATTTTTGCCCTGAAACAATGAAGGCACTATGTGTACGGTGAGAAATTGAACATGTACACGGACCATAAGAGTTTGAAGTACATATATCAGCAGAAGGATTTGAATTTGAGGCAGCGGAGATGGTTGGAAGTGCTTGAGGACCTGCGACCTGAGATCAAGTATCATCCTGGGAAAGCTGATGCACTTAGTCGCAAGAGCAGTTTATCCAGTTTGATTACAACTCAGAAGCATCTGATTAAGGAATTGGACCGAGCCGGTATTAAAGTTGTCTTACAAGGATTGGGAGCATTTTTAGCTCAGTTGAGGCTTCAGCCTACTTTGAATGCAAGGATCATTGCAAGTCAGGAGGTTGATGCTGATATTTTGGTGATGAAGGAGCAGGTTAGTGCTGGCAGGTTGCCCGGATTTCAAATCAAGGATGGAGTATTGTGGTTTAGAGAGAGGCTATGTGTTCCAAATCAGGCGGACCTGAAAGAGAGTATTCTTCAGGAGGCACATGCTACTCTTTTGTCGGTACATCCTGAAAGTACTAAGATGTACAGAGACATCAAACCGCATTTTTTGTGGTCAAGTTTGAAGCGGGATATGGCTGAATTTGTGGCGAAGTGTGAGGTTGGTCAGCAAGTCAAAGCTGAAAATCAGAGACCCGGAGGTCTATTACAGCCGTTACCTATTCCGGAATGGAAGTGGGATAACATTAGTATAGATTTCATTACGGGATTCCCTAAGAGTCCTAAAGGCAATGATGTGATTTGGGTTATAGTCGATCGACTAACCAAGTCCGCTCACTTTTTGGCGATGAGACTCACTGCTTCGATGAACAAGTTAGCTGAGTTGTATGTTGGCGAAATCGTCCGGCACCATGGTGTTCTGTCAACTATTGTGTCTGATCGAGATGTGCGGTTTACTTCGCATTTCTAGAGGAGTCTTCAGACAGCTTTGGGTACCAAGACAGATTTCAGCACTGCCTTTCATCCGCAAACCGATGGGCAGACCGAGAGAGTCAACCGTATTCTTGAGGATATGCTTCGGTGTTGTGTACTAGACTTTGGAGGCAGTTGGGAAAGCCATTTACCTTTGGAAGAGTTTGCCTACAATAACAGTTTTCAGGCTAGCATTGGGATGGCGCCGTACGAAGCTTTGTATGGCAGGAAGTGCAGGACACCTGTTTATTGGTTTGAAGTTGGGGAGCGTCAGTTGTTTGGTCCTGAGCTTGTACAGCAAACCTCTGAAAAGATTGATCTGATCAGGAAAAGGTTGGTAGAGTCTCAGAGCAGGCAGAAAAGCTATGCAGACAACCGGAGAAGGGACCTTGAATTTGAGGTCGGTGACTTCGTCTTTCTGAAAGTATTGCCCAGTAAAGGTGTGATTCAATTTGGCAAAGGCAGAAAATTAGCCCCGAGGTTTATAGGCCTGTACAAGATATTGAAAAGGATCGGGAGAACTGCTTACCGGCTTGAGTTACCGGAAGAGTTGTCTCATGTGCACAATGTCTTTCATGTGTCTATGCTGAGAGGTTATATTCAAGATTCGAGTCATCATTTGCCTGAAGTGCCAGAAGGTTTGCAGTTGGATCTGAACTACATCGAGTCTCCTGTCGAGATTGTTGATCGTCGAGAGAAAGTCTTGAGGAATAAGACGATACCGATGGTCAAGGTAGTCTGGAGAAACTATTTGGTTGAAGAGGCTACTTGGGAGTCTGAGGAGAGGATGTTGAAGGACTATCCTGAGCTTTTTGCTTGATTTGTAATATGTATTTTTCTTTCTTGTGCTTGTTGTGTGTTTTGTTTCTCACTCTTGACTGTAGTTCCGGGGATGGAACTATTCTAAGGAGGGACTGTTGTAATGCCCCGATTTTCATTTCATGAAAATTATTTTATTTTGCACGTAGTGTGCACGTGTAATATTTTTGGTAATTATTTTCATTATGATGAGTATAGATATGTATATATGTGCTCTTTAATTATATTTATATAAAGTACTTTTTCAAATCGACAAAAAGCCTTTCTTTTTAAAGCCCAAATTGAATTTATTTATTTTCTTTTTATAAATTATTATTTTGGCCCAAAAACAAAAGCCCATGAGCTATTTTATTTTTAAATACAACTTGTAATGTAGAATACATTTTAAAGATTATTTTTATGTAAAATATAATGTACAAAAAAAATGGAGACCAAGTTGCATGCACGTGCACTACACGTACACGTGCAAATTGCATCTTTGGAGTAGGCCGGTTTTAAGCTTTTGGGGGGAAAGGAATTTTTCAAGTGGAGTCATGGTGGTGGTGGTTACTTGATCATGGGTAGTTAGTGTAACTCCTCCTTAAATCATAGCCATTTGTTCCTAACTCCTACTTCAATCTTAGCCATCCATTCTCCTTATTTTTTTTGTATAAATACTCCCCCCCCCCTTTGGCTAGTATTCTTGTGATAATTAATTCCTCCAAACCTATAGTTCAATTACTAGTAGTTTATTAAGTGAGTAAAAGATTGAGTTGTGTGTGGGAGTTGTGCTTGCAACAAGAGGAGAGGCCGGCATCAATCCGAGGGAGGCTCGGTTGGTGTGCTTGGAGGCTTGTGTGCGCGTCGACAAGGAGGAGGATCGTTCTCGTTTGCAAGGACGTTGTTTAGGAGGTGTTGCTAGTTGTTTTTCTCTCCAACTAAGGTGGGTAAATTTTCCTTATTTCTAAATAGGAATGCATGCTAGATTTGAATGGAAAGTATGATGCATGGAAAATATTAACAAGAGTACACATTTAATTGGAAAGATGATCTTTAATTGATTGAAATATTGATATGCAAATGTATGGGGTTCTATTACTAAAATTCAAGTTGTGTGCGAATTGATTATAACCATGGATTATGTGAAGAAAACTTCACTATTAACACTAAGAATTATATGCAAGAGTTAGTAGATTGGCAATATT
Source organism: Hemerocallis citrina (assembly GCA_017893485.1). NCBI lineage: Eukaryota > Viridiplantae > Streptophyta > Magnoliopsida > Asparagales > Asphodelaceae > Hemerocallis > Hemerocallis citrina. The sequence continues at coordinate 168,339,727 of CM030361.1, read as the reverse complement.
GCTTTATGTGCTCAAATGGACTTTTTATAATAATATTGTGATGAATGAATTAAGATATAGTTTGTATGTTTATGAAATGAATAAACACAGAAATTGGTGTAGAGATTAGTGAAATTAAAATGTCGAAAAAGAAATGTGTTCGTAGTAATATATAATTCTAACCTAAGTGTATGGTAGAAATGTGTTAATTATTGGGAAATACATATTTAATTATTAAAAAAATTATTTTTATGTACTGGAGTATAATTCATGATGGGAATGATTAATCTGGAATTTTTACAGTATGTTAGTAAGAGTAAATTGAAATGAGAATTTGATGAACATCGAAATGTTTTACTAAACAGAGAGGGTTAATTTAATTAGACTTCAAGTTGTAGCTATGACAACCTGAGCGTATAGCTCACGTGGTCGGGATGTTCTTATTCGCTACAGTGTTGTGCGGTGTGTCTCACGGTTCGCTGGTTCGATCCCTGAGGACACCATCTTTTTGTGCATTCAAGAAAATTTAGTCAGTTTCAGAACCGAGAGTATATAACTCTCTGGCTCTCTTTTATACAGCTGAGCACCAGTGGCCATATGGTCAGAGCGTGCAGTTGGGTTCCCTGTGGTTGCCGGTTCGAATCCTGGTCTCGGCCAGTATATAACTTTTTGGAAAAAAATGATTTTTTGATGGTTTTTGGTGATTAAAAATTATGAAAAAAATATGGTTATTATTCTAAAATTATGTGGGACTTGTGAAAAATAATTTGAGGATTATTTGCATTAAATGAAGTATGTTTTGAAAATAAAATGTATAATTTAGAATTTTGATTATACACTTGTATGTTATGAAAGTTGCACTTTACAAAAGGACTTGAAATAAAATATTAGAAAAGAAGTATAATAAAGATAGAAATTATATTATGTAATGTGATGAAAATTATTCTCATTTGAGAATAGTGTGGAAACTATGAATTGTGAATATTCATTTAGTGAAGTGATTTCGATATGAAATTGATATTTGATGAAGTATATAATTTAATGTATAATTATGGACTATTGAACAATTTAGAAATCATGATTGGAAAAGAGAAATACTTTTGAGTATGATAACTCAACATGTGGACTTATGAGTTGGAAACGCTCAACATTAGAAATTGTGAATTGGAATTGAAACAAAAGAGTAGCTAAGTCTCCCCCGGCATTTGGAAAGAAATGAAATGAAATTTGAAATGAAAGACCACGGTTGGTCATGTTTGAATGAATGAATAAGTCCGGTTTAGTGGAGAGGCTAACTCTAGAGCTTTGATTTTGTTCATGATTCTAATAAAAAACTAAGGAATAGTGCATAGTGAAGACATGATGAAAGTGAGAGAAAAACACGAGTATGAGAGTGAGAGTTTATGGTGCGGGTGTGTGAGCCACAGAATGCATGCTTGATGAGTCAAGACATGGCGTGGGCACAACTCAGTAATGATCGGACTTTAGCAATGCTTGTGAGATGTTTGGTGACTGCAAGAGGATCGTGTTCAGGGAGAAGGCTGAGTTGCCACATAATGCATGCTTGATGAGTCAAGACATGGCATGGAATTTCCCTCCAGGGTCCTGTATACGTGCTTGTACTCATAGATCATCTAAGATACTCACCGTAGTTACAGTAGTAGATTAAGTCATGACGAGGGATTGAACCCTACAAAGATGAAGAACGGTTAAGAGGCTTGCCCTCGGACCTATGTAGTTTGGGATGCATAGAATCCGAACAAGTGTGCATTAGTGTCATGTAACATAAATAACTGCATTAAGGACTAAGTGCACAATCACAACACGACATCAATAGGGTAGCCCCTTTAGTTTGACATGTGACAAGTTTGTGTTTGTTAAATATGGAAAATGAGTTATACTATTCCCAGCATAGAGAGGATGGCCGTGTATAATGTTCGTCGGTTGAATAAACTGACGTACCCACAGTTTTGTATGCAGGGTAAATGACATGATAAAGGTTAAAGAGGAACAGATGCTTAAAGATTATTCAATGTTGTTGTACATTTATTCTATTGTTGTAAATTTTACTTCCGCTGTGCAATGTAAAGTGTAAAGTTTTATATAAACTCTGATGTAAAGTGAAAAGTTCAAATTTCCTTATAAAATTGTACTAAATGAAGTGTAAAGATCCTGTAGAACTCTCGAATTCAGTTGTATTTGGGATTCGGGGCGTTACAATTGAGTACCAACCAAAGAAAAACCCTATCTTTATGAAAAGTTTTTACTTTCCAGAGGATCTGAGCCCAACTTGGTTTACATCCCCAAAAATGGATACGGTTATACAGTGACCGGATTGTGAAGGAACCATTGCTTTCTAATCCCCAAGCTTTCCGGTCCGGGCCGTGGGAGCATTTCACCACGTGCTATAGGATGTAGTCTCGGAGTTCTACGAGCCTCTGGTGGGATCCCGAATTGAGCTGAGTTCTGAATGATAGTTTCCATGTTTCCCTCCTCCATGTCTCAGCCACGGAGGTGAGAGGATGGGTCGCCTGCTTATACAGGTCCGGGAATCTCTTTCTAAGAGTGCATGCGCCGCACCATTTGTCCCACCAAAGAATGTTCAACTGGAAATAGCCAGAAATCATGGCTTGCATGATAGGATATTTTTTGTATAATTTTAAAGTATGACGATTCTCTTATTTCACCTAAAACCAACCACGAGAGATACAACATATTTAAACATCACAAAGTCTAGTAGCAAGCCCTGGGAAGGGGGCTTACAATAGTAGGTTGTTTAAATAAGGCTTTTTTCGTCTGTTCTCGCAGATCCTCGCATTCCTCCTTGTTGTTGCCGATTTTGGTGTGGGAGACAACAGATTATTTGTGGATTCTTTTGGAAACAAACAAAGGCAAACCTGTTGAATTTCTGCTGGTGTTTGACTATTTCTTGCCGATGCCGTTAACCTGCAAAAAGCTCAAAACACCAGAATGGATTCCAGCGATGAACCCTCGGATGCTCAAGTCAATAATCAGGAAGATTATGAAAGAGTGTTTCTGGAAAAAATGTTGATTACCTTCCTTATGGTGGGGGAGAGGGGTATTTATAGTCGCCTTTAGAGACAGTTTAGAGATAATCCTATATCTCTATGTCCCGGTGGTTTTGGATAAGGAAGAGATTTTAACTTGTTTAGGGATAAGAGAGGCGGTTTTGTAATACCCCTGATTTTTAAATAATTCTTTTAAGATTAATAAGTGAATTAAAATGATTTTTGGTGATTTAATAAACATTTTTCTGAAATTTACCTTTTTACACGTGCAACTATTTTTTTGAGAAGTTCAAAGTCAGAAATTATTTTGGGGGAAACCCATTAATTATTATTAGATATTATTTGTGAATTTTTTGGATTTTTCTGATAATTATTTGACCTATTTGCAAATATTACAAAAAGATGGACTTTTGTGCAAAATTACCACTTTGAGTGAAAATCCCAGATTTTCAGATTTATGGGTTGGGCATGATGCCTAGTCAACTCAGAGGTAAATATTTTACTCTTTTTTTTAATAAATTTGGTTTATTTTGCAAGTTTTGGTAAAGAAAGGTCTTTTTGCAAAATTGCCACTTAGAGGGCAAAAAGTACAATTTCGTTTTCTGGATTTTTTATAACAGTGCCAGCTAGATATGGAGGGTAGGTTTTGTTTTTAAATACAAATTGAATTGGTTTTATAAAATTTCCAAATATAAGAATTTATATATGTAAAGATATATTTAAAAGAGATATTTTGCAAATCTATTCATAAAACCTAGATACTCTATTTCCGGCCTATTAAAGGTGGGGTGCAGCCGTCTCTTTTCTGCACAACACAAAGAGATTTCTTTATTATTATTTTCTTGGAGTTTCAAAGCGAAGATCTTGGTTTTCTTGTGAAAGGAGGAATTTTCTTATTTTCTTTATTATCTTTGGTTGATTCTTCAATAAGGTGAGTGATATACGTTTGTTTTCTTATTGTTCTATGCATGTTGTATGTGATGGTTGTGTATTAGAAAGCATGATTAGGGATTGTATGATGATAATATGAAGTTTTGATGAGTAGATGAAATAAAAATTGAATCTTTTTCATGAAAACTATGCTATAGATGATTAAAACTACATATAGATGACTTGAGATTGCTAAGAACCTAATAGAAATCATGAGTAGGTTGTTTCCCTTCATCTGCTTGCTGTTTTGACTATTTATGATGAGATTGTATGTTGTTTAATGCAAAAGTAAACAAAAACCTAACCATTACTGTGTATATAGGCATACATATTGTTCTTGATGTTTGTTGAGCATAACTTGATTAATACTTGTTGTATTCACATGTATTCATGAGTAAATGATTGTAATCAGTGGTGAATGTATATAAAAAGCTATGGGAGGAGTTTTGAATCATAAGATCAAGTTTTTAAGTCAAATTTGAGTAGTTGATTTTCGGGTCTGATTGTATGCTGACCAAAAATTGGATTTTGGTGTTTTTTGTGAAATCTCGATTGAATCTGAGTTGTTTTGTACTGAGATGGTTTTGAACTTCATACTACATATATATACAACGTTTCTTGATGTTTACTGATGCAAACACACACTTACCTACACTTATATATATATATACACATATATGTATTATTTGAAGAATTGTCAAAAGTTGATGTTTTGAGAGTTTTCGATTGGATTTGATTTGTTTTGATACTGAGACTAAATCTAAACAGTATATTACTCCTATTTGGTGAATTTTAATGCTAAACAGATGCTCAAACTCTTATATGAATATATATATATATATATATATATATATATATATATATATTATTGCCGCTGAATCTGGTGTGGGGGCAAAGATAGAATTTGTGGATTCGAAAGAACTCGAACAGGATGAATCTAACCTCTTCCGCTGCTGGTAAGTTGACTCCTTTGTGCTGCAGTGGACCTGCACAAACGTTCAAAACACCGGGATGGATCTCGGCGACGAACCCTCCGACGCTCTTGTTAATACTCAAAAAAGAAGAGGAAAGAGCTTAGGTAGACGAAGAGTGATCACCTTGTAGCGGTAGGAAGTAGGAGGGTATTTATAGTCTCCTGGGAGATCTGCTTCGGGATAAGATCGATTCCCTACTCCACGGTGTGGCTGGATAGGGGTGGTTAGAACCGCCTCTAGGGATAAGGACGGGCCAGGATTTCCTCATATCTTGTTGACCAGGTCTTTAATGGGTTGTGACCCATTCTCAGCTGGACAGATCCGTTCTCGGGTTATTGGGCCCAAGAGAAGAGACCTGGTTCCCATTTTGGACCCGTCTGTAGGTGAAATTACTATTCTGCCCCTGTGAACTTTATGATTCGTGCTCAATTTGAACGTTTCCAATTTAACCCCATTTTTGGCCATATCACAAGCCCCCCACTCCCAAAGACTGTGTGCTACGGCCTTTGGGGAGTAGTTTTGTTGTTTTAATAGCGTATAGGGCTTTATCGGAGTTCTTAAAGAGCGTTTGAATCTCGTTTGAGGGGTGATGGCACTTTTCTGAGCTGTTAACACGGCCAAGATTGCTTCTAGGCTCCCCTAGATTTTTGGTTATTTTCCTTGATTTTTTAATTATTTTTCGGATCATTTATTCAATTTTGCCAAGCGATGATTTATTTTTCGGGAGCACTAATTAATTATTCTAACCAATAATTATTTACCCAGGGGCTCAAAAATATTTTCCCGAATTTATAATTAACTTTTAGAATTTTTAATTAATTTTTCAGAATTTTTAATCTTTTTTCGCAATTTTTTAAATAAATAATTTGAATTAATAAATAAAAAATAATTTTAATCACCGTATTTATGACGTGGCATGATCTAGGGCATCCATCAGCCATTGGCGCGAATATCTGAACGATCAAACGGTGGATCAGGGCGTGGCGACGTGGTTGAGTCTAAGACGTTGATCAGATTGCGACGCGAATTGTGAGGTGATCTGACGGCAGACGTGGGATTTCGATTCCCCCTTTTTTGTTCAGGGTTGCCTCTGTTCGAAAAGTGGCGGCGAACGCATCGAACGTGTCGAACGTGTCGAACGTGACATTAAGCGCGGTGAACGCATCGAACGTTATGTTGAACGCGTCGAACATGACATCAAACGCGGGGAACACGTCGAACGGGTTGTCGAACGTGGCGAATGATGTGTATAATTTATATACAAATATTTGTACTCATTTACCAATTAAAATCGCTTGTTTTCGTTGATATTGACTATAATTCATCATATTTCTATAAGATTTCATTTAATTAATTATTTTTGAAGAAATAATATTTTTGATGCAAAAAGTAAAGATTTGTGGAAAAAATCAACAAACAAAATAGAATAATAGATTTATCAATTTTTATTGTTTTGTTGAGTTAAAAGTGCGACAAATAATTTTAAAAGGATTTTTATACGCTAATATGATTTGTAGATAGTTTATTTAATTTTAAACTAATTAATTTTATTTTATTTAAAAATCCTAATTTCTGGTATTATTTTGTGTATGCAGTAGCACGTGGTGGGCAGAAAATGAAGAAAAGAAAGAAAGAGAAATAAATAAAATTCTCGATTAAAAGGAAGGAAATAAAGGAAGAGTGTGGACTTTTATACAAAAAGTGCAAATCCTAAACTCCTCTTCCGTTCTCTATAAATACAAGCAAAAGGAAGAGAGTACAAGGGAAGAGGTGACGGCTACCAACAATAATAAAAGGAAAAAAAAGTGATTTACTAAATCTCTCTCTCTCTGTCTCTCACGTGTAACCAAGAAAGAGAGAGAGAGAGAGAATTCATCGTGACAGCACGCGTCTTCTTCTCCTTCGACGTGAAGCGACAGCATGGCACAGTGACTTCGGCGGGACCCACACGACGTCAGCACAGCTGTGAGGGAACTGAGAGCTGGCGTGGGACCAGACGGAAACAGCACGCTGACAGGATGCTACTTCTTTTTCTTTGACTACTGATGGCGCGGAATCCAAAGCGACAGACTCGGCACTGGTTTTCGAGACAGTGCCGGCGTGGCGATCTGACGGGTCTGACGCGCAGTTTTCGAGGTAGCAGTTGGTTTCGGTATTCGAGACGGAGACAATAGAGACTTGGGTTTGCATTCAAATTTGTATTCCTTTTTGTATTTCTTCTTCTCCAATTTTTAGATGCAATCCAAAACATTTTTATTAATTGCAAATTGAACATGAACTGAATTTATTGTTCTAGAGGCTAAGATGTAACCGTGTTTTATAGAACACAAATTTTAATTCCTTATTATTACTCTATTTTTCCTAGTTGTGTTTTAATTTTTATTATTTATGCGTACAACATGGTGGATAGACATTTGTATGATTTTTCAAATCATAAAGAGACCGAACAGGTTATTTGTGATTAATAAAAATTAACACCGTATATTGGAGGACGTGACCGTTAAGAAATCCAATTTCTCAATTAATAATTTGATGGATAGGCGAATGATTAGTTGAGAATAATTTTTAGACTACGTTGATAGAGTGGTTAATATCTCTAGGGTTTTGGTCTACAACTTGGAAAGATAATTTCTTTAATCCATAAGGAATTATAATTTGTGTGTGTGATAAACAAGGTGAACCAAGAGCCCTAGAACTAATTTACCATTAAACAAAGTATAAGAGCTTCATAGTTTCACAGCCCTCTCCCTCTTCACCAATTTAGTTAGATTAATTAGATTAAAGTAGTTTAGTTGTTTTATTATTTATAAAATTTGATCTTCCAAATAGTGATTCATCTAGTGATATCGGTACTCAATAAAATATCTAGTCCCTGTGGGGTCGACACTCTATTCACTACTATATTACTTGTGCAATTTTGTACACTTGCAAATATTCAACATCAGCGAACGTGTCAAACGCGACGTTGAACGTGGCGAATGGGTCAAACGTGACGTCGAACGTGGCGAACGTATCGAACGTGACGTCGAACATGGCACATGCATCAAACGTGTCGAACGTGTCGAATGTGGCAAACAACATGGGAGCGACACGTGTCACTGGGGCCGTTGACTAGTCAACACATTTTCCTCCTTTTTCGTTCGGAATCACGTCTGTTCAACGACCAGTGGCAAACATGTCGAACGAAGCGTCGGAAGCGTCGAACCAGGGGATGACACATGGCGCTAGCGGTATTGACTGGTCAACGCATTTTGCTCCTTTTTCGTTTGGAATCACGTCTGTTCGACGACCAACTGCGAACATGTTGAACGACCAGAGGACGACACGTGGCACTGGCGGCATTGACTGGTAAATGCATTTTTCTCTTTTTTCGTTCGAAATCACATCTATTCGACGACCAGCGATGAACGTGTCGAACATGGCATCGAACGTGCCGAACGACCAGGGGATGACACGTGGCATTTTGCTCATTTTTCGTTCGGAATCACGTCTGTTCGTTGACCAACGGCGAACATGTCGAACGAGGTGTCGAACGTGTCGAACGACCAGGGGACAGCACGTGGCACTGGCAGCGTTGAATGGTCAATGCATTTTGCTCCTTTTTCGTTCGGAATCACGTATGTTCGAAGACCAGCGGCGAACGTGTCGAATGAGGCGTCGAACATGTCGAACGACCAGGGAACAACACGTGGCACTGGCAGCGTTGACCAGCGGCGAACGTGTCGAACGAGGCATCGGACATGTCGAACGGAGCGTCGAACATGTCGAACGGTCAGAGAAGGTTTGAACTCTTGGCGATTGGCATTCTTGACGGTTTGACTTTTTGGTGAGTTGACCGTTGCCTCTTCGTATTTCTAGCCGTTAGGTCTACGACTTTTGGAGTTCTCAGAAGCCTTTTGGGCTTCCGGCCCAGGCCCACTAAGGAAACTATAAATCTTCACCCCCCTCCCCCTTCACTTTCACTTTTCATTTTTACCATCTGAGAAACTCACTCTCTCTGACCCCGGTGTGCTTCTCCGATCTCCCACGATCTTTCCAACCGTGCACGTCACTTCAGAGGTAATTTATTTTATTTTAAAGAGATGTCTAGGGTTTCGTCTAGCGAAGAGACCTCTCCCCCAGATCGTGCCGCGATTCTTCCGACAGTAACTTCCAGAGACGATCGTGGAGAGAGAGAAGGATGGGCGCATTTGGGAGGCACTCCATAGTCGTGTCCCACTTGGGAGGGGTTCGGCAGTACAATGTTGAAGAGTTGGAGCGCGTCGAGCACGGCTTGGCGCGACATTACGAAGAGAACAAATCGCGAGATCATACTGAGGCGAACGAGATCGTCTTTGTGCTTAGCGAGGAGGATCTTCGTCACATCAGAACTTGCTTCATGATTCCTGAGGAGTTTGAGTTGCTACTTCCTGATCCTGGCGTGAGGTCTTGCTATTCTTTCCCTCTGAACGTGTGTGTGTTCCCCTATGATGCTTTGAATGCGGGTCTCCGACTTCCCCTACACCTGTTCGTGAGGGAGGTGCTATAGTGGTTTGGCGTGGGCCCAATCCAACTGATGCCAAACATGGGGAGACACATAACAGGGTTCGTATTACACTGCCAGGCTGCTAGGATCGAGCCTCGCCTCAACATGCTCCGTAGGTTGTACAAGATCCACCAGAAGATGAGGATAGAGTACCGGTTCTATCTCAATGCTCGTAAAGGCGTTGAGCTAGTCGACAACCCCGACTCTGTGAAATCCTGGAGGTATAAGTACTTTCTTGTTCGGAGTAGAGTTCCGTGGGATATCCCGACCATTTGGAGGGACGACGTACCGAGGAGGGCAAAAGCAGAACCGTCTCTCAGTCCAGAAGAAGACAGAATGGTTGGGATTCTCTTAGATTGGCCCACGATGAGTTGGAGAAAGATCTCTGAGGAGAGTCTCTTTGAGGGGGATCTAAGCCGGATGAACCATAGTACGCATTTTGTTTGTTTTAATCTCTATCTCCTAGCTTGTAAGAGCAGGATTTCTAACACTTGATTTCTTTTGTTTACAGGACATCCGACCATGGACTATGATTCCATCATAAGCATGCGTCCGTCTTTGGCCAACAGACGGGTCGATGAGAAGAAGAGAAAGCGTACAGTCATTCGACCGCCCCTGTCCAAGGCCACTAGGAGCGAGAGTGCCGCCACCCCCATTGTGGACTTAGAGTTTGTGCCTGTGGCACCAACAGCTCCCTCAGCGAGTGGTCTCCCCCTCTCCGCAATGCTTGCGCTCGATACCCCTCCTCTCACCGCGGCTGCTGAGTCAATCTTGACTGATGAGTTGAAGAGGATGTTCATCCCTGATTGGCAAGTTCGGAGGCACGATGGCTTCTTAGGGGATTCGACGTGTTGTATGGATGCTGTTCGTCACTTGGCCACCCCAAAAGACATGGCTGCTATGGAGCTCGGGACTGCAGGGCGACTCTACTCTGGAGATCGCCAAGGTGCAGATGACGGTAAGTGAATATTTGTTTCCTTTGCAAGATTGTCGCTTCTTATTTCTGTGAGCGGTTCTGTTCTTATTCTTGAGTCCCTCTTTGTAGGCGATCTGCCACTTTAGCTATCTTCAGAAGCAAATGGCGGAGCAGGAGGAATTAAAGGCAGCTCTCGACAGGGAGATGGTTGAGCAATCACGGTCGAAGAGAGAGGCCGAGGAAGCTGCTTTGCTGGCCGAATCCCAGGCCTCCGAGATTGCCTTGTCACGGCAGCTTTGGCAAAGGCGAAGGAAAGTGCGGCATTGGAGAAAGCTGAGGCCACTAGGGAGAGGGCAGCAGAGACGGAGAAGGCGGCCACAGAGCGAGAGAGGGCTGTACGTGAGGCCGTTCTTGAGGTAGAGGCCGCGGCAGAGAAGAAGGCTATTGGCTTTCTGGAGCACAACATGCGGAGGGCCTACGACACGGCCTTGACGGACATCAGCGAACGAGTCCCATGGTTCGATTGCACGGGCTACTTCCTATTTCCTGATGAGGCGAGAAGACACGTTGAGGCGGATCTCGAAGGGGAGGAAGAGGTTGATGGAGAGGGCGGCGATGTAGAGGAACTTGTTGTATTAGACCCTGTAGCGGCTCCTGAGAACTTGCCAGAGGGAGCTGGGGGAGTGGTTGCTAGCTTGGACCTACTGAGGTGGACCCCTGATCCCCTTAGCAGTTTTACTTTTGTTCCTTGTATCTTTTCTTTCGTTTCTAGTGTAGTAGGCATGGTTGTAATGATGCCTAATAGCGGACTGGCCACCGCTCTTGTATATCTGCTAAGTAATGAAACTTGTTTTGATCTCAACACTTGTGTCCCCGACTTAGCATAAAACTATCTTGTAGCTTTAGGCTTGGCATGTTTCTAAGATTTATCTCCTTTGTCCCACTCTCCAGGATAGCGAGGTGAGACGTCTCCGTTCCAAGCTGAGCGTCTTCAGGTTGGGATTTGCCCAAAATTGGGAGAAGCTTTATAAGGCCGAGCTGGAGTTGAACCACATGAGGCTGATCCTAGCCCGTCGTGATAAATAAATGAGGCAGCTAGAAGAGAGGTTCGATGAAGTGGCCGCAGAAGGTGAGGATTTGTGCCCGTCGATGGCTGTCAACCAAGGCTTGCGGTTTAAACGCCTTCACCGCTCCCTGTTCGAAGCGAAGTCTGTAAGGGAGGAACTCAGGAACGTGGTTCTTGAGAAAAGCCTGGTGGCGACTCATCTTAGGAGATCGATTTCTGAAGCTTCGCGTGGGGCTAGTTCAGCTCGACTGCCACAATTGAAGATAACAGTCACTGATGATGCGCTCAAGGAGCGAGTCGTAGATCTGGAGGCGGAGAACGCTCGTCTGCGACGGTTGTCCAAATGGAGCAACATTAGGAGCACCTCCTGCCCTCGGGATGAGTATGCTCATGGCAGGTCGTTCCATGAGTTAGCACTTCGCTCACCCCCAATAGCGAGACGTCCCGGAGATGCACAGAGTGGTGTGGCCGGTTCGTCGAGCAGAGCATCCGTTGGGGCCAAAGTTAGAGTGGGTATCGACGATGCCACTCGACTCGTTGGCCTGAGGACGTCTTCAGAGAGTGGACGCCAACAGCCTGGTGCTTGCCGTCCCCGTATGTCACTCAACAGGAGAATCCCGCTCCTAGGAGGGGCTAGGACAAAATTTTGTAATCCTGTAGTATATCTTGTATTCTTGTATTCTTGTAGCGAACTTCGGTCTATTGTGACTTGTATCTGAAATAAGACTTGTATCTTCTTATTTTAATTAAATAAAGTAGAGCAATTTTCGACCAATTTCTCTTGTACATAGGCATGGATTTTGGGAGTTTTCATTTCATCTAGACCCGCGTCTGTTCGGTGTGTGCTGGTGGACATGGCAAACGGTAGGCGAGCGACACGTGGCTTTTTAGATGTTGACTGGTCAATATTATTTTGCCCATTTTTCGTTCAGAATCTCGTCTGTTCGACGAACAGCACCGAACGTGTTGAACGACCAGGGGAAGACACGTGGCGCTGGCACTGGTCAACGCATTTTGCTTATTTTTCGTTTGGAATCTCGTCTGTTCAAAGAACAGCGGCAAACGTAGCAAATGTGGAGAATGATAGGCATTGTCTGGTGAACGGTTGAGTTGAGCTTTATCTGACCCTTGGAAAGATTCGTTCCTGGAGGCAGGTTTGAGGAGCAACTCTAGGAGGGAGTTGGGCACCGAACTTGGTGTTTAAGATAGTCTCAATGGTTGTGGGAGCAATTTCGAATGGTGACCTGCCTCGTACTCGCTTGTGAGCGACTAGTTGAGGCGAAATCGAACCAAGTATTGGACTCCGAACCATTGTTTAGAGAATGTCAACAGCTGTAGGAGCAAATGGCGAGCCACTTTGTACTCGCTTAAGAGCGGGTAGTTGAAGCGGGATTGAACCAAGTGTTGGACTCCAAACCGTCATTTAGAGAATGTCAACAGCTGTAGGAGCAATTTCGAATGGCGAGCCACTTCGTACTCGCTTAAGAGTGAGTAGTTGAAGCGGGATCGAACCAAGTGTTGGACTCCAAGCATGCCATTCTAATGCAAAAAATTTTGTAAGTACAAATAGAGTGCTAAAAAATAGAGAACTTGCAGGGATAGATTGCTTTTATTGTAAACAATTAGGCGAATACTTCTAAGTTGCAAGCCGCTCTTACACTTTGATAGAGAAAATTCAAATAAAAACTTTTGACTTGTTTTATGGAGCGCTCTTGGGGAAGTTGCTTGGAGCGGTGTTTAGACACCCTCTTGGTACTTCATCAAGTGCTCCGCGTTCCATGTCCTCAGTATCTTCCTGCCCCCCGGTTCTTCGAGTTGATACACGCCTGGGTGAACAACTCTAGAGACCTTATACGGTCCTTCCTAATTGGGTGCTAACTTGCCCTTTTTGCTTGGGATGGAGATCGAAAGCTTCCGGAGTACTAGGTCCCCCTCTTTGAGATTAGCAGGGCGGACCTTTTTGTTGTAAGATTGCGTTATCCTACGCCGATAGGTCTCTTGTCGAATGGCAGCTATCTCGCAAACCTTGTTAATGAGGTCCAAGCAGTTGCGAAGCTAGTTCGCATTATGTGCTTCACTATAGGCTATCAATCGGGATGAGGGCAGGCCCACTTTTAAGGGGATGAGAGCTTCGGAACCATATGTGAGGTTGAAGGGGGACTCCCCTGTCGGAGTTCTCTTGGTGGTGCGATAGTTTCAAAGCACGTTGGGGAGCTGTGCGACCCATAACCCATTGGTAGATTTATCAAGCCTCTTCTTCAGGCTGGAGAGTATTTGTCAATTTGCGTTCTCCGCTTGGCCATTGGACTGAGGGTGGGCTATCGAGGAGAACCGTTGCTGGATGCCGAGGTCGGTGCAGAAGTTACGAAAGGTTGCTCCTACAAATTGAGTTCCGTTGTCGGTTATGAGGATGTGGGGTACCCCGAACCGGCAAACGATGTTCTTCCAAAAGAACTTTTGGACCTTGTGCTCTGTAATCGTCGAAAGAGGTTCAGCCTCAATCCACTTTGAGAAGTAGTCTATCGCCATAACTAGGAACTTCAGCTAGCTCGGCGCTGGAAGGAAGGGTCCGAGCAAGTCCATCCCCCACATTGCAAAAGGGATTGGACTCACCAGGGAAGAGAGTTGGGCTTGCGCTAGGCGACAGATCGGTGAGAATCTCTGGCAGGAGTCACACTAGTGAACGTACTCTTCGAAGTCACTTAGGAGCGTGGGCCAGAAGTAGCCGTAATTTAGGAGTTTTCGGGCAAGGAATCTCGCTCCCAAGTGCGCGCCACACATACCGTCATGGACCTCCTTCAAGGCGTAGAGTGCTTCCTCGGGGGAGAGGCACTTCAGGTAGGGTTGACCGTCGATCTGAGTGTAGGAGCGTTTGTACATGACTCCATCAAGAAGTGTGCACCGCTCGGCTCGGGTCTTGATCCTCCTCGCCTCCTTTGGGTCTTCTGGAAGGATTCCATCTCTAAGGTACTCGAGGAGGGGCTTCATCAAGTTCTCCGCAAGTGCTAGGGGCAATGCTTCCATCGGCTCCGGGCTATCTTCATCAATACTTGGTCTGAGGAGGACCTCTATCAAGACAGTCCGTTCTAAACCTTGGAAGGGACGAGGAAGCTAGCTTGGAGAGGGCATCCGCCAGTGCGTTTTCCTCTCAAGGAACCCAATTGAGTTGGGCGTCTTCGAACAAGGCTAGTAGCTCCTTAACCTTCGTCAAGTACTTGGCCATGTGCTCTTCCCTTGCTTCGTATTCCCCTAACACTTAGTTGACGACCAACTGCGATCACTGAAGACTCTGATGCGCTTGGCTCCTGCTTTGCAAGCCATATAGAGCCCCGCTATGAGGTCCTCATACTCTGCTTTGTTGTTTGATGTAGGAGGTTTAAGCGGAGGGGGTATTGGAGGACGAAAGCATTTGGGCCGGTTAAGATGATGCCAGCCCCCTTCCATCGGCACAAGAGGATACATCCACGTAAACGGTCCAGACCAGGGATTCAGCAGCCGACTCGCAAGGGTCGGGGATAGTGCACTCCACAATGTATTTCGCTAGGGCTTGGGCCTTGATAGCGGTTCTGGGCTGGTAGCAGATGTCATGCTGGCTCAGCTATATGGACCACTTCCCCAAGCAGCCCGATGTTTCTGGCTTGTGGAGCACCTGCTTCAGCGGTTGATCGGTAAGGACGACCACGGAATGAGAATGAAAGTACGGGCAGAGTTTCCTCGCCACCATAACCAAGGCAAGAGCCATCTTCTCCAGCTTTGGGTAATGGAGCTCAGCATCCCGGAGGACCTTACTCACATAATAAATGGGCCTCTGCATTCTATCTTCTTCTCTTACAAGGATCGCGATGAGGGTCTGCTCTGAGGCGGCGAGGTATAGGTAGAGCACCTCCCCAGGCGCTGGCTTGCTCAAGAGTGGGGGGTTAGCTAAGTATGTCTTGATCCGGTCGAAGGACTCTTGTTGTTGTTGTCCCCATTCAAAACCTTTAGCCCCACTGAGGGCCTTGAAGAAGGGGAGGTACTTCTCCCCAGATTTGGAGAGGAATCGCCCAATTGCCGCGAGGCATCCAGTGAGCCTCTGTACATCTTTAACACTGGAGGGGGGAGCCATTTTGAGATTGGCCTGAATCTTCTCGGGGTTGGTCTCTATGCCCCTCTGACTGACCATGAACCCCAAGAACTTACCGGATGAGACTCCGAACGCACACTTGCTCGGATTCAGTCTCATATTGTGCTTCCTGAGCACCCCAAAGGCCACCTGGAGGTCGAGAACATGCTCCTGCCCTTGGATGCTCTTGACCAACAAGTTATCTACATAGACTTCCATGTTTCGGCCAATCTGGTCTCGGAAGACCCTATTCACGAGGCGCTGATAAGTAGCTCCCGCGTTCTTCAAGCCGAACAACATGACCAGGTAGCAATACAGGCCCTGATCCGTCACGAATGAAGTCTTCAGGATGTCGGGAGGGAACATTCGGATCTAGTTGTACCCCGCATGAAGCTGAGGAGCTCTTTCCCGGAGGTCGCATCGATCAGAGCATCGATGCTTGAAAGGGGAAATGGATCCTTCGGGCACGCCTTATTGAGGTCGGTGAAATCGATGCATATCCTCCAGCTCCCATTGGCTTTCTTGACCATCACCACATTGGATAGCCACTCGGGGTAGTTCACTCCTGGATGAATTAGGCATTGAGGAGATTTTTGACCTCTTCTTTGATCGCTTGTTGACGCTCAGGAGTGAACTTGCGTCGCTTCTACTGAACGGGCTTGACTCCAAGGGCAACGCTGAGGTGGTGCATTAGGAGCTCCTCTAAGATCCCAGGCATATCGGTCACGGTCCAGGTGAAGAGATTGCGGTTCTCCCTTATGCACAGGGAGATGTCTACCTTGATGGAGGGGGAGAGGGCCTTGCTGACCCGAAATGTCTTGGTGGCATCTTCCTCCAAGAAGACCACTTCTTCTAGTTCGTCCATTGGCTCGGAGATGGTCTGGCTACTCTCAGATGGGAGCTCGAGGGCTTCTAGGGAAAGGACTGGGTCTCCCATTGAGGTCATATAGCACTTGCGAGCCGCCTCCTAACTCCCTCTCACTTCTCCCACCCTACGAGAGTGGGGAACTTCATCTTCATGTGATAAGCTGAAGGGATGGCCTGGAGTGCAGCGAGGCCTAGTCAACCAAGGATAACATTATAGGCGGCCTTGACATCCACCACCATGAAGTCTATAGGCTCTGTGCGAGTGACCAGGGTTTTGTTGGTGGTGACATCGAGAGTTATAACTCCCTCGATCGTCACCGGCACCCCAGTGAATCCATGAATGGTTTAGCCAGCTGGCTTGAGTCGGTCCCTTGATAGCTGGAGGCCTTTGAACGCCTCTAAGAAGAGGATGTTGACCAAGCTGCCATTATCCACCAAAACCAGATGTACGTCGAAGTTGGCCATTCGGAGGTTAATGACGAGGGCGTCGCAGTGGGGGGTGCGGACGCCCTCTAAGTCCCTATCGGAGAACGTCACAGGGACTCCCAGGCCCTTGGGGGAGGATGGCTCTACACGGAGTTGACTTCCCTAATGAAGACTTTTCGGGAGGAGTTAGAATCTCTCCCCAATGGGACTCCGTGTATAAGGTGCAAGATGGCATCTGCTTTGACATTTGAGGCCTCTGCGTGCTGTTTTGTTTGCCTGTTAGCCTCCCTGGGCGGTGGAGGCGGATCAGCTCTATCCCTTCTTATGAACCGAGTGAATTTGTGTCCTTCAGGGCGCGACAGTCATTTGTGTCGTGCCCATGGTTCCGGTGGAAGCGGCACCACTTATCTCGGTTTCTCTTCTTCCCGGGGGTGTTCTTCTTCGGAGGTGGCGGCAGGATACCTTCATTCCCAATTTCCATCAGGATGGCGGAGACGCTCGCATTGAGCGGAGTGAACTTTTCGAAGCGGGGGAGAGGGCGCCGCTGACCTCCGTTATCCTTTTGGAGCTTCTTAGCTCCTTCTTCCTCAACAATCTTCCGTTTGTTCCCAGAAGACGACCGCTCCAGAGTGGGGCGATTGAGAGCCTCTTCAGCTCGGATGTACTTCTCACTTCTGGGGAGGAGCTCGGAGAAGTCCCGAGAAGGCTTCTTGGCCAGGGATGCCCTGAGGCCGAGGTTGATGACATTGGATTGGAAAGCAGCCGAAGCTACTGACTGATCCAAGGAGGCAATGGACCTGGCTTCTGCGGTGAACCGCTTGGCATAGTCCCTCAGCCGTTCTCCTTTCTTTTGGCTGAGGAAGAGCAGTGAGGTGCTTGTCTTCTCGGAGCGGCGACTGCTCACGAAATGTGTGAGGAAGAGGCCTTCGAACTGGTCGAAGGAGAAGATGGATGCCGGTGCAAGTCGGGAATACCACTCCCAAACCGGCCCCTTGAGTGTGGCCGGGAAGGACTTGTAAAGGAGGGCATCGGATGCATGATGGATCATCATGAGAGTTTTGAAACTCTCATTTTTTTCAGCAGGGTCTGACTACCCGGTGTAGGACTCGAAGTGGGGAGGCTTGAAGTTGTCAGGAATGGGTGCCTCCATGATAGTGCGGGAAAAATGGGGCCTGCTCAGGCAGAGGTTCCTTGCCCGTTGCTCTTCGTTTTTGTCCAACTGGCCGAGGTGCCTCTCCATCTTGTGGAGACAGCAATAAACCGAGTCTTCCCTTTGGTTGTACCTCGCTGAGCCCCGAAACTCATTCTCACGTAGAGGAGGGTTGGGGCTGTGTCACGTCCCGCTTCCCAAAAGAGAATACAGAATACAGATGTGTGACTACGCCCAGCGAATGATTTTCATCATCCATAAACTGTTCAAGAATCTTTACAACATTTCACAAGAATAATAAGAGTCGGAAGCAAAAGAATCAACCAAGTATGCACATATGAACCAAAATACCAACAAGAATACTTGAAACAAAAATGTATTATTCTCAAATAATCATGATCTAAATAAGTCAAATATTCTGGGTCACATTGCCCAAATACAAATAAATCCAACCATCAAAATACAATTGTTCAAAGAAAGAAACAAGAAATAATAATAGCAAATCCAGCACTAATACTTCATATCACCAATAACATCAGGAACCTGTTCTCCAAAATCTACAATTTAACAATTATAGGAATAGGAAAAAGAAAACAAACTCCCGTCAATACAAGTTACGGACCGCTTGTAATGCAGGATACAAGTACATAGGGAAAACTAACTAATAACATGGAATAGGCATGATATCAAGTATAACAACTAGCATGGTAAGGTGAACAAGTACAAGTAGCATGCAACAAGTATCAAGTGAACAAGGATCATGTAAATAAGTAACAAGTATCAAGTATCATGTAAACATGTGGCAAGTGTCAGGTATCAAGTCTCATGTATCATGTAGTCAAGAATCAATTAAGCATGTATCATGTTCAAGTGTCATGTATCAAGTCTTGTAGTTATTACTATGTAGGTAGCACTTCATGCAGCCCACCATACATGATTGCTACAACAAACAGTTTTGTTTTAGATTTCATAATGGACCATAGAGGGCAGTGTACTCAGGGATAAGTAATCCAAATCATATACCAAATTTCAAATTAACCAAATCATATATCAAATTCCAAATAATCCAAATCATATACCAAATTCCAAATATGGGAAACACGGATCCCCTTCCGAGTACACATTTCTGGATTATCTATTATTAGATCTTTCCCTTAAACCCCGGCTTGGTCATTTATTACTATTATCAAACAAGCATGTATGTATCACGAACAGGGCAAGTATATCATTGTACAAACAAGTAACAAGTTCAAGTTGCAAGTTAAACATGCACGGGTGCAAGATAACACATAAAAGGATAAAATAACCAAATTTCTAATTCAGGACAGCAAGACCATACTACAGTAAAACTGAAATTCCCGGTGTTATAAACATGCAAATCTGAATCCGTCGGAAGGTTTAGAAAATAGAATCCCGGCCGAATCTAGTGAATATAAATAAGTCATATAGTAATTCACAAAAACAAAACTCAAAACTGATTTAAATCCAGAAAATACGTTAAGCCAGAAATCAGTAAATTGAATTCAAAGTCAGGAAAACAGCATCAAAACTCCTCAAATAAATCCAGAAAAAATTTGGGGTATTCCCCTATATGTGTAGTATCAGATCGTATTTTCGGCTCCTCATGACCTAAACACAGTCGTGAATGAAGCCGCAACTCCCCTCTTCCATACCTTGACTAGAACCAGCAAGCGAATATCAAGTTGCATAATTTTCCAGTAAGATTAGTTCAGTCAACAAAAATCAGAAAACATCAAGAAACGATAGTTTGGCAAATCTAGAATTCCCAACACTACTGTACAAAAACTGTAATATCTCGCAAACCGTAAAACGAAATCCACATCCGCCAAAGGGAGATGAAAATAGACAAAATAAGATAACTTTCATATTTCATAAATATTTTCCATACAGGAAAAAGAACTAGGGTGAAAATACAAATCTTTACAGAACAGCGAGCAAAATCCAGCAAGTATAGTTTTTATAAACAAGCATGAAACGACATATAAAACTCATCAATAAAATCTACCAAAATTCTGGGTAATCCCTAAATAGATATAGAAATACTGTGCAAAATTTCAGATCAAAATAATATACTTAGCACTAGTATCAAAATAGTTTAGTCATCGAAATCATCAAGAAAAGAAATCTGGAAATGAAATACACCTCTGTAGTAAAACAATCATATCTTATACATACGAAAATGAAATCGATCAAGGTCAGAAAATTTGGAAAGAAGACGGATTTCTCTAAAAATCATCTTTAATGCTGAAGTTAAGATACTTACCTTAATATGGTCTAAAATACCAATCAAAACTGATCATCGACAAAGTACAGATTTTCTTTTAACAACAAAACCAACAAAAATCATACGAAATTTGTTCCAATCAAAATCAAACATGGTATAGAGTCTACTAAGTGTCCAAACATCATGAAATAGGGTATCTGGCATGTCCATAACAAGTATATCACATGGATCCCAACAAACACACAATTCTCACAAATAACTCACATATATGATCACATCAAAAATAGTCAAAACCTAAGTTGTTTCATGTCAAATTTGTATCGTAAGGCAACTATGCTCAAATAGCACTATAGAGACAATACCCATCAAAAATACATCACACACGAGTTGTCTCTAGAACCTAACTACACTACAAGCGATATTTATGACTTGTATCATACAAAGGAATTGAGTACAAGTAACCTGCCTTAACCAATGATGAAAATGACTCCAAACAAGAATAACGGAAACGGATCCAATCACGAACACACGATCACGAACAAGATCGCAAACCAATCACGAACACACGATCACGAACAAGATGAAGATGATCGAGATCACGAACATAATCAGACGGATGAGATCGAAGATCAAGATCAAGATCAACAAGATCGGATGGTCCAGATCTCCCTGATGATGAAGATAATGATGAAGATCAAGATCGATCGATCGAACGGTTCCGATCAAAAGAAATTGATGATCATCATGATCGTGACGATCAAGAAGAGATCGAAAGGCTAGGATCTAATCGGATGATCAAGAGGAGATCGACGGCCCACCTCCAATCAAGCATGATAAGCAAGATCCAACGAACGTCCAAGATCACCCCGATGGTGATGATCAAGATCAAATGAACGGATGGCTAGGAATCAATCAATCGAGATCGAGATCACAATCAAATGGACGACCCACAACCAACAGGATCAAAATAGCACACCCCATGGAAACGAGGTTTCAGCATGGCGACTGCATGGCTCCGTCGGCGGGCGGTGGCCAGGGGATACAGCGACGGCTAATGGGACACGGCGGTGCACAGACTGCGGCTGTTGCAGTCGAAGGAGATGGCACCGGCATTGTCGTCGTGGCCGAGCGATAGAGAGGCGCGAATGGAAGGCGCGGCGACTGGCATCGGAGAGGAGGGGCAGCACACAGGGCTGTGCTGCTGCTAGACGAAACCTGGGTGGAGCGGCTGAAGACTGCAGGTGACTGACTATGATGGGGGTCGCCTGGGCTATCATGCTCAGTGTTCTAAAAAGCGGTCTAGGCGGCCGCCTAGGCGGTGCCTAGGCACTAGGCGGCCATCCAACACCTCGCCTATGGGCTAGGCATTTAAGAAAATTGGTTAATGGTTCTAAGCAGTAAAAAGCAGGTTCTAGGCGGCACGTAATCGATGTAAGTGGGTCTAACCGGGCTAGACCTGTTTAGACCCCGCTTAGGAATTAATTCTTTTTAAAAAGGGGTCCGACTTATTCTAACCCGACCCGCTCTAATACACTCAAACCCCTAAAACTTCTTTTTCTCCTCTAAATCTCCCGTAAAAAAACCCCGAAATCAATTCTATTCTCTAAATCCATAATTCCTCTTCTCTAAAACCCCCAAATCATCTCCTCCATCTCCCTCTTTGCAGTCGTTGCTCGCAGTTGTCAACACAACCTCCTCCGCCTCCCTCCTCGTAGTCGCAGCTCACTCACTCTGTCACTCATTTGTCAAAACCTCCTCCTCCACCTTCCTCCATGCAGTCGCAGCTCGCTTCAACTTCAACCGACGTCAATACAACCTATCTCTCCTCTCTTCAGCTTCAAAGTCAAGTTATCAATACAACCACACACTGCCTCCCGCCTTGCTTCACCTCCGACGTCAACATTACGTCCTCCTCTTCTCTCTCAAACTTCTCTTGATGCAACCCTCCCCCATCCCCCAACTCAAGCCTCCCGCTTTCCCCACACTGTTTGCTCCTTGGACTGGAACAATGTTGTGCTATCTAGATGATCTAAACTAGACACAAATTAAAAACCTCAGCAAGTGTACGAATTGTTTAGAGAAGCGTAATGACGAGCAAGGGTCGATCCCACAGAGATTGTAGAAATTAACTTACTAACCAATAAAATAGAAATAAGGATCTTAAAGTGTTGTTTCTAAAGAAATAAAAAGATTAAAAACTATATCAAGGAGTTCTGAATCACAAATATTTATCAAGTAGTTGGGTTTTGATTTCCACCTGTAGCCAGTAATGCTAAGTCACCTTTTTTACTATTTTAGTTACTCATGTCCGTTCCTTTAAGGGCATGATATCTACTCCTTAAAGTATTGTTTTCCTAGCCAAGAATTAGGCATGGTATCTACTCTAATTCGTTTCTTTCCTTAAGTATTTAGCATGGTATCTACTAAGTTGCACTTAAAGAAAACATAAGAACAATGGAAACGAACAAACACGCAAAGTTCTAGAAATTGGTATCAGATCTAGATCCCTCAAGCTGATTAAACCAAGAACCCCTAAAGATTCCTGTGTTACAAGTTATGAGCATGAGATATGGGTCGTCTCAATATGCTCATATAACAGATTCAGATTCATAATACTCAAACTTGATAAACTCAGATTCTGTATGTCAGTCGACTTGCTGTCACCTCAGTCGACTGCCCTTAGAATTCTGAACAAGTTTGATTATTATAAATCTATACCAATACTCTCAGGTTTAATCAATAAGTCACAGAATAGCACTGAGAAGAATAGAAGCATTACATAACTATGGTTTCAATCTACCCAACTATGAAATTAGTTCCTCATAATTAAACTTTTATTGATCAGCAAGTTCGAATACATGATTAACATAAAAGAACTAAAAAAAAAGAGGAGAAATAAACTGATGAAGTCCGGCAGATTGGTCGACTGGCTGTCACCTCAGTCGACTGCCTTGTTCCCTTCGGAGTACTTGATTTCCTCTCTCCTTCTTCGATGCTGATAGAATAATGCTCTTGGTTGATGTCTTGATGATTCAAGAACTCTGTGATTCGGTTGGTGGGGGGTGGGTGAGCAAAATAATGCCTCTTGATTGATATTTATAGAACACGGCACGAGAATTAGGGTTTGCCACTTTTTCAGGAAAGTCCTCCTCTTTCCTTCTTTATTTGATCGGCGATTTATTTCTTTCTCTTTTCTTCTTTTCTTCCTTATCTGCTAACCACGTGTTCTTGCCAATCCCCTGTATCTAGCTTTGATTTGTTGGAGAAGTTGTTATTCGCATATAATCTGGGTTCAGATACATTTGGATCTAGATGCGGATGCATCTTATCTTTTCACTCCGCCGACTACCAGTCGACTAGTGTTGGGGCATAAGTCGACTGGTGCTGAGACATTTGTGGCTTCATGATTCCTCAGTCAAGTCGACTGATGTTGGGGCAGTCGACTGTGCCGAGCCCCAGTAATCTCTCTGTCCGGTTGACTGATGAAGAGCAAGTCGACTGTTGCACTGCAGTTCCCTGTATATCATCCTCTCAGTCTGTATTAGTCTGGAATCTGCTTCGTTTTGCTGCTTTTGGTTGTTTCCTATGGAAAAGAGAAAAGAAGAGTAAAATAACACATATAGAGCATTAAAATGTCCAATTGCAATAAGATTATTGCTCCTAAATGTGAATATTCTTGAGTTCATCAAACAACCGAACAGGTAATCTCCACTACTGATCTTCTTCATAGATTAATACTAGTCTATTAGATGAGTATAGGACTATACAGAAAAAGAAAAAGACTAATAATAATACACCGATTTGATTTTGTAAAGCTCATCCTGCAATTGTAAGGAGAAATATCAAGAGTAAGAATTGCTAACAACAAAACAAAACAAAATGATAAAATATATAAATAAAATATATACATACATAAATAAATGTATAATATATAAATAAAACCGCCTAGCGCCTAACCGCTTAAGCTCCGCTTACAAGGTCTAGGCGCTAGGCACCCATCGGCCGCCCGACTACCGCCTAGCGACTTTTAGAACATTGGTCGTGCTGCATGATGGAGGAGGAACACCAGCACGGGGCAGCGGGGCTGCAGCGGTCGCGAGGGAGGCTCGCGATGCTGCTGGTCGACGCCGCGATGAGATGAGGCAGGGAGGAGGGCAGAGGACGGGAAAGGGAGGTGCACACAGGAGGGATGGGTTAGAAGAAGAGGATGAAGTGGCGGGTGCATGGGATGAAGGTGAACCGGCGAGGGGGTTAGGTGAAGGGTAGGTATTAGGGCTAGGGGTACCGACGGGTTGGGTTAAAATGGGTTTCGGGTATGGGGATAAGTAAACAGTAATGGGTTTGGGTTGTTAGGGTAATGAGATAGGAATAAATGGGTAATTGGGTTTATAATAAAAATCCAATAAGAAATAGGGTATTAAATCCAATAAAATAATGGGTTTGGGTTTTGGAAAATAAAATAAAATAAAGTAACAAATAAAAATATACAATTTATACTTTATAAAAATATTGTTAATAATAATAAAAACAATAATAATAACAATAATAATAATAGTAGTATTAAAAATAACAGTAATAATAATAATACTGAGAACAACAACAATAATAAGAAAAATGATAAAAATAGTAATAGTACTAATAATAACAGTAGTAGTAATAATAATAGAGATCAAAGTAACAATATCAAAAATAAGATTTGTATTAAAATGTAAAATTCATATAAAATAGTAACAATAAAATTATTGATCGAAAATAGATTTTAATAGGAGATCCAATAATACATTTTAACAAAAGAATTTGAAAACAAAAAAATAATTTACATAAATTATAAATACATAAAATACACAGAAAATACGGGTTTGGAAAAACAGGGGTTACAGACTGCGGCGGCGATAGCTCTGAGTAGGTCGCGGACTGATAGAACGATGGGGATGGCTCGGAGCTGGCCAAGGACTGAGGGAGCGACGGTGATGGCTGGGAGCCGGCCTTGGACTTCTAGAGCAGCGGCGATGATCAGGAGAGGGGCGGCAATGGCTGGGAGCCGGCTGAGGACTGGGAGCTCGTTGGGCATTTAGGAGGGCGGCATTAAGCGCCCGAAGGACCGCCTCCTGGAATTGTTAAAATTCCGCCCTCATGATGTGGGCCTCCTGCTCCCGTTGGGCTCGATGTGTAGGATGGCCAACCGGGGAGCAGCTTCTTCTTGGGCGATGCTGGGGTGATTCCCTCCGCCTCCGAGAAGAGTTGGACCCTCTGCGGTCTGTTTGGCGGGGTGACCGGTCCTTCTGGTGCTCTCGGCAAGGGTTCACATCGCAGGTCCGCCTCTCGTCCAGACGGATCCGATGGTGGGAGATTCTAACTCTTTCTGCCGGTTGTTGAGCACATCTCGAAGATCCTTTGGCATTGGAAGGGCTATGAGAGGCCATGGAATCTGTGGAGGTGTTGTGGATGGAGACCCAAACTTGGTGCAGAGGATACTTCTGGCGGCTTCACCGAGAGGGCTCCCCAACAGCTGCTTGGGGCCCTAGAGGCTGCTGAATAGATTGAGGATTCAGGTGTTCGAGCTGTAGGGCCGGTTGGACGGGCGGAGGGAGATCCTCTGGTGAAGGAGGAGGAGGAATAGTAGAGGTTGTTCTACGGTTGGAGGTTGCGGACTTCCTCTTGGGAGGCATTGCTAGGAGTAGCTTTGGCGGAAGGAGGAGGGTCGGATTGCTATTCGAGTGGTTCCCACAGACGGCGCCAATCTGTTGCCGCTGAATTTGGTGTGGGGGCAATAGATAAAATTTGTGGATTCGCGAGAACTCGAATGGGATGAATCTAACCTCTTTCGGTGCTGGTAAGTTGACTCCTTGGTACTCCCGTGGACCTGCACAAACGTTCGAAACACCGGGATGGATCCCGGCAACGAACCCTCCGACACTCTTGTCAATACTCAGAAAAGAAGAAGAAAGAGCTTAGGTAGACAAAGAGTGATCACCTTGTAACGGTAGGAGGTAGGAGGGTATTTATAACCGCCTGAGAGATCTGCTTCGGGATAAGATCGAATTCCTACTCCCCGGTGTGGCTGGATAGAGGTGGTTGAACCGCCCCTAGGGATAAAGACAGGCCAGGATTTCCTCATATCCTGTTGAACGGGTCTTTAATGGGTTGTGACCCGTTCTCAGCTAGACGGATCTGTTCTCGCATTATTGGGCCCAAGAGAAGAGACCCGGTTCCCATTTCGGACCCGTCTGTAGGTAAAATTACTATTCAGCCCCTGTGAACTTGAAGATTCGTGCCTAATTTGAACGGTTCTGATTTAACCCCATTTTTAGCCATATCATATATATATATATATATATATATATATATATATATATATATATATATAGCAAATTTTCCACAAAATCTTCAAAACAGCCAACTTATATATATATATATATATATATATATATATATATATATATATATATATATATAAGTTGGCTGTTTTGAAGATTTTGTGGAAAATTTGCTCTTGTGTGATCTTAATGTGTTTTGACTTGTTTTATAAACTCATATATGTTGTACAAGTCATATTTTAGCATCTCAAGAAGTTTATTTTTTATTTCACAAAGTTTATTCGACGTATCAGTCGAAACATCCGGGACGATGGACGTAAGGGCCACAGAGTGATCCGCAGAGTGGGATTGATCTCCAGTATTCCGAGTACGAGAGCGATGCTCATGGAATGTTTTTGCAATGAGGGTTCCAGGATGACCTACGGAGTGAGGCAATCCCTAGTTTTTCAGGACAATGGACATAAGGACCACAGAATGATCTGCGGAGTGGGATTGACCTCTAGTATTCCAAGGGCGAGAACCGATACTTGCAGAATGTCTAAATCTCGTAGTAGTAATCGTAGTAGGATTAGATTAAACCCTATCAAGTGGAGAACGATAAGGGCTTGCACCGGACCTGTAACATCCTGGATTTTTTAAATCATATTAAATAGAATGTATTTTATTTTCCACATATTGTGCACGTGCAATTTTATGCATGTATCTCTCTAAAAATATTTCATAAACTAGTAGTCTTATTTTCCTTCTCTTTCACTTAAGAGAACCTAATTTAATTTTTGGCCTAATTGTCTCTTTGTAGCCCACCTTAATTAATTAATTAATTAAATTAAGGAAGCCCATGGTTAGTTAGCCCATTAGTGAGCCCATTTATTTTAAAATCTCTTTTAATAACCTAACTTGTAGTGTTGACTCATTCCATGAAGAAAAAAACAGATTAATTAACAAGAAAAACTTGTAAATAAGGGGGGCACTAGAGGGCACGTGCTTGCACTAGAGTGTGCAAAGCACACCCTTTGGGTGTGGCCTGATGGGATCAAGAGAGATGGAGAGTGGATGAGGTGGAGACGTGGTTATTTGCGTCATGGGAGGTTATAGCAACTTCCTATTTCATCTAAGCCCCTGATCCTTAACCATTTGATCTAATCCTAGTGCTTTATTTTCACAAAAATTTTGTATAAATACCCCCCCCCCCTTTCATTAGTTATCCTTGCACCTATTCTATGTCATAAGAGAAAGAAATACATTAGTGAGCAAAAGATTGAGAGCTAAGTGAGTTCTAAAAGATTGAGTGTGCTTTGTAGGTGTTCCATCAAGAGGAGGTCGGCCACTCATCCAAGGAGCAAGGAGGAAGCTTGGACTCATCAAACACTAGGAGAAGAAGGCCCTTTTGTTCATTCTAGGAGTTTTCCCTAGGACTTTTGTGAAATTTCTCTTCAAATAACGTGGGTAATTTTCTCCAACTTCTAAATAGATACCATGCTAGGTTGTGTTTTTTATCATGCTAAAATAAACAAGAAAAAGGAAATATTACTTTATGTTAGTACCATGTTTAAGGAGAAAATGAACATGTGTGAAATTGCATGAAATAAGTAGTAAAATTGTTTGAATGATGTGAATAGAAATATTGTGGTGATGATTTGAAAATATGCTCATTTGCTAATTATGAAATTATGAACTTTTATGTTTGAATTATTCATGAATGTGGAAAAATGCGATGTGAATAAATGTGTGGTTATATGATGTGAACTATGAGAAAAATCTCCTGGTTATAGAAGTAGGTGGATTAACAAATCATGCATGCCTGTTGTTAGTAAGATTGATTTTGTTTCCGTACAAACAAAAGAATAGTCTTTTATGTAAAAATGAGAGTTAAATGGTTTTTTTGAACATCTTAAGTTACTATATAAATTCCAAATTTTGGATATTTTTTTTGCTGAACAGTCGACCGTATATGCATTAACAGTCGACTGTCCTGACTGTTTATTTCCGAATTTTAAAATCATCGCAGAGTAGTCGACCGACTATGTCCTAATAGTCGACTGTCCTGACCATTTTAATTTTCGAGTTTTAAACATCGCAGAACAGTCGACCGACTATGTCCTAATAGTCGATTGTCCTGACTATTTTAATTATCGACTTTTTAATCCTCATAGAATAGTCGACCGACTATGTCTCAACAGTCGACTGTCATGACTATTTTAATTTTCATGTTTTTAAATCATTGCTGATCAGTCAACTGACTATGCTTTAATAGTCGACCATCCTGATGATTTAATTGATATCCAGATTTCATGAGATAATTTTCTGTAACCCTTGGCCTAGTGTAAATGAGAATTTGAGACTATTTTGCAAGAAAGAACTTATTATGAATTAGTAGTTTAAAGTGTTCTTGGATAAAGAAAAATGTATTGGTTAAAAGAGTTTGAAACGAGATTTTGATAAAAGGAAAATCGAAAGTATGAATGTTTGATTTAGTATTGGCAAAGAGAATAAGAGAATGATGTGGAAAGAATGAATTATGACTGTGACAAATTAGAAAATGAATTTATTTATCTTATGCATAAAATTGAACATGGAAGTGAAATCAAATTTCCTGATGAATTATGTAAAGTCTTATGAATATGAATACACAAATGCTATGGTCATGAAATGAGATTTTGAACTAGAGGGTAGCTAAAGTCCTATTACCGGCAATTGAATGAATTAAAATTGTTAAGTTGAATTATTGAGATGAAAGACCAGGATGGTCCAGTTGTTGATTAAGACCGGTATAGGGGAAAGAGCTAACTCTAGGGGTTGATTTTATTCATGATTCAAATAAACTAAGGATTTAGATACATAGTGGTGATGTGACGAAACTGACAGAAAAACACGAAAGTGAGAGAACTAAGTGCACAACACAACACGACATCTATAGGATAGTCCCCGTAGACAAGTGTGTGCTTTGTAAGTAAGAGAAAATTGATTTTTTATATCCTTGCGTCAGTTGAATGAACTGACGAGCCCACAGTTTCCATGCAGGATAAAGAGATTGACAAGATTAAAGTATGCATGTTGCTTAAAGAATGTTTCAAGTGTTGTACATTTTATTCATGTAATTATTGTAAATGACTTCCGCTGTTTAAATGTAATTTAAAGATGTAACTCTGATGTAAAGTAAAGTTTTAATTTCCTTGTAAAATTGTACGAAGAAAAGTGTAAAGATCCTGTGGGACTTCGAATTCAGTTTGTTTTGGAATTCGGGGTGTTACAGGACCTATGTAAAATGGGATGTATAGAATCCGACAAGTATGCATTAGAGAGTCAGCATATAGCATTGGTATTTTATTGACTTGGCTTTATGCATGTTGTTTCTTATCTTTCTACACTGGACACTTAGTCTAGTTTCACTCGATGTTTTTATGGTTTATTTATTGTTATTTTCTTTTCCATTCGTTAGTACTGATAATACATGTTGCATTTATTTTATGTCACTCACACCGTTATGGCTGACCTCTGTAGTTTTTTAGGTTAGGGTTATCTCTAGCCTCATGTTTTATAGGGTACCTATAGCATTGAGATTTGGATGCATGTGCTAGATTGATGTTATGACTTATGTAAATTGTAAAAGAAATAATTTGTAATTCATAGTGTTTGTTTTCCGTTGTGCTTTGTAAAGAATTAATGCAATAAAAGTTGAAAAATTTTATCTGTGTTTTGGCTATGTTTACTATTACAATTGAGGTTGATGCTGGGAATTGTGCCACGTATTTCTGAGATAGTATATTGAAAATTCGGGGTGCTACAGATTTAAACTGCCTCTTATAGATAACCGTGAATTTAATTACTTTCTAAACATCCTGGGCTGGTCTGTGCCGGGCTGCCACCCATACCCAATAGTACAAATCCATTTTTGGGTTATTAGACTTTGAAGAAAGACCCAATTCCCATTTCAGGGTGGAAATTATTGTTTTACCCTTGAGAGTTTTGAAATTCGTGCCTGATTTGAACGGTCCCAATTTAATCCTATTTTTAGCCATATCACGAGCCCCCCACTCCCGAAGACTGAGTTTGACAGCCTTTGAGGAGTATTTTTCTTATTTTAATGGCGTACGGAATTTTATCAGAGTTCTTGGGAGCCTTAGAATCGCACATGGTGTAACACCCCGAATTCCAAAACATACTGAATTCGAGTTCCACAGGATCTTTTCACATCACTTCGTACAATTTTACAAGGAAATTAAAACTTTACTTTACATCAGAGTTACATTACATTAACACTTATACAGCGGAAGCAAATTTTACAACAATGAATGAAATACAGCAACACTTGAATAATCTTTAAGTATCAATTCCTCCTTAGTTTTTTTCATGTGCTTTACCCTGCATAGAAACTGTGGACACATCAGTACATTCAACTGACAAAATATTATACACGGCCATCCTCTCTATGCTGAAAACAGCATAACGATTCTCAACACTTAACAAACCACAAACTTGTTCACAAACATAGCTAAGGGGACTATCCTATTAATGTCGTGTTGTGAATGTGCACTTAGTCCTTAATGCAATTATTTATGCTATATGACACTAATACGCACTTGTTCAGAGTCTATGCAGCCCATACTACATAGGTCCGAGGGCAAGCTGTAACCCCTGTTTTCCATTTTATGTATTTTGGAGTGTATTTTTCATTTTTGTGTATTTTTGTATCTTTTGTATTTTTCGGAACCATATATTGGATTATTTTCAATGCATGTTCTTATTCTTTCATTTTTGACCTCCTTGTGCTGATTGTTCGTCGTTTTGTTCAGTTTCACCATTTTGAGTCCTTTTTCTCATTTTCTTGGCCTCATTCATTATTATTATTTATTTTGGTGATGTGATGGATTTTTGTGCTGTTTTACCAAAATTGTGATTTTTGACCCTTAAGGAGATTTTTTTAAGGAGCCATAGAATTCACTATATATTGTATCCCCAATTGAAATCTACCCAATACCCATTACCCATTTGTATACCTATTAATTCATATTGATACCTACTACCCATTAGCCCAATTTAATTCCCATTTATAAATAGCCTAATACTCATGAACCCTAACTTTAATTGTATTTCTCTCCTTCTTAATTGCACACCCGGCCTCCTCTTGAAATTTGCTCCCAGCCTACCCCCTCTACACCAGGCCGATCCCCTCTTGTCACCTCAAACCGAGCCCCCTCCTCAAATCCTGACCACCACATCACAACCCTACACCATACTCCAACCCTACAAACCCTAGCACCACCTCCTTGTGGCCGGCCACCATCCAAAACAGCACCATCCACTTTCAAATCAGTTCAAGACCTTCTCTTTGGGGTGTTTTTGAAGTGGGTATCATCCACTTTGGTTCGTGCATCAAGGAGATAGATTGTGTAGGTGATTTTGTTCGTGGGTTCGCTTGGATTCGCGCTAGGAGAGATTTTGTTCGTGGGTTTTGCACTTGGATTCGTTGCGTCGTATTTCACTCCATAACGAGGCAAGTAACTTGTACTACATTTTCTTAGGTTGATACAAGTCAAAAAGTTCACATATAGTGTAGTTGGGTCTAGAGACAGCCAAAAATTGTATTGTTATTGATGGGTTTTGTCTCTATTGTGTTAATTGGCCATAGATGACTTATAGCACCAAGTTTGATAGGATTATAACATAGGTTATGCCCAAAATTGGATTTTTGTTCGTGTATGTGATATATTGCATGATGTGTGTTTGATTGATTGCCCATGTGAAAATATTAGGCTTGGACATGTTAGAAACCCTTAATAATGATGTTTAGATGTTTGGTTGGTTGCGTTTCAAATTTGGTTGAGTTTAGTTCAATATTGGGAAAGTTATGATGATTTTAAGTAGAGGTGTGAAATCTGTATGTTACAGTCTGTTCTGTGTTGTTTGCTGTTTT
Organism: Hemerocallis citrina; assembly: GCA_017893485.1. NCBI lineage: Eukaryota > Viridiplantae > Streptophyta > Magnoliopsida > Asparagales > Asphodelaceae > Hemerocallis > Hemerocallis citrina. The sequence continues at coordinate 168,307,287 of CM030361.1, read as the reverse complement.
TGCCTATGCTAAGGTCCAAATCTCAACTTCGAAATTAAAAGTGAATTCTAGATAAATGTGTCTATTTTCAAATCCCACTGGTTTTACTGCATTTGGAGTTCATATGACTGAGATATGATAATTTTGGTACAGCCATGTCGGTAGTTTTCATATTCAGTTTTGTGTCAATTTTGCTAACTATTTATTTTCAAGATCTAGGCTATACATAATATCTTGCAATAATATTTTGCTCAGTGTTTCCTTATGATGTTAGGGACTACCCAGATTTTTAGTGTATTTTAAAGATGAGTTTATATTCTTTTCTAAATTCATCTTTTGCTGTAATTTGCTCGTTGTTCAGTATAGAACCCTGTTGTCACCCTAATTCTTTATACTGTATGAAAATTATTTGTGAAATATGAAAGTTGGCAAATTTTATCTATTTTCACGTCGTTTTGGTGGAATTGGATTTCGATTCACTGATTGGGAGATATCCTTGTTTTCGTACATCAGTGTTGAGAAATTCCAGATTCGTCAAATCATGTTTTTGTGTTATTTCTTATTTTTTATGACTTATCTATACTTACTGGAATATTATGAAACTTATTATTTTGAGTCTATATCTATAGGGGATTAACCCAGATTTTTCGTGGAATTATTTGATATGTTTTCATGCTGTTTTCATGCGTTTGAAGTCATTCCCCTGTTTTCTGGATGAACATAAAATCTGTATTCAAATCAATTTTGAGTTGAGATATTTTATTTTTTTTTTTGAAGAAAAAATTTTGAGTTGAGATATTGTGAACTAGTATGTGACTTTATTATATGCGTTGGAATCGTGTGAATGTCTAGTTTCCAGATCCTTTGACGGATTGTGATTTGCATCTCTGTAGCTCTCAGAATCTCTATTTTACTACTGATTGGTCTTGCTGACCTGATTATACACATAGGCTAATTTGCTCGTTTGTGTGACTCTATATTACCTATGCTTGCTGATGTGACTCCCTGAACCTAAACCTGATTGTATCATGTCGGTTTGACACCATTTAGTGCACATTCATGTCTGTTTAATAACCATAATAAAAGTAATCAAGCCAGGGTATGGGAAAGATCTAGTAGTGGGATAGCATAGAAATGTGTACTTAGAAGGGGGCCCGTGTTTCCCATATAATTATCTGTATTCTGACCCTGTCTACATTACTTCTTATATATGAAGGTGTAGAGTAGAAGAGAACCACTAGGTTCTATCTGTCTGTTCTGATATCTGTCTGACCCTGAGTACACGACCCTATATGATCTCCTACGAAATATAAAGCAAAACTGTTGTGTTGCAGCAACCATGTAGGGCGGGTTGCATGTCGTGCTACCTAGATAGTAATCACACAAGACTTAATAAAATCTGAATCTGAATCTGAATCTGTTATATGGAAATCTGAATCTGAATACCTGACTATCTGAAATCTGTTACCTGATTACCTGACATATCTATTATCTGACACTTGACACTTAACACTTGACATATGCTAGGATATCATGCTAGTTGATTCTACTATACTATGCTAGGTCTGTTTCTGCTAGTAATTAGATCTGTTTAGTTTCCCATGTGCTTGTATCCTACATTATTTGTGACCCCCGACTTGCAATAGACGGGTACTTGTTTTCTCCTCTTCTCCTTTTTCCTGCAAATTTACTTAATGCAGATCAGGTTGGACAGCTGCTTGATGGTAATGGCGAAAGGATTTATTAAGTTGGAAATTTCTGTTTTATGCTTTTTATTAGTTGTTGCTTGAACAATAAACAAGTTGTATTTGGTTTAGTTGAATATTATTTGTATTGGGCGATGTGACCCAGAATATTGTTTTTCTCCAGACTCTGAATTTTATTTGGGAATATTGTGTTGGATTTCAAGTAAATTTCTGTTGGTAATTTTGATTCAATGTTGCATGTTGGTTCCACCTTTTGCTTCCGACTCTGATATATTTTGTGATGTGTTGCAAAGATTTCTGAAACAGCTTAAGGATGATGAAAATCATTGGCTGGGCTTTTGTTACGTACTCATATTCCGTATTTTTGGGAAGCGGGGCGTGACACAAGCCCTTAACCGTTCTTCATCCTGTAGGGTTCAATCCCTCGCCATGACTTATTCTACTTCTGTAACTACAGTACGTGTCCTAGATGTTCTACGAACTACGAACTCATGTCTAGGCACCCTGGAGAGAATCCCAACGCACTGACACATGACTCATCATGCAAGCATCCTGTGGTAATTCACTCCTATCATAGACATGACACCACCCGCAGTCGCCAAACACCCCACGAGCGTCGCCACCGGGACGGTACCCTGGAGCAGTATCCACGTCCTACTCATGATGCATCATGGGACATCCTGTGAATACTCTCATGCCGCCAATCCAATGGCCCTCGTACTCAATGTTTTTCTCTTACTTTCATCACATCTTCACTATGTATCTAATCCTTAGTTTAATTGAATCATGAACAAAATCAATCCCTTAAAGTTAGCACTCCCACTATACCGGTCTTATTCATTCATTTCATATGACCCAAATCTTTATCTTTTCATTTCAACATTTCTTTCATTGCCAGTATGAGGCTTAGCTACACCCTAGTTCTTAATTTCAACTCATAATTACAACATCGAGTTTTCATACTCATAAAGTCCTCTTTCATGATTAATCATAATTAACATTTCATATTCATAGTATTCATGTATTCATATTCATAATGCTCTTCATAACTCATCATGTCATCTAATTTCAAATTTCAAGTACAATATCATGCATAAATAATTAAAATTCAGTTCTTCTCGCATGTTACATTCACTAGTTCATATTTCCACATAATTCTCTTAATCTTTATTTTAATCCATACTAATTTCACAATTCACAATTTAACTTAGTTTCACAATTCACACTTTTCAAATTTCACATTACAAAATCTCATTTTTTAATTCCTTAAAACAATCCATTTAATTTTCTTTATCTAAAAGACAATTTAAGTTAATAATTAAAATAATCCCCTTCTTGAAAAATAGTCTCGGATTTCCAATTATATTTCATCAAAAGTTATAGAAATTTATTTCATGAAGACTAGATAATTTCTAGGAATTTTCCCACATTTATATTTCAGTTTTAATTTATTTTTTATAACCCAAAAATATAAATATAATTTCATCAAAACCACTTCTTTAAACCGAAACCCATACCCAACTTCGAACCCACAACCAGCGGCCCAAAGGACAACGCCCAGGACCACTGCGCCAAACCACAGAGGCGATATGAATTGGGTTTTAACCCATGTATATTAGATCTCGGCATTCGGGTTTTTAACACACAAAAAAAACAAAACAAAAAGGCTCCTACTCGGAATCGAACCCGAGACCAGAGACACCCCCCCCCCCCCCCACTGTAGCGACTGAAACCCTTCCGACCAAATGGTCTAAGTGGCCAGATTGTCTTATTTCAGTTGAGTTGTTTATAACTCAGTTCTCTGTTCATTACTAATTTCCCAATTTTCAAAATGATTTTGTTTCTTTTTCTTCTCTTTTCACAATAAAAATTTCGAGATTGTAATCTGTATAAAATTACAGTAAACCAGTACTTTCATATTCATTATTTGCTTTATAAAACATGCATTTGAGTCATATTTTATGTTCTATGTCCATACTTTCGATATTAAGTACAAAATTTCCATTTCTACATAATTTATAATCTAAATTTCACAAAACTAATTTATTTCTTTATTCCCTCACTTATTAACACCCTACAATATTTTAGAACACAATTTTCATCTTTCTTTCAATAGAATTACTCTAATTTAAACAATTAACACTTTCATGATGCATTTAATTACAATTTGTCTCATAAGCACACAATTTCCATAAAGCATAACTCATAAACATATTGCATGGCAATAGTGATAGATTCTTAGCACTTTAAATTCACAATTTATCACTAACAATCATTGTAACAATCAATCTCTAAATTGCCATTCCATCTCTAATTTATCAAACATGAGACTAGAATTTCTTAATTTCTCTATAACCATTTTATCAAATCATTCCTAGCTTGGCATCTATATTTAGAAGCATGAGAAACACCCACCTATTGGAGAAAAACGAATTGGAAGTTCCTGGAGTGCACGAAAGTAGCCTTCTCCTCCTAGAATGTATTGCAATTTTCCTTCTCCTCCTTGAATTGCTTGAAACCCGAACCCTTCTTGTGCTCCTTAGATGGTTGGCTGGCCTCTTCTTAGTTGGAACACACACAAATTGCACACTCTAATCTTTTACTCACTAGTACTTCTTAATCTTTTCAATCTCCTATGAATTTCTTTCTTTCTTTCTTTTTCTTTATAAAAATTTCTTTGTGTTGTATGCATACAAGTGGGGAGTATTTATACTAGTTTTAGGGTGAAATGGAGGGCTAGGATTGCATTAGATGGTTGTAGATAAATGGCTAGGATACATTGGGAAGTTGTAGCAACCACCCATGAACAAGTAACCACTCATCCACTAAGCCATTTCCCCACTCTCCTTGACTCCATTTCCGGCCAAAGTAGAAGGGTGTGCAATGCACACTCTTGTGCATGCACGTGCCAAAATGTAGCACCCCTAACTACTAGTTGTGCTTGATCATTTAATTAATTTTCTAAAAAAATGATCTACACAACAAGTCATGTTATTTAAAAGAGAAAATAACTAGTGGGCTTTATTTAGTGGGCTCAAAAATCAATGGGTTAAATAAAAAAATTAAATAATTAGGATGGGTAAAATAAACAATTAGGCTTTCAAAAAATAAATGAGAGATGGAAAGATATTTACTCATACTACAAAATAAATAATTTT